>WPDF01000109.1:0-334962 GCA_019137265.1 Neonectria coccinea | reverse complement strand
CGGCGGCGCCGGAGCGACGGCCGCGGGGCCACGCGCCGCCCATCGACCTGCGCAGCCTGCGGACGGAGCTGGAGGACATGTCGCACACCATCATCGGGCTGAACGCGCGCAGCACGAGCCACCGCGACTGCGAGTTCTACGACAAGTTTGCGCGCAAGGGCGGGCGGCTGCAGGACGTCATCGGGAGCGCGCTGGGGCAGATCCGCGGCTTGGAGGAGAGCGGGCGGTATGATGAGGAGGCGGAGGGGCGGGAGAGGAGGAGGCGGAGGAGGGAGAGGAGGATGAGGGAGATGTAGGTTGTCGGTTTGGTAGAGTATAGGCGGGCTATTTTTCCTTGGATGTTTGGATGTGATGGAGCTGGGTTTGCTTGATTTGTGCGGATAGACGAGTCATAGATGCATTGGCCTTCTTTAGAAATACACGTTCCTTTCTCTTCTGTTTACTACTTGTTTATGCCAAAACAGCGTTCAGATGAGGAAAACACTTACACGAGTACGGCATTCCACAAACAAGACCACTCCCAGAGTCATCGCAGCAACATCCGCACCCAACAAACACCTGCCTCTCTACCCAGCCCAAACTATCGGCATGCCCGAAATGCCCACACGTTTGCACACAGCAAGCATCCAAAACATAGGGAAACAGTGTTGTTGCTAAATCTACGTGTAAGACCCGAGGGCAAAGAAGAGTCCCAGCAAGGATGCGGAAGCTTGTAAGGCTCGGAGTATATAGAGATTGTGTGTTTCTGCCGTCGAGCGCTTTGGGTTGGATCAGATGCTCACTTGATTCAATTGCTGGCAAGTCGAAGTTGAGATGCCGCCCACTAAATTCCTGGGAATCAACGTCCTTGTTACCTCCAAGGGAAAGCGAAGTGGTTCTGAACATGTCCCGTCGTCACGCCGCGGGCATCCTTACAATCCGACAAGCGGCTGTAGCCCATCTCAGGCTACCTCTGTACGAAACGCTCCAAAGATTCTCGACGTGAGATCTTCCTCCCAGCTACACCGACGGTCACCAAGTTCCGGGACGGTGGGGCTGGCAGTTGGCCTGACTTTCCTGTTTGCAATCCTGGGAATAATAGCCTGGACGATACTGGGAAGGTCAAAGAGCAAGCCCAAAGAAAAACACTCAAAGAAGCGAAAGAAAAGACATCGTGTTCGCTACCAATGTCGCCGTCACACCCACGAGCACACACATTCCCAGCAGCACTCTCAAAGGGGTACTCGGGAGCACCGACACGACCACCAAGCTCACGTCCACCGACATTGCCACCACCGTCATCATCACTCCCACCACGGGAACCAACCAAACGAAGCCCCTGAAGTACCGGAAGACTGGGTTGCCCAACAACCCGATATCATCCTAGAGGACCCCGATTATTGGCCTCCTCTCCCCGAGTCCGCTTACGTGGCTCATGGACAACCTGTCAACGAAATGGACGCACCGCAGGATGATCCGGGAAGACATGGGAACAATAGTTGGGACTGGATGAAGTGGAACATGGGCGGTGCACTTGGTAGCCATATGCCCTTGAACCGGACAGGATCAATGAGAACAGGGTGTCATTGTCATAGGCACTGAAGAGACAGTTACCATGAGGGTGGTGAGGGATGGTTAAGAGGGCGAAGATGATCAAGACAGCTGATAAGGTGGGAACTAGTGAAATGGATCATCGGGAACTTGGAAACATGAAAGTGCAGTAGAGCTAGACAACAATGTGGGGACAAAACGTAGCAGATCAATATAGAAAGCAGTTGATTCAAGTGCACAAAACATCATCCCAATGACCACACCGGCCTCTACCCATGAAACTAAAGAACAACCCCACTAACTTACTCATCGCATCACAAAACAACTTGTTGGTAATACATGGCCAAAAGATGTACAAGAAAGAGAAGAAGAAAGCCCACTGAGGGGTCAGCTATGTACAACGATGGATGAGGCATACCATGGGAGGATGGAGGTACCTATCGTAACATGTCAACCCCCGGATGGAAAACGAGGACTGGCATAATCGTCCTATCCATCTTCGGGTTTCTCTTTTGGCGGGGGCGCTGGAGACGGAGATCGAGGGGGAGGAGGAGAAGGCGGTGGTGCTGATTGTGGAGGCGGAGGTCGTGGCGGCGGTGGGCCACCGTCAGAGCTTCTGGAGCTCTTGCTGCCGTATGACTTGTGTCTTCGATGATGATGCCGCCTCTTCTTCGCAGTGAATCTGATGGAGCGGCCGTAGAAGTACAGGAAAGCAACAACAACGGCGATGAAGGCAGCGAGAAGGATACCGACAATGAGGCCGATCTTGATGTTGTTGTTTTCAGCTGGGTTGTTAGAGAATTGCCTCCTGTAGACAACGCTTTCCTCTCCGCGCCTGGTTTCAGCACAGAAACGGAGCGGGCTCAATACATGACGGCAGAGCACAGAAACGAAGTCTGAGTGAGACGGGTGACTGTCGGCGTGGGTCTCCGTGCTAAGACGCTCCTGCGTCACGGAGACCCGAAGATGGTTGTTAAGAGACGGGATATACATCCACGCTCTAAGGCGGGATCAAGGGGGAGGTCAATAAAGGGCAAAGGGGAAAGACTCAATCACATGAGGAAAACTTGGAATGGAGAGCAAGACATGGTAGGAGAGGGCACGGGAGGGCAAGGATAAGACGCATGGGGAACCCTGGACGTGGGAGGTGTTCTGCAAAGAACGGACTTCCGGTCTACTTGGAGAGTCCCAGGAGAAGGGATACCTATTTAACCACGCAAGGGCTAGGACAACGGCTGTGAGGACAGCGACGAGGACAGCGGCAAGGAGGGCGGCGAGGGCGCATGGCGTGAGAGAATGCTAGGTTGAGCAACTATTGTGCATCGATGGAGAGACAGGTGCATATGCAACCAGACGAGTGGACGGCTGTAGTGGCCGCGGACATTGAGGTGGTGCATGAGGAATGGACGAGATATCCAATGAACGACACGGGGAAGACGGAGCCCCGGTTCCAATCAACTAGGCTGAGGCGAGTAGTGACCGAATTGGGAGAGGCGGACGGATGACGGGGTGGGGGAAGTTTGACAGAGGAGGGTATCGGAGGGACAACAAGGGACATGAGTAGACTTGAGAGAAGAGCGACAACGAGGCGATCGTAGTTCACCGCTTTGGGCTAGGAAGCTGGGCTTTCAACCACCGAGGGACACGAGGACTTGAGTGTATATCGGGTATCACTGCGTCCGTCGCAATCCAAGGAGACGTGAAGCACGAACCACAGGGTGACAAGAGTAACGACAACGGCTGCGCGACATCCCGCAGTAGGCGAGGGTAGATAAACGAGACGCGGCGGAACGGAGCAGCGGGCGGCAGAAGGAGAAAGAAACGTGGACGAAGCTGCAGGCTGACGCGCCTGGCTGAGGCTGGCATCGAACCTTGATATCTGATATCCGAGGGCAAAGAGGAAAGAGGAATTCGGTCGACGAGTCAACGTCAGCGACGGCGGACCAGGGCGGGCGGACAACGCATCAAGCAACCATCGAGGCGACGCGGGGGCCGACAACTCGTGGCCACTCGAGCAACACCATGATCCGCGGGTCCACGGCGTCCATCACACACTGATCCACACGTGCGTCGACCCGTTCGTCTCTCGGTGCGACGCCATCGCTGGCTCAGTTTCGCGGGAGCAACCTCGGGGTTTTGGGGTGTGTGTGTGTGTGTGTGTTGTTGGGTGGAAATGCTGGCGACCAGTTTTGGGAGCGTTGGGCTGGCTGCTTATTCTTCGTGTCACCCAAACCGACGAGCGCCTTTTTGGGTGCTGCACTGAGTAGCGAGACCGAGGGTTGATTGGCTATCGAGACGCCTACACGACGGCAGCCAAATCTGATTGCTGGCTTGTGTTCAGGTGACATTTATTGATGGTGGCGATGATGAAAGGAGGAGAAAATGTTGGCGAGGGAGATGGCTGGAGACGGCTCCTTCCTTTCTCGTAGGTTGAACACCCACCTGCGGTTGGTACACGGGCGACAGGACACGAGATCAGCGCCAATTCTCCTGAAAACCCAATTAATTTAGCACACCTGACTGTGTTCCGATGTAAGATATAAATAACGATCCATATTGTCAGTACTGTTCGTGCTCTACTACTCAGCATGGTATATGTTCCTAGAACTCCTGGGTATTCTGGTCACGATGGCTATGATCGTCATCAACGGCCTCTCCTTGAAAATTGCTGGAATAAGTATCAGCAATACAAGGCGTGTAAAGAGGTATCCTGACTAGATGATAACTATATCATAGCCTTTCCCCCTTGAAATAGCGAGTAGCGGTTACAGGTCAAAATGATGGGCTTGAGCCAAGTGAAACACGGATCACCATGGATACTCTCGTAACGTCGCAGTTCGCTTTTTTAGAACATGGGCATGATTAATCACTGATTTCCATAGTATTCCAAAGAGATTAACAAAGAAGAGTAAAGTAAGTATTCGACATGTGCCTCGATGTGACGAACTTCTTGACCAACGAAACTAAACCTTCGACGCAGTCTCCAACAACTAAATCTTTCGCCTGATACGTCCCATGTCTTGCCTGTTATCCCTTCAATAGACAAAACAGACTACACTTAATTATGGATCGAACAGACGCACGACAACGGGTTGGCTGTACTGATCTCTTCGCCGTAGCTACTGGAAATCGCCCCAGGTTGCACTGCTTCGGTCACATTACGAAGCTGGGGAGCAAAGTTGATCGCTTGGAAAGAGAAGACCAGCGGGGCTCCATCGCACTTCTCAAACATCGATAATAAAAAATATGTTCTCATTCAGAACCTTACTGGACTGAGAATGTCCAGCAACGACGACGTGACAGGCAAGCGGGTACTAAGACCAACGCTTTCCTTGACGGTACCTGCTACCGCACAAGTCATTGCAACGGAGACAAGAACCCGCTGGATCAAGGAAAGAAGACGTTGTTTGTAAACGGGGCTATCAAAAGCGACGATGCAGGCCAACCACCGCAGCTGCCCTGGATAGTAAGCATCGAGCTCAAGCTTAGGTATCAGTAGTCCAAGCGATGAAGGAAGAATCTCCAGGAAGAAGTCAGTGCTATGATCAAGTGATCAGTGTTGACTTCCATTAGGTAGGCGCATATCCTGGAGTGCTTGCGGTACCTGGTTCCTACCTTGAGTCGTTCAACATGCAGAAGGAAGTACCATAAGGGAGAGACATCAGGTACCTAACGAAGTTCCATTCGAGACTTCTAAGATGCCACCAAAAGCACACCAACCATTGCATCACCATCAGAGTTACTTGCGAATTACCGGTATCACTTCAGAACCCAAGAAAACATCAGTTCTAACACATTAACTATACACATCCAATCATGTCCTCGCCAGCTGACAGCAGTGCCACCCTTCCTCTTCGCTCCAGTACCAAGAGAAAGCATGACGAGGTGGTGCGGGGGATTATTGACGGCGTTACCAAACGTCAAAAGTCCGGGCTGTTGAGTCCACATATGAAGAGACTGGGCGGTCAACTCCTCAAAAGCGCTAACAGACTCGCAGAGGACGAGACTGGCAATAGGAACCTCCTCATCGTAACCTGGAAGCTCTTTACCAAAGAAGCCGATTGCTCTGACGCTATCCGAGAACGCGACGAAGCCACGAAGGTCGCGAATGACATCAAGTTCATCCTCGAGAGCGGTGGCTTGTTCGGGGCACTCTATAGGTCCCTAAGGCTCCACGAGAACACAGTCAAGCAGAGGGCGAAGCCGATGCTAATAGACATGCACAGAAAAAGTCGCATGGACCCCACGGCCGCCCAAAAGACTGCCGAATCAGACCTTATCTGGAATGCGGTGAAAGGTAGATGGGCCTCAGACATAGACGCCGACATCTCGGCAGAGCAGGACTTGGTAAACAAGTGGAGGGATGACGGCGAGCCAGCAGGCCACGAGCCCCGAACACCATACCTTGACCGGATTCAGCTCCTAAGTACGGAACGCGGCGTGACAAGAACTACGGCGCTCAGCTGGATCCATCAGTACAGCACCTTTAACAAGCTCGTCCACCACCCAGTGGCTCGGATCAAAGATAATCTGATGCCAGGGGGTTGGGTCTATGGAGTTGAAGCCTAGAAATGTATCGACTAGGCCCAGATGAAGAGAACCATCGAGGCCAAGAAGAACGACGCGGACAGGAATCTGGAGGCTGGCATCTACACTGAGGAGCAGCACCAACTCCTCATCAACGGCTTGGACCAGCAATGGGCGGCCATTTCCACGGCTTCGGATAAGGACGGAAAACCCATCCCAACCATGCAGGCCAACCTTGTCGCCAACAAAGTCAGGCCCAAGCGAAAAGGCGAGGCCATTTGTTCTCTACGGGGTCTTATGAGCTAGAAGGATAGAAATCCAGCCATTATTGAGCATTTAATGCCAGTTTTCGCTGAGTTCGTCACACATCCGGGGGGTACCTTCACGCCCATTGCACCTCGGGCAGTGGAGGTACGGGCGGCGAAGTCGGACTCCTACAACCTCCTCGTGGTGCCGCCCGGGGACCTGGTCGCCTCTCTTCTGAGAAGGCTCATGACTTCAGGCAATGTAAGAGACGCAAATGGGGAGTTGCCGTTGATGGATGTATCTGGAGTGTGAGCGAGAGGGCTTCGAATTCTGAATTAGGGCTGGGATGGTGGATTGGGGCTTGGACTGGATGGGATCATGGGCCTAGAAGGGAGTGATTGGGTAGTTGACCACGAGGAAACGACTTTCACTTTACGATCCAATTTAATCTTTTTGATCCAGGAGCCAGCGTCGTGCGCGTTGTGACCAGACTACTGCATGCTTTATGGAAAAAGGGCAATATTATATGATATAAGACCTTAAGCCTAAGCATGACCTCATGCCTTAGACATAAACTAAATATGTTAAGGGCTTAGGTACCTAGGAATAGACTTAGTGTCTTAGTATTATATAAAACTAAACATCTCAGGAGGCATAGCTTGGCTGGACCGTGATGGGATCTTCCATTGTTCCAGCACGAACGGTTGCGTCTAGTGGTTTCATGTCGAATTTGGCACGCAGTGTCGGGCAAAAAAAAAAAATTCTGTCTTAAACAATGAAAGCGGTCTTGCAACTCAACCGCACTCGTTGAGTGAAGTGAATCACCTATGTAAAGTGGCCGAATACAAACTCATCCTTCCGGGCTCCCGGGTGTGGTGGGTTGTCTTTGCGGAATTGCGGCGTCAGCTTGGTTCAGGCCCAGCCGAGCTTGTTCGAGGTGTAAAGATCACGTGTTGCAGATTACGTCGTGCATGATTGGTCAATTGCTGTGCCCGAATTGGGTCCGCCATTCAACTTCCTCCCAAATCAGCCCATCCTCACAAATCCCTCGACAACCTCCCAGCTTCACCCAAACCTCCATCGCCGGCGCAATCGACACAATGTTCATGCAACGCACCGCCATCGCCGCGGCCCGCCGCGCCGCCGTCCGCCCCGTCGTCGCCCGCGCCTTCACCACCTCCTTCGTCCGCCGTACGCTTTTTCCTCCCGCCCGCCCAATGGCAATCCTCGTATGATGCTGAATGATGACGACGGCTGACCTCTGCTGCGTTTCCAGGCGATGCTCCCAAGGCCCCCGAGGCTGCCGCCGCTCCCGCTGCCGAGACCAAGGTCGGCGCTTACAAGACTTTGAAGGGTAGGTCCGCCACGAATCCGAGCCTCGATTGCCGCCTATCCGCCTATCCGCGTCTCCCATAACCTCGGTCGAGTCATTGTGAGGGCCACATCCGCTGACGAGGCGACAGAGGTCCGAACCGAGGACGATCTCTTCGGTCCTGGTGCCAAGCCCGGTACCGTGCCCACGGACCTCGAGCAGTCCACTGGTCTGGAGCGTCTCGAGATTCTTGGTAAGATGGAGGGCGTCGATATCTTCGACATGCGCCCTCTCGACGCAAGCCGCCTGGGAACGATGAAGGACCCCATTATCGTCCGATCCGCCGGTGATGAGCAGTTCGCTGGCTGCACCGGCTTCCCCGCCGACTCCCACACCGTCCACTGGCTCGGCGTAAGTGCTCTCCCTCGACGATGATATCCGGACGGGCGGAGTGGCTAACTACGTCGCGCAGATCACCCGTGACCGCCCTATCGAGCGATGCCCCGAGTGTGGCAGCGTCTACAAGATGGACTACGTTGGCCCCGAGGAGGACCACCACCACCACCACCCCCCGGAGTTCGAGGAGCCTAAGACCTTCGCGGATTACGTCAAGCCCGAGTACCGATACCGATAAATGCACTAAGTCCCAGTCCCAGTGCCATTGCGGAGCGGGCAGTTGTATTAAGCCAATACTAGAATGAAGGTGGGAGGGTGCCCGGGGAGTGCAGCGGTTTGTGCAGAGTAGGGTACCAATGGCCCTGTGTCAATTTACTAGCTTCCAGAAGTCTTTGTTGACAACTGTTTGATTGCCATTCGTAGAGTTAGTGTGCTTGTGTTACGGGGGTGTGACGCAAGTCTGTATTTCGGATGATGCCAAAGGTGATTCAAGCGGCTCCGTCAGGAGTCTACTAGGTTACGTTACCTGCCAAATCATCAACCAATGCTTCCTTCTTGAATAGGATTCCGGTCGTCACCAAGACGGTTGGTTTCTCTCATTGAAGGCAACAAAAGTTCACGAGCCAAACTGAGCTACCCAAAGGCGACATGTACGGGCGTAAATGGGGTTCCTGAGTGATCCTGAGGTGGCGTGAGGCACCGGGGTTTCCAGGCACGCATGAGGCACAGCAGTTCATGTGGTCCCAACATCCGGGTGAAAAACCTCGAGCTGACCGCTGATGGCAACAGCTGTGTCTGTCGGTCCATGGATTTTAGCCTTCGTCTTCGTCAAAGCTCAACTTGATCTTCTTGGACTTTTTCTTGGGCTTGCGGTCCTTTGCTCCCTCTTTGGCGTCGCCCTTTCCACTGGTGCCTGCAGCGTCCTTGTCAACGGGCTGGTCGGCAGAGTCGCCAATGACCTTGCCAACCTTCCGCTTTCGTCCGCCGATAGATGCCTTGCTGTTGGACTCCTTGACCGTCTCTGCAGCGGGCGCAGCCGTCGATCCTTCAGGGCCGTGATGCTGCAGTTCCTTGACGACGCCGTCCTTGTCCACCTCGTGGTCCCTCACGACATTGCCGTCCTCGTCGACGACCAGGGGCGCATCTTCGGCCTCTTCGCTGCTGGACCGCTTCTTGGCGGACCTGCGCTGGGCGGCGAGTAGAGGGTCGGGTCCCCGGGCGCCGGAGGCTTGGGCGCGGAGGGCGGCGAGGAAAGGCGGGGTGGAATCGTCGTACTGCAGGTTCTTGGAGGTGATTTTGGGTGGCATTTTCTTTTGGTCTTGTTCGCTGATGAGGGGAGGAGAAAAAGGTTGTGTGCCAAAATTAGCTGACGCGTTCCAGGAGGTGGAAATTGGCGCCGGCTCGGGGCTACTACTTGGCACGGCCGCTTCAATCTCTGGTTGGGGAGCGTGGTTGCAGTCGCGTGCAGTCGCAGTAGAGTTGTGTGTGGTGTTTCGAAGTCGGTGGGTTCCGGTGTAACGCTCCTCGGGCCGGTTCAGGCGAATGAAGGGAGTGCGGCGGGTGCTGACAAGATGAGCCTCAATTCCTTCCCGTGGGTTTGGTTTGGTTTGCGACGGTTTTAGCTCCACGGGCGTGCATGGACTCGCGGGTGCATGTGGGAGGGAGGGGAACGTGCTGATGCCCGCAGCCAGATTGCCGTCATCAATGCGAGGGTCTGTGGACTGGGCTTGAACATGCTGAAATACTACATACTAGGTACTCGTAAGTAGTAATGATGAACTGCCATCCAAGAAACAGACACCAAACACCAACACCACATGGCTTGCTGCATCTGTACTGTACTCCGGCGAGGTGGGGCCGCCTAAGACACCCCCAAAAAGCTCCTATGCTGCACAGCACAGAGAAAAAGAAACTAAAAAACTTGGAAGCTTCCCTTTTTTTTCTTTCTCTTCCCAAGCTTCCTTTCCTGGCTGGCATGTCTTGCTTTCCCCCCTCAAACCCCCCCAATCAAAGCATCAGCCATGTCCCAAAATTGCCAAGGGGCCGACGACGGATCTGGGAGATACAGATTATCCGCCATTCTTGCCCCCTGATTGGACCCAGTTTTCACATCGACCGCGCGGCGATTGGCCCGTGAATGCCCTCCCCCCTGCCCCCCAAGCCGCAGGGATGTCCCATCTGGATAGTGGGCTCCTCCTTGCCAGAAAGCCTCCTGTGGCCTTGTCTGCCGCCGGGCTTCCAAACAATCCACTGCATCTCGCCCGTCAGAGGCGCATCGCATCGTCAACCGGGCTTACATCACATCATCGATTCTCGTGTTCCCCTCAACTTCAACCCCGAGACGGACAGAACAATAAACAGACCCTCACAGTAAATAGTGGACAGTCGTCGACCCCCTCCCTACAGCCCGCCACTACGGTACTCATCTTCCGCTTCCCGTCCGCTGTCGATTTCAGGACCCACTGCCGCCGCCCTCCTGGTGGACGGACGCGTCAGTGGGTGGGAATTCTGGTTTAGGGAACGTGGTCCCTGCCGCTCTTTATTAATTCCATCTCCATATCTCCCACTCCTTGCTACGACTCCTGGAAAAGCCGGAGCTCGCAACTTGGCGCATTCGAAGACGACTATCGCTTCTCCCCCCATATCTTTCGCAATCTGTGGCTTCTTCCTTCCAACTTCTTTCGCTTTCGTCTTGCACGTCTTCGTCCCCATCTCTGTCTCTCTCGCGCCTCACCTCGCCACCCCGGACTCGACGACATCCCTCGCTCGAACCTGAGATCCTCCTTCGCCCTCCCCCGGTCGTCTTCCCTATCAAGGGCCCGTCCCTCCTTCGCCGCCGCCGCCGTCCCGACGCTGGCGCCTCCTAGCGGCGCAATCTATGTCCCGACGACCTCCTCCGCCCTCAATCACAATACCTGCCGCTGAGGCAGGCCCGTTATCATCATGGACCTAATTCGCAGGGCCACCAAGGGCGCTTCCAATGACCCGGCCCTCCCGCTTCCCAACGACGAGAAGAGGGGCTCAAGGAGCAAGGGCGCCGATTCCCGCATGGCCTTCTTTCGGAGGCCGTTGCGGTTACGGGGGAACTCGACCATTTCGGTTCCCTTGGGCATTGTCATATTCTTTCCAATGCTGGTGCTCGTCCTCATCTTTATTCTCTTCATCAGCCATCCTAGCTCTCCGGCGAGGTTCTTGATACCTGGGGGAGCTGCCCCAACCATGCGGTACGTCCGGCTCCGATGCTTCCGCGGCACCATCATCTGTGCCCGCAACCTTTACTAATAGGCCTGCGACTATAGAAAGATTAGCGAAAAGTACGACAAAGTCTTTGTCGATGGCTGCGCGAAACCCGATACCTCGCAACCCCGT
Organism: Neonectria coccinea; assembly: GCA_019137265.1. Taxonomy (NCBI): domain Eukaryota; kingdom Fungi; phylum Ascomycota; class Sordariomycetes; order Hypocreales; family Nectriaceae; genus Neonectria; species Neonectria coccinea. The sequence goes on along the minus strand of WPDF01000109.1, from coordinate 323,582 downwards.
GCCAATGCCGCATTTGTCATCCTCGCCAGAAATAAGGAGATCGACGGTGTTATTCAGTCCATCAAGTCGGTTGAGCGCCACTTCAATCGATGGTTTCACTACCCCTACGTCTTCCTCAACGACGGCGACTTCGACGACAACTTCAAAGAAGTCATTCGAAACCACACTTCGGGTGAGGTTGAGTTTGGCAAGGTTGGCCCGGATATGTGGGGATTCCCTGACTGGATCGACCCAAACGTTGCCAAAGAAGGCATTGCAAAGCAGGGTGATGCTGCTGTCATGTATGGAGGGTTGGAAAGCTACCACAAGATGTGCCGCTTCTACTCTGGGTAAGTCGACCATGATGTGCTCCCCGGATGTAACCTAACTATCTACAGCTTCTTTTTCAACCATCCCCTTCTACTCAAGTACGAGTGGTACTGGCGAGTGGAACCCGAAATCAGTTACTTCTGCGATATTACATAGTACGTCGTTTCCAATCCGTGACACTCCAGTTTGGATGCTAATTTACCTTGTAGTGACCCTTTCTTGAAGATGATTGAAAACAACAAGACATACGGCTTTACCATTGCCGTCAAGGAACTTCGGGAGACTGTCCCCAACATGTTCCGATACGCCTCCGCTTACAAGAGGCTCCACAACCTAACCTCTCAAGGGCTGTGGGAAATGTTCGTCGAACCTCCAGAGGATCAGGAAGAGGACGATGAGCCTCCTGTGGACAGCAAGCTCCCGGGATCTGGAGGCATCCCACGGACTAGCCCGAAGAAACCCGCCAATTCCAAAATTGACCCAGAATCTATGGAGGGCGAGAAGTACAACATGTGCCATTTCTGGTCCAACTTTGAAATTGCCAAGCTCAGCTGGTTCCGAAGCAAGGAGTACTCGGATTTCTTTGAAATGATGGATCGCAGTGGCGGCTTCTGGATGGAACGGGTATGTTTCGCTCCTCATCCCTTGGCAAAAGATTCATGACGTCGATGATACTAATTTCTTACAGTGGGGTGACGCACCAATTCATTCCCTTGCTGCCGGGGCTCTCCTGGGCCCTCAGGATATCCACTACTTCCGGGATTTTGGGTATAGGCATACTACAATCCAGCATTGCCCCTCAAATGCGCCTGGCGCTCAGCTCCCTCGCGAACCTTACTTGGAAGAGACAACTCTCAACGATCACGCGCGCTTTGAAGAGGATGACTACTGGGAACACTGGGACGCCCCACAAGAAGGCGGCGTTGGTTGCCGATGCAGATGTGACACCGACGTTGTCGATGTGGAAGGCAAGGAAGGATCCTGCCTGGCAGAATGGGTGGATGTTGCAGGTGGTTGGGCGCATCCATAAAGGGGACGCGATTTCGAACCAAAGCAACCAAACAAATAACGGCCAGTCCTCTCAAGCAGATGCTTCGAGATAATGAGGAGCCGATTCAAGATCATTCGAGACGGGACGCAAATCAGCAAGATGTACAAAAGCACACCCGCACCGAGCACTCTCAAGAGTGCATGGAAGCATCGGGAGGTATAGGATTGTACACACAGCAGGGACGAGCAGGAAAGACGAGAGGCGTTTTACTTTGAGAGACAGTCTTGAGGTTTCATTTCTTCGACGGCACCTGAGCCAGGATACTTAGGGGGGATACTCAAGGATCTTTGCGGGACATGGCACATGCCTTGAGGATCTTGGGAGGTTAGGTGTCATTTGAATAATTTCTTGATAGATTTTTGGACTGCATTTGGTACTCAGCTAGGGAGGATAGTACCTGGGTGTTAGTTAATGATGCGCAGGATGGATCGTTGGTCCATTCCTGGATTACGGCCTGAAAACAGCGATTCATCATTATTGGTTAACGACTTATTTTTGTCTTTAAGCTCTTCCTTGCTTGGATTTAACCTCTGTTTAAGTGTTGTCCTTGGTCTAAGCCGACGCCGCGAGTTCTGCGCTACTCGCAACTATTGATATAGTCCTAGGACGAGGTGGATTTTGGGTATAGACTACCTAGGGTGTGGCTTGCATTAGGAGCCCTCAAACTAGCTCAGCCATCTTTGCCAGGTGAGATATTGAATTCTTTCTTATTACTATATAGTACAATGGCATTCAATTGACTCTTTTTTTCTCAACGCAGATCACTATCCTTCTATTCGGCACTGTCTCAGCCTCTATCAATCTTCTGTTAGACAGCAGTGTGGACCATCTTGTTGCTCCTTGCTCAAGATCATGCTGCAACGGGTTTCGCAGATATTCACGGGACCACCAGCACCGTACGGAACACCATGTGGATGTTGGGTGTAGATTATGTCAGATCTCCATCTGGAACTGAATCGACAGTACTCGACGTTTGACTTCCCCGTCAAGGCCCCGTTGCTCGTCCTCGGAGGTGACATTGGCCGGCTGGTCGACTACGAGCCCTTCTTGGGCTTCCTGGCCCGGCAGACAGCACGGTTCGACAAGGTGTTCCTCGTGCTGGGCAATCACGAGTTCTACGAGATGGGCTACGACGCAGGCCTCGAAAAGGCGCTGGGGCTGGAGAAGGAAGAGGGGCTGGAGAAAGAAGAGGCCCTGGCGGAACGCCAGGGCTGATGCACCGCAACCGCTGGGACGACCCGGACTCTAAGCCGACCATACTGGGCTGCACGCTATGGTCTAACCTCCTGCCGGCGGCCGAAGACGACGTTACGCTGCGGGTGTCGGACAACAAGATGATCCAGGGCTGGACGGTAGCCCAGCACAACGCATGCCACGCGCGGGACGTCTCGTGGCTGACGACAACGCTGCAGGGCGTGGACGCCGCAGACCGGCTGGTGCTTGGGTTTGGGGGCCTGACGTTGGAGAATACGCGCGGGTTTGATGCTGAGAGGGTGGTTGATTTGTGAGGGTGGGAGAGGATGGTGTTTAGGGAGATCGATGGATCATCCTCGTCGGTATTCGTCTCATATTCTCTCAGTAAGTTTATTCTGGCCGTGGCATGAAATCTGTTAGTGTAGGACTCAAAGTACGAATAGTCCGATCGCAGCCCTTAGCAAAGCCACGACACACACCATGCAGTCTGAGGTTTGTGAACTTCTAGGGCAGTAGCCATTGATTTGAATGTGAAGGACCTCTCATTTTTATATCTGAAAAGACCAATTTAGTACCATGTGCATAGACCTAACTTTCTAAGGTCATCGCCGGTATCCCAACTAACAGCTAAAGTGTCAGCCTGAGGCATCAATATTTCCACCGCAGGCCCGCCGAAACTTCCAAAAAGTAGACGCTGGACATCCAAGCAGCCGAGAGCCTCATATCAACTCGATACGGCCACGGCCTCACTCCCCCGACAATGCCTCCCCGAATCTCCCCTCTGAGCACGTCACTGTGCTGCCGCGCAGCCGCCAATGGCCCCGTCACCTCGCTGACCGCCTACATGGCCGGTCTGTCCCTCCAGAACCGCCACGCCTCCATCCTCGGCAGCCTCGCCAACCTCCCCGGCGCCATGCACAAGAAGAAGCGAGTCGGTCGAGGTCCCTCGTCTGGTCACGGAAAGACGTCTGGACGCGGTCACAAGGGTCAGAAGCAGCACGGAAAGGTCAAGCCGTGGTTCCAGGGTGGTCAGACTCCCCTGATTGTCAAGCTTGGACGGAAGGGATTCAACAACTAGTAAGCCCTCGAAATATGGAAGAAAATGGCCAATCCCGCTAAGTGTGACTCAGCCGGGCCCTCAACATGTCGGAAGTGAACATCGACCAGATCCAGGCCTGGATTGACCAAGGACGACTCGACCCGACGAAGCAAATCACCCCCAAGGAATTGATCGAGAGCGGGCTGGTGGGAAATATCAAGGACGGCATCAAGGTGCTCTCCCGAGGCGCAGAAACCCTCAAGCAGCCCATTGACGTGATGGTCTCGCGCGTCTCCGCCCAGGCCATCAGCGCCATCGAGGGGGCCGGCGGCAAGGTGCTTACGCGGTACTACACCAAGCTGTCCATCAAGCGACTGCTGACGGGCGAGTCGATGAACACGGACAAACCGCTGCCCCAGGGCGCGGAGCACGTCGAGGGCGTGCTGGCGGAGGCGAGGAAGAACCTCTTCCGGTACCGGCTGCCGGATCCCACCAGCCGTGAGGAAATCGAGTACTACCGTGACCCAGCACATCGGGGATACCTGAGCTACCAGCTGTCTCCCGGCGAGTCGCCCAGTCTGTACTTCAGGGTGCCGGGTGTGCACAAGATCAAGAGCGCGGTCAAGAAGGAGAACAAGCAGGCCGACGAGACGCTGTGGTAGACCAGGATCGAGGAACGGCTGGACTAGGGAGCTGTATTATAGAGTACTGGAGCAAGTACTTGAATGTGACAACACCACCAATGTGCAATCATGCCTGGATACAACTATTGAAAGTCATCAACAGCTTAAATGTACGAGTATAACTTACTACAATATTCAACGTTGAAAGCGATCGTTGGAGGCACAGCCAGCCACACTATCTCACCCGGGTTCGTCCTGTGGCGTCGCCGGACGGGAGCGATAAGATCCATCGTCGGGCGGGCGCATGTACGGAGTCTCCGGTGGTTCAGCGCTGTGCTCCACAGGAGCTGTTGTTAGGTGCCTCGGTGCATGTTACAGCGCCAACACCACCTCAGGCTTCTCCACCCAGGAATGACTTCACCAACCTCCCTCTACCTCCACCAACGGCCGGACATCCGAATTGTATGCATCTCTTTTTCCTTGGCCGCCGCATTTCCGTCTTGATTCTGCTGCATCTTCAGGCTGCAGAGTTTGTTCAGGGCCCCAGGCGCGTGGCCTAGCGCTCTCCTCCGTCGTCGTTGACTGTGCATTGCTTCGCGCGCTGCATTACGAGTCCCTCTGACGACGCCCGTCAACAATCGCCCTTGATCGGGACTCGTACGAAGACCTCGACGACCCAACCCGCTGTGCGATATATACAGCAACCGCGCTCTGAACGTCGACGCACACTACAATGTCCCTCTTTGGATCGTCGCCGCCCGACGACGAGCCGACGATGGTGACGTCGCCACCGGCACGGGCTGGCGGCGGCCTCTTCGAAGTCGAGGCCGAATCTAAAGCCTCATCCAACAGCCTGTTCGCCGACGACGCCGGGAATGGCGACGCCGGCTCTCCCTGGGACATGCCCACGCCGCGGAAGAAGCAGAGCCGCGCCGACCTGATCCGCAATCTGCTCCCCGCGGCCGACGTACCCGACAGCTACATCGAGACATTCGACGTCGCCCTGCGCGAGGACGGCGCCGGCGGCCGGGTCGCGTCCGGCGGCATCGCGAAGCTCTTTGCCGCTGCCCGGCTGGGCGCTGATGCCCAGGCCCGCATCATGTCCCTGGTGGCTCCCGCGGGCGGCGATGTCGCGCTGGGGCGGGACGAGTTCAACGTCGTGCTGGCGCTGGTGGGCCTGGCGCAGGAGGGCGAGATCATCAGCCTAGATGGCGTGGATGAGCGACGACGCAGTAAGTGCACGCCCACCCAGTACCTCTACCCAACCAACTTCCCTTGCAACAAGATCTGCATTGCAATAAAGCGACGTCTCGTGGAGTTGTCTGCTTTCGTCAATCTATTTGCCTTATCGTATCCCAATGACTTGCATCAGTGGATTCATGTCCCCGGTGGTTGGTGGGGACACTACTATATACAGCTAATAACTCATTTCGTTGGCAGACCTACCGCAACCCAAGCTCCCCGGCATCACCGCCGAGCCCGTCCTGCCTCCAGTGGGCGAGCTTTCAGCCAAGCCTCCCCAGACACCTCCCAAAGACACACCGCCGACTCCCCGCCAGCCCAAGCTGCCTCGACCGGCCATGGCCGACCCCGATGATGACCCATGGAACACGCCTGATTTACACAAGACGCACGATCACCACAACGCGAAGCCTAACGGCACCCGGAATCATGACACAAACGGTCATACCGGCTTCGTCGAGCCGACCGTGACAGCCTCCATCGCCCCTACGGCAATCGCCCAGTACGTGCCGCCCACCTCGCCTCCTGCCGCGAATGGAGGACGACAGACCACCGCCAGCACCACTCCCTCTGCTCCCGGGCCCGGCGGATGGGGATACTTTGACGGAAATAATCCTGCTGTAGGAGGCTTCGGCGAGACCCCGCAGACCTCCGACCCGAACCCGTTTGGCGGGCCTGACCGTACGCCCAGCGGTAACCCGCCACCCGGCCTCCCGCAGCATCAGAGTGTGGGCAGAGCTAATCACAGTCCCGAGGAGAATGTCATCGTGACCCTGATGCCGGAGAAGGAGGGCATGTTCATGTTCCAGCACCACAACTACGAAGTCTCCAGTCTGCGTCGCGGCAGCAAGGTCATTCGCCGGTACAGCGATTTCGTCTGGCTGCTAGACTGCCTCCACAAGCGATACCCCTTCCGAATTCTACCACTGCTCCCACCCAAGCGCATGGGCGTCAATGGCAGCCATCTGTCCAATGACGGTGCCTTTATTGAGAAGCGGAGGAGGGGGCTGGCTAGGTTCTTGAATGCTGTCGTACGACACCCTGTGCTGAGCCAGGAACAGCTGGTAATCATGTTTTTGACGGTTCCTACGGTATGTAGCCTTTGCCTGTTTGACGGTGTGTCATTGACCCTAACAGGACGAACAGGAACTGGCTGTTTGGCGCAAACAGGCCACGATTTCTGTTCAGGACGAGTTCGCCGAACGAGCGCTGCTTCCGGGTCTCGAAGATTCGCTACCGCCCACTCTTGAGGATCTCTTCACCCGAACCCAAGCGGGCATCAAACGCTCCGCCGAGCTATACATCACCGTGTGCAACATCATGGATCGCCTTGTTAAGCGGACTGAGGGTGTGGCAGCCGACCACGCTCGCATTGCCCTGTCTCTGGCATCACTAACAGAAGCCTCGGCCGACACGTACGCGACGGACACCAACGAGGTTCCCCTGCTCAACGATGGTCTCGTCGCAATGAGCAAGCATCTGCGGACATGTCAAGCTCTGATGGAGGACGAGAGCCGTGGGTGGGACGAGGGCGTGCTGGAGGATCTAAAGCGACAACGCGATGCGCTGGTGAGCATGCGCGAGATGTTCGAGAGGCGAGAGCGGTTGGACAAGGACAACATTCCATACCTCGAGCGGAGGATCCAGACCAACGAGACGAAGCTGGCCAACTTGAGGTCCAAGCCGGAAGGCCTGGTGAAGCCTGGCGAGATTGAGAAGGTGGCCGAGAATATTATCAAGGTGAGATTCACATGCCTGTCCAGTTTGGTGTGGTGGCTAACAAGAACCAGGACAAGGAATCCATTGTCCAGCAGCACAATCGGTCCATCTTCGTCAAGGAGTGCATTCGCGATGAGCTCGTCACGTTCCAGTCGACACAGTATCACGTCAGTCGCTGGAATCAGGACTGGGCTGGAGAGCGAGTCAAGTATGCAGAGATGCTGGCCGACAACTGGCGACGGTTGCTCGACGAGCTTGAGGGCATGCCCCTGGGCGACTAGAGCCCGCCAGAGAGTCACCGAACGACGTGCTGTTTTGGAACTGCCGGTAGTAGGATGAATGGGGAGGGTCTTGGGAGCACTCCGTGGAAAGCAGTCAGGTGGTGATGTGGATCTTTTGAGAGTAGGCCGAGCGAGCATGTGGCGAATTTCCCTAGGAAGCGGCCCCGGGAAGACAAGATGGGAAGTTGCTGGGTTTGAATTGGTTTGGTTTCGATGAAGAGCAGGAGTAAGCAATACGCATATGCAGAAGAACGGAGACGCAAGGGGAGACGAGGACGGAGACGGAGAGGAAGCATGTGCTGTCTGCGTGATACCCTTCGTTCGTTTGTTGGCTTTTGCAGTATGGATGATCGTTGTCGATAATAGAGATGAGTTTGTATGTACAAGTAGGTATTTACAGTGTTTTGTTGGTCCTCTTAATGAGTATTGGAGTATGAACAACTTTTGCGCCATTCAGTGCCCGTTCTGGGGATTACTTACGGTACCTGGCTAACCTCCTAAGCTGAGTATCTACCTAATACCGCATAACTACTTTGTAGAGGTTAGGATGGTTAGGGATGATTAGGATCAGCTATGAGGCTTAGGGTTAGCTGGTAGGAGGTGAATAGTATTAAGGATAGGATGAGTCTTTTAGGTTGTTCTACATAGTTCTATTATCGTAAGTTGTTCTTAGGGCTTAATTTGTTCAGTCTCTATTCGCATAGTATGTGTATAAGCGCAGTAGAAGTTAGTTGCGCCCCCTATATGACCCTCTTAGCAAGAGGCTTGATCAGAGAGCAGATGAAGGATGATGAATTATGTATTTTAGTGCTCAGGCTTTGCTTGTAAGAATACGAAGTCTCTTCCATTTTTGGCCACCCTCTCACGTGTCCTGGTTGCTGACTATTCCCATCCGTGGTCCGGCGTGGTGTTTCGAGGGCATAGCCTCAGCTGACCTGGTCAACCAACTTCTCTCCTTCACCACACATCCGTCACAGCACCGTGGCTCGCATCGCCGACCAACCGCGCATACTTGGCCAACACGCCCCTCCTGACCCGCGGCTCGGGTGCGGTCCAGGCGGCGCGGCGCTTCTCCAGCTCGGCGTCGCTGACGTCGGCGTCGATGCGGTTGCGCACGGCGTCGATGGTGATGCCGTCGCCGTCGCGCACCAGGGCAATCGGCCCGCCCACGACGGCCTCGGGCACCACGTGGCCGACGATGAAGCCGTGCGACGCGCCGCTGTAGCGCCCGTCCGTCACCAGCGCCACGTTATTCAGCCCCGCGCCCATGATGGCCGCCGACGCCTTCAGCTGCTCCGGCATGCCCGGGCCGCCCTTGGGGCCCTCGTACCGCACGATGATGACCAGGTTGCCGTCCTCGCGCCGGATCGCGCCCGCCGCGAGCGCCGCCGACAGGTCGTTCTCGCAGTCGAAGACGCGCGCCGAGCCCGTGAACGACAGGCCCTCCTTGCCCGTGATCTTGGCCACGGCCCCGCCGGGCGCGAGGTTGCCGCGCAGGATGCGGATGTGCCCGCTGGCCTTGATGGGGTCGTCCAGCGGCCGGATGATCTGCTGTCCTGGGTCCAGGGACGGCCAGTCGGCGACGTTCTCGCCCAGCGTCTTGCCCGTCACCGTCATGATGCTGCCGTCGATGACGCCCTTGGCCACCAGCATCTTCAGCACCGACGGCGTGCCACCCACGTCGTACAGGTCCTCCATATAGTACTTGCCGCTAGGTGCCAGGTCCGCCAGAAACGGCGTGCGGTCGCTCGTGCGTTGAACGTCGTCGAGCGTCAGTGGCACGCCGGCGGTGTTGGCCATGGCCAGGAAGTGCAACACGCCGTTGGTCGAGCCGCCGAGGATCATGGTCAGCACGAGGGCGTTCTCGAAGGCCGCCCGCGTCATTAGGTCGCGCGGCCGCAGGTCCTTCTCCATCGTGGTACGGATCACCCGGGCTGCGCGCTCGCACTCGCGGTGCTTCTCGGGCGACTCGGCCGGGTACGAGGACGAACCGGGCAGCGTCAGGCCCATGGCCTCGATGGCCGTCGCCATGGTGTTGGCCGTGTACATGCCGCCGCAAGCACCGGCGCCGGGGCACGCGTGCTTCTCAATGTCGTCCATGACGTCGGAGGGTGACCGGCCGGGCGCTCCCGGGTCCGTCTTGGCGTGCAAACGGTTGTAGGCGAGCGATCCCGAGGCCTCATAGCAGGTGCTGATGTTGATGGGCTTTTCGAGGAGCTTGGAGTGGCCCTTGCGGATGGTGCCGCCGTAGATCATGATGAAGGGCCGGTTGTGGCGCGCGGCGGCCATGACCACGCCGGGCATGTTCTTGTCGCAGCCGGGGATGGAGATGTTGGCGTCGTGGTGCTGCCCGCAGGTGACGGACTCGATGGAGTCGGCGATGATCTCGCGCGTCTGCAGGGAGAAGCGCATGCCTGGTATTGACGAGTGTCAATTCGGGTTCCGTTCTTTGATTCCGGCCATTCTCACTCACCTTCGCCTCCCATGGTAATAGCGTCTGACACGCCGACGGTGTTGAATTGCCATCCGAGCATGCCCTCGTTTTCGATGGCCTTTTTGACAATCTGACCGAGGTCAAGGACTAGACCGTTGTGAGCACTTTGCTCGTCTTTCTCCGCTTTCTCTCGCTCTTTCTTTGAGATGTCACTTACGATGAGTACTGCCCGTAACTTCAGTCAGCCTCTCACTCTGCAACTCATGTCTTCCTTTCCAGTACTCACTTGCATGGGTTTCCCTGCCACCAAACTGTGGCAACGCCAACCTGGGGTGCATTCTTCATCATGTCCCTGTTCGGAACACCGGCTCCGTAGAGCATAGCCTGTACTTGACTCAGTTCTCACCCTCTCTCTCTCATGACAACCCTTCAACTCCAGGGGACTGGGCCACATACCTGAGCGCCGGGATAGTCATGTTCACGGGTGATCTTGGCGGACCAGCGGTTCAGGGCTCCGCCAGGGGGAAGACAGGGGAACTGGATATAGTCCTTGGGGGCTTTGGGATCGGTGGTGGGGACCGGGCTGGCGTTGGTCTGTTGGTGCTCCGCCATGGTGGGATATGGAACTGAGGATAGTCCTCTTGTGTATTTGGAGAGAAAATCTAGGTTCGAATTTACGCTGCCAAAGGGGGCCTCGTTTGTTGTGGGTAGAATAGAAGTGCGCACTTCGGGTGAGTTTTCCGGAGCCTTCGTAATCAGCAGGTTCGAATTGATCAATCAACAACCAAATCAAATGAGGCAGCGATGTCGGAGACGGAAAACTACGTTCGAAGCAATGGGAGGGCGCGGACAACAAGGTGAAGGAGGAAAATGTGGTGCGACGGACGGGCGTGCGTCATGCGGAGAGGAGAAGCCGGTGCGGAGAGGAGAATTGGAGCGTGGCGTTCCGTTCGTCTACCGGGGCTAACTTTGATGGAAACCGGGAAAGCAAATTGATAAGATTGGGCGAACGGTTTTCGGTCTGAGTGCTGCATGGCGAGATGCACTAATGGCATGCTTTTATAGAGGGCGTTCCGGGCTTGAGGAACGGGGTGATGGTGGTGACGTTGGGGTTTAGGTGGTTCGGGTTGCTCTCACCGGAGATGGATGTGATGCCGGTGATAACTCGACTAGAAGATCGGAGTGGACGGACGTAGGACGGACAGAGAACTGAACAATGACGAAACCGCCTCTCTCCTCTTCACCATCACCATCACCAGCTCCTCTCCCCTCCACTTCAACAAGCAGCTCCACCCCTTCCCCTCCCCATCGTCGAATGCCCGGCCTCGGCTTAGCAATCGGGACCCAGCCGGACCCCCATACGTGCATCTTAGCTTAAGTCTCGGAAACCAAAGAAAAAGAGGGGTTCCGAAAGCTGGCACGATCCACATTTTGCTGTCCAGCGGCCGGGAATCAGGCAAGGCAGGTCTCTCTCCATCTCCACGTTGGGTGGTTGCGGACGGAGAAGCTTATCGATGCCTTTTTGCCTTTTTCTTTTTTTTATTAACTCGTGCTACGTCGGATCCGCGGCTTGAGGCCCGGTCCCGGCTGTGCTCCGGGGAGTTGCGCCGGGGACGTTGGCGACCCACCCCGACCTCCGGGACCCGGGATCGGCGTCCCCAAAAGCCAAAGACCCGACTTCGTCTCTCTCGCTGTTGTTGAGGTTCTCCAAAGCGGCGTCAACTCAGAAACAACAACAGAGATGTTCAGAGTTCCCGGAAGTGAAGGACCCAGCTCTCGTGGAACGCGAGATAAGGGGGAAAAAAATCAACCGTCGCATGCAGGCAGAGCGCCACCGTGACACCCGCGTCACGTCACGTCACGACAGATGGCACATGTCAACCAATCCATTGAAACGCCAGGAATAGCACGACATTAGAACGCGAGCTCTTCTCATGTCCATTACCACTGCCCCGGGCCATTGAAACGCAGGACACAGGGTCGACGATCGCATTGCAAACGGGCGCCGGCACGCTCCATATCCGCCGTCGCAAAACGGTAGATCCTACAACCATGAAGCACGCCCCGTCTCGTCAGTCGCCCACGGCAAAAACAAACACACTTATGACCTCCAGCTCCAAACACATGCAACATCAGGTTTCACAAAGGCATGAACAACAGTATGAAGAGCGCTAAATAGACTTAAACATTTGTTTCGTCGGCTATCTTTCAGCCAACCTAGCTGATTCCCCCTCCACAAGACGTGAAGCAACCTCATGTGCAAGAAGCGGTGTGTAGGCCAGACTCCAGAGGCGTCGAGTTTCATCACATCATTTCGTGAGTCCTGCTGTAGAGGACTTTACATAGAAGAAAGATGAAGCAAAAAAAAAAAGTGAACAGCAACAAAAAAGCAGGCAACGACGTCTCGACGAGAAAAAGACAGAAATGAACAGAGACGACACAAAAAGAGATCCAAGCCGTCCGGCTGGTCCGCGTTTCCTCCAAGCCATGGAAAACTGTTCCTCCAATCCTCGAGGCCTACCCTTCATGTCCTGTAGCAGGACCTCGAATTTCAGCCCCCTTTTTCCCCATCTCGTGAGAATAAATCCCTTCCACTAAACAATACTCGTCTCGTAAAAAAGAATAGAGCAAAAGCGAAGTCCCATGTATCGAAGTGAATGAATGATGGCGTCATCAAATGAAGAGGCATAAGAGAGAAAAAACGCCTCTGCACGCGCGCGCGTCGAAACGGGCGGTGCTGTTGGTATCGACTGCAGATGGATGTATACCATCGCTTCCCAAACGAAGGTTACAATTCCACAGGATTGAGAATAAAAGAGTGATGCAATGGAAATGTGCGTATATAGTACACGGACGGAGGATGGCGAGAAGAGTCTCGACCACTTCTCGTCTCCCAGGGATTGCCGTGCGGTGGTTGTTCCGACAGGCAGAGATGAAGGAATGATACGGCTTAGTGAGCGGATTGCATCACACCGAACCGTTCCTCTTCCATTCTCCTCACGATATCTCGATCGCGAGCAGTCCTCGGGTCGGCGTCAATGCCCAAGATGGATGAGATGCGGGTCTTGTCCTGACCCTTGCTCTGTGATTCCCGCTCTCCGTTGCCGGGGCTCGAGATGGGCGTGATGGGCGTGAGCGCAGTCTGGCTGCAGCAAACACCCGTCTTCCAGGCCTGCTCGAGCATGGTGGGAGAGACACTGGGTCCGTACTCGTTCGCGACGGCGGTCCAAAAGGAGTTTCGGTGAGCCGAGTAGATGGAGTGGAGACGGGAGAGATCGACATGGGCGGCCGTGTGAGCCGGCATCGCAGGCGCCGGAATGCCTGAACAGTCGAGGCGCAGAGGAGGAGTTGTTCGGGACTGGCTGGGGTGGCCGTGGTGGTAGGCAGCAGGGGGGGAGACAGAAACGTGGTTGTCCGCGACCGGCGAGGCATACGTCTGGGGAGTTGTGTGGGAGGAGGCGGAGGGGTGAGGGAGGGTCATTGAGGCTGGCTTGGGGAGGATGGCCGGTAGCCTGGGCATGTTTTCGGAGGTCATGATGCTGGGGAGCTGGATGCAGTTGAGGCCGTTGGCGTTGCCGATGCTCGGAGGCGGCGGGCTGTAGCTGACGGAGCTTCCGGGAGGTGAGGCCGAGCGAGACACGCTTTCGCGGGCCGGGCTGGGTGCCCTCGCGGCCATGGCAGGGGAGATGTCGTTAGAGGTGGCGACAGACGAACACGACGCAGCACGCTTGCGTCGGTTGCTGCCGTGGGAGAGCTGGTGGTAGTGAAGACGGCATGCTAATTCCGTCTTCTTGAGATGCGCCGCAATGTACTTGTAGGGCATCTTCTGGAGTCGAGTCTGGAGAAGATAGTGCTCCTGGATAGAGTTGTTAGAAAGTGTTCCCAGTGATCAGGTAGTTGAGCCGAGTAACTCGATCTCAAGCTCGGTTGACTTACCTCGTCCTCGCTCCAGGCACGTCCTCCGCCGGTGGAAGAAGCCTTACGGGCCTTGGTGATACCGTAGTCGTGGCGGTCCATGCTATCCCGCATGGGGATATAAGGCCCTTGGGCCTGGGTCTGAGCTGTCTGTCTGCAAGACATTTTCCTGAGCTCGATGTCGTTACTGGAGGTATGTGTTCCTCTCTGAAAAGTGGGTATCTTTTGAAGTGAATAACAAGTAGGACGGAAAGTCGTCGTAGGTCGAAAGTAGTTGCAGAATATAACCAGAGTATACTCTTTTGGTGGTTGTGATAACCAAGTCGGGTAAAAGCCAGGCCGGCAACGTGAGGCCGCGCAGATAATCGAATGGAGATTCGTTTGATCGTTTCGAAGAGAGTGAGAGCCGAGTGTGCTTTGTGTTTATCCTGCGAGAATAGACTCGAAAAAACCAAAGCCACCGGAATTGAGGGGAAAATGTTTCCTCAGGAAATTGGGATAAGTGATAAGTGTTGATCAACAATTGAGTGTTTGTACGGGTTTCAAAGGAGTGTCAGCAGCCAAGCCAGTTGGATATCCAGCGCGTGTGTTAAACAGCGTGTTGCGTAAGGAGTGTGGTAGAGCCGGCTTCGGGATTTCAGAAGGGAAAAAAGGAAGAGGGGAAAGAAAGAATAGAAGACGCAACAGCGCTTTCCCACGAAGACTCGGTAGAAGAAAAAAGGTGATGGATAGAGAGGACTGACATGCAGGTGAAGAAGAAGGGAAAAGAGGAGGAGTAAATAGATTACGGGAGGGGCAAGTGGCATAATAAACTCGAACTACTCTGTGCGAATGGTTTTAGCGGACAGGCCTGCTGTAAGGTACATAGTGGCAGAGCGGTAGAGCCCTGCAGATTGCAACGGCCACAGCGGTGGTGATGGCCCATGGGATGCACGTACGGGCCAAGTACGGGCCACGCCCCAGGGGACCAGGCGGGGGCCTTGCAGGGACCGGGGTCCCCTGTAGAGTCTACCTAGAGCCTAGGCCTACAGCACACCTCACACACAACACCACAAACACCAAGCCCAGAGGGACCAAACCGGGCTGCGACAAGAGCGCCCATCACACGCCTACTGTTTTGGCGTCATATCTCGTCTTGTTTTGTGTTGTTTTGCCTTGTCTTTGACTCGCCGGATGTGTCTTGAATTTGTTTCCGTCCTCGACCTTGCTGCGTTCTAAACACCAGCGCCTGTCTTTGTCTCGCCTTCTCCGTGCATGTGTTGTTGTTGTTGGTCTGTCACCGTCCCCCTTCTCCGTCTTTCTCCTCCTCCTCCTCCTCATCCAACCCGCGGAAACGTTTTATGGTGTCACGACGGCGGCAAAAGATACACGCACGCAAATACGAGCCTCCTGCTCCTGGAAACTTCGGAGAATACACGACACAAGTTTCTCACCAGGTCACAGGCGAGACGGGCCACGCCAACAAGCGAAGTGTCCTCCCCCTAGGCTCTGCGTAGGTTCGTTTGTATGGAACTAGATGGGACTTGCGGTGACTGACGCCCTGCAAGATGGAAAGAACCCAGATGGCAATTGGTTTAGGGCGTTGCCTTTCGGCATCACGGACGATCTATCAAAAAGGAATATGGAGCGAAGCCCACCTGCACGCAGTGACAAGCGAGGCGCCGGCGGGCTCCTCGTTCTTCTGGGGCGTTCGGTTTTCCTTGTTAGTAGGGCGAGATGCCTGAACGAGCCTCCAGATCCATGGCGGGAAACGGTCGCCACCGTCGTAGCGCCGCCTCAATCAAAGTTTCGTCCGCCCGGATTGGCCCCTGGAACGAACGAACGGGACGGGGAGAGGCGTGTGGTGGTTTTGGTCGACGTGGGTTGAAGCATCCCATGTTCGCTACCATAGTAAGTGCGTACTGTAGGTGGTTTGTGGCGCAGCCTGTTGGGCCGGCGTGGTTCTTGGCATCCGATCTCAACAGAGAGGGCGTAACAGAGGACGCAACACAGAGACACATCATCAGAGATCAGAGGAGCGAACTAGACTCTTCTTTGATCAGATTTGTCTCAACTCCTGCGAGTGAGTCCTGTCAGACAAGGACACCATTCCATCGACGGCGGGGTTGCACCGACCTCAGCTTCAGGTGTTCCCGGCCGCCGCGCGCGCAATTGAACTCCCCACGACAGGGGTCTCTGATTGGCCGAGCAAGCTGGCTGTCGACGGTTCCTCGATGCCCCGTCGACTCCGTGATAATGGAGCGATGGAGTCGTTCAACTGGCAGTAGTTGGGGTTGGAATCCTGTCGTTCTGCCGTCGTCTGGTGGTGTGTGTCCTGTCAACCATCGTCTGGTCTTTCTTGAGAACGATCTAGACGCATGCCAGCATCCGGGAATTGTGGGTTTGCCCGAAGTGAGCTGCAGTCGTTCGTACCTTACAGTAGTCTCTTACAGTAGTTCGACTAGTTTGTCCGTCTCCCGTGGCTTGTTGCTCTAATTATGGTTGAGTTGCACCGTTCGTGGCTGACCCCATGGTTTGCTAACTCACGACAATGACGCTGACAATGATGCCGAGGCTGACGATGCCAATGTCGTTGTTGATGAGTGGGCTTGCATTGTTTCCCTCACCTCATGGCTCTTTGCTTCTTCCTCTTCATCATCCCTCCAGCCACGCCATCTCATCGATACCTGCCCTCATCTCGTTCCTTGCTCGATGGCCCCCGGCGCCGCAATCCACACCGGCACACCCACACGCAGAGACAGCCCAAATACCCACTGCTCGCGAACCGGGGCCCTAGACAACCGGCGGGCCAGAGGACGGACGGTCCCAGGCGTTTGGTTTGGAGTGGTTCCATCGAAACAGGGCCTCAACTGTTTCCTCTGCGGCCCCGATCCCTGCCCTCCCGTAACCCTCGATCCGTGTGATAGGTGGGCGAGAGATCTCCCGTGCCAAAACCCATGATGCTGCGTCCAGGAGTGGGTTCTCAATGTCAGCATCAGTAAACGTTCAGTTCGGGGGAGTGCCATGTACTATGTGCGAAGTAGACTAAAGATGGGATGAGTCCATCCCATCTCCATATCCATCCGCTTTCAGCTTCCAGCAGCCACGCCTACTGCATCTGCTGCATCGCGGCACATCCAACTACCTAAACAAGAACTAGAACAGGAACTGCAAATCTCCCTCTCATCTCGCCATCACCACATTTCCCTCAGTCCATGCCTCGACTAACAATCCTCCAAGCCCTCGTCTGCCAACACTAAACCACGCCGGTCTCTCCTGGCCAAAACCAACCGAAACAACCCATGTCCGCAAAACCAACCCCGCGCCCGCCACGGCGACGACCAAGTCCGCTCGTTTCCAGACCAGCGCAAGCCCAGTTCGCCAGGGTCGGGCACCTTGAAACCCGCTAGCGCACTGGAGTAATTTCACCTCAGTATCAGGAAGCCATTCGCCACGGCCGAGTCATGATTGGCGGGATCGAGTCTGCCAGTTCTCGCATCGCCGGGTTATTGTTCACGAGCCTACCTCGGGTCCCGTTCTTGTTTTCCATGTTCGAATCTTTAGAAGAAGCCCCCCCGGGGGTGTGCGTCCATGCTTTGAGCGGTATAAAAAAAAATTGGAACAAAGAAGGGGATCACGACGACAACGGTCGTGTTTTGCAAATGCCCCCCTCCTCCTCCCCCAGGGCCGTTGTGAATATCGGCCTTGTTAATGTTCCAGGGCGAGAAACAAATCCCCAGACGCGAGCCGCAGCCCAGGAAACGCACAGGAAACACAAAGACTTGCCACGGGGCTTTGCTTTTGGCCTCGGGCCTGTTCGTGGCTGCCGGGAGAGCCACAGCCCCGGGCAAAATACCAAGGCGGCGTTAATCAATTTTTACTTTTTTCCTCGTCTCATTTCTGCCTTGTTCGTGGCTTCGACTCCCAATGTCAAATTCCCGTTGTCCCGAGTTTATTAGCCTCCACGTCATCTTAACTCGTGCACCCCAGGTCTGCTCCTAGGGCCCACGAGTACAATTACCACGCACGCCGCTCAGATACGAAGCAGATGGGGTTCGTTGCGTAGATTTTCCAGATTGGAGGCTTGCCCATAGCCCGGCTTCCACACTTGCATATTGCTGATCTCTCCCCCATCTGGCCTTTCACGCCACGACTTCTAAACAACCTCCCTGGAGATCATCACGGCCGGCGCCCGTCCTAACCGATCCCCCCCTCCTCTAGGGCTCCCCTTCCCCTTCGGCAGCAGCCGGCTCTGTCTGGCCTTGCCGCAGCGCCAGGGGGGCCATGGGGATGCATGCTCAGTCCTGTCGAGTTCCATCCCGAGTCCAGACCGCTGGCACAAAACGTCTTTTCCCCCTCTTGTGTCAACTCACCTCTCCAGGCCAGTTTCAGTGGCCGCCCCGGAGGATCCCTCATCCGAAGAAGCGAACCGGTTGTCCAGTCCCAGCCAAGGCGGGTGTCATCGGCCCCGGCGTCAGGACGCGGCTCCAGTTGAATCCGGATGTCCTCGGCCAGTGAGAGGCTGAAGCACCTCTCAAACGCGATATACCTAGGCTAAGATCTAATAATGCCTTGTCCAACCCGGTCTGGGGTTGCAACGGCCTCGGATTATAGGCGTGGCGCTCTCGTGCGTGCCGCTTACTGGCCAGCCCTCTCCCAGCGCCTGCTTTTGTTTCGGTGCCGATAGCGCTGCTACCATATGATGCAGATGGCTCGCATTCCCAAGATCCGTCTGAGTTGTTTCTTGGGCCGATCTAACATCGATTACAAGATCAAAACATGCTCAGCCTCAACCTTCCTGCCCGTTTCCTGACTGGAGACTAGTATGCCTGATGTGTAACCAACTTCGTGACGGCGCAGCCCCTTCGAAGATATGCGTCCATTGTTTTGTTGCACGTAGCCTTAAGTCAGTCCCCGCGATACCACAGCAACACTGATTCATGTCTTGGCGCCTCCACGTTTCGAAGTTTCCAGCCTTAGATCTTTCTGTCTCCGGCGACCAGTTTCAGGAGCTTAAGATATGTACACCGCATTATTACCTCCAGTCCTCGGTTGAAACCCCGTCGCATTTTTCGGGGTTCAGTCGAGACCCTGGTCTCACCCCGTCAGCGTAGCACCGGCTTGGTACTTGCCCAGGGGTGGGAGGCTCAAGGGAAGAGTCTGTATGCGCATGTGACCATGCAGGCGAGGAGGTTTCATCTGTAGCGGATGGTCAGGAATTTCGCAGTTTTGTTAGGTTTATCAACAACCACGAAACTGATGTCATTGAGTGTGGGGTGAGAAATGGGTGCACAACCTTAACAGTCGTTTGCCCTATGAGGCATTCTCTCCGTTTCTAGAACCCCGAACTTCGCCCATAATAATCCAACGGCGATGAACAGACTTTTCTCGAACCTTCTCTTACTGTTGTGAGTTCGATCAAACTATCACACGTAGTGAGATATTCCTGACATACGCGACGGCTTTACTTCATACGTAGCTCTTCTAACGATACTGCCTACAACATTGTCGTCGTAAGCTAAATATCGAGTCCAACAATTACCAGGGAGTGAGTTGACCTCAGCAAACTTCACATAGTTCTCGTTTCCTACCGCTTGTGCTTACACTTGCATTGTTGTCTGAGTGAGATCCGTTTGATGTGATGTAAGAGTTGGCAGGATAACTACCCTGGACCTTGACGTCGAAGAGCCATCATCGAATCAGAAGGTGTGGCAGCGTATCAGACAGCACGGTGCAGCAAGACTGCTTGCATTGCCCCAGTTGAAATTCCAATTGCAAAACGCGGTTTCGGCTCCCGATATTGTTTCGACCAGACACCGAGTAAGCCGTGACGCATGAAGCCGGTTTGAGATGGGAGGCCCAGGCAACAAAGTGATGCGCTAGACTGTCGAATGTGACCTTGGAGGGGACTGAGCGATTTAGTACACTTTCTTTGGCGTGACGAAAAGAACAAAACTAGAAGCAGCGTTGGTATCTCGAGAACCGCCAGCTGGGGATCGTGCGCGGCGCCGACTTACACAGACGTGTCGTCGAGCCGTTGAGCAAGGAAAGGGAGACTTCCAAGGTACACCGACTCGAGGTCACGATCTTAGCTCGAGAGCGGCCAGGTTGCTGGGTACATGAGGTACATCCGGGGTGGAGCATCTGGCATATCCACGGTTGCGGCTCTGATCTGCCCCATTTCGAAGGTGTCGGTACCTGGGGAAAGTACCTCACTTTGAGTCACTGACTGGCCGTCCAGGGCTAGGTTGATGGCCGTCTTAAAAGGACGATATAAACGACTCTATCTCGCTGGCCTGGCTCGCGTCGCCGATGGGGTTTGGGTGCTGGGCGTCATGGTAAGAATCCGGGGTTCAGCGGGCGGGGAAATGGGCATTCTTGGGCTGCAAGGGACGGGAGCCTCGTCGCAACAGTGAGAAATTGCACGATTGCTTGCCTCAATCAGATGGATGAGATGCCTCGGGTCCAAGGCTCGGTCTGTGGTGATGTCTTGTCCTGGTAAAGTCAGTAGAATGCCTCGGCGTGACGACGGGAATGAAGCAAGCGTCAAACAGCCAAGTTAAGATGGGAAGGGTAATGCCATTGTAGTCATCTCTCGACACGATCGTGGGCGCCGTTCGCACGGAGAATCATGGGCAGCCGCAGATTCATTTGTTCGGAGAGGCCTTTATCGCACATGTGCATTGAGAGTACGCGCGACAGCATTCGTAGCTCCTTCACCGGCTTTTGCCTTTCTACTCCCTTCTACCACTTTGTATCCTGTTTGGTTCCATTCTCGCCTCCTCTTTGCTCTCTCCCAGCCTCACGACGCCCTCTGGAAGCCGAACCCCCCGCAAGATCAGTCGACGAGTCGGCTCTTGTGAAAATCTCTTGTCTGCGATCCCTGATCTGGGCGATGGGGAACCGTGGCTCGGGTGATTCGGTGACCTGTCCAACAGCATGTTTCTCATCAGATGCATCGACTGCCATCGACTGCAACCATCCGCCATCAGATGCTTTCCCACATGATGGTACCATCCGGACGTACCGCAAGTACCTCGGTACCTGCCATGGTGGCCCAACTCGCCAGTGGAGTGGAGAGGAGAGCAAAGCTCGCCAAGCGACCCGAGCGGCTGGACTCTGTGACTCTTTGGGAGCCTGCGAGTGACCCAGAGTTAGCTGCAAATGACAGCCTTAAGAGCAAGTACAGCGGGTACCAGCTGAACGTACCGGGGCGGAACTGCCAGAGGTACAGTACCTCAGGTTGGTTACCCATTCATGGAAGGCAGGCTTTTCTCCCGGGTTCAAGTTTTGCAGCGAGGCAATGGCCCGTGCGCCCAGGCAGCCTGAAGCCCCCGCTTTTGCGTGATGGCACTGTGCACGGCAGCGGCGGACACAGGCAAAAGGACGGTGCAGCGACAGACCTGCACGGTACGAGCGAACTTCTCAGCGAGACCCGCTTCTCCACTTTTCGAGCCAGGGTCAGTAGCCTTCTGTCGCGCCGTGCCCAAAACCTCGCTCCCCCATTTCTCCCCCCTTCACCAAAAAAAGGACTTGCACCCAAAACATCCCCTCCCCCCAGGTCCCAGCGACTTCCCAGGTCCTGCCCGCCCCGAGTTACTTTGCCCACAGGTACCACCCATCGTCGCCCTCAAAGTTGCCCGTTCCGTTTCCCCTTACTCCCGTCCACGTTCCCTCTACCGCTCGTCTCGTCTCGTCTCGTCTCTCGGCCCTGTCCTGTCCGTCCTGTCACCAGCTTCGCTCCCATTCCCGTTCCCCAGAACTGGACCGGACCCAGGATCCACTGCATCTGGCCCTCCAGCTTGGACGAAACCTCAGATCCGCGATCCAGCCGCCTGCGGGCTCCATCACTGCTGGCGTCGCTTGCTTCCATTGCCACCAGCCCGCCCGCCCGCCACCCGGTCGCTCAATTCTGACTGTCAGAGCAGCGGCAACGCAACGCAGTCACCCAGGATCCAACAGCCATTCACAGCCCGCAATTCCTCTTCCCCCTTCACCCTCCACCCTCATCGTTGCCCCATCTGCCCGGGCAAACGCAGGCCTACGCAAGCAGGGCATCGCTCACCTCGCTCTCAACCACCCATTCGCTCACCGTCTCCTCATCCATCTGTGTCCTCGGTCTATCGTCTCGCCTTGCCGCGCTGCAATTCGTCGTCCCTAATCCCCACCCAACCACCCACCGTCCTGTTGCTCGCCGCGTCTACCACGACGCTACCAACGTTGGATCGGCAAACACCTGCCAGCCAACCCGCCTAGCTTTTTCGTCCTGCGTCGTGTCGTCGTCGCCTCCCGCCTCCCGCCTTTGTGAGTTTGAGTGAGTAATAAGTCTTCTTCTGCCGCTGGGACTGGTCGCAAGGTTCCCTGCCGCTCCCACCCTAACCTTCTTGAGCATCTCACACATCCACTCACACGCGCGCACACATCTCCCAAGTTCTCTCGCTCTCTCTCCCACCAGTCTGCCAAGCCGAGCCCATCTCCATTTTCCATCCCAGCCGAGCCCAGCCCGTCCAGCCCCAACCCTCTAAGCCTCCAAGCCTCCCCCCCAGCCCCCCCCCCAAAAAGTCCAAACCAGGCTTATCCATCCCATTCACTCAAACCGGCTGCGGCAGCAGCACGACATTGCACCACCTCGTCCGCGCAACAACGCATGCCAGCAGCGCACAACACGACGTCGCAACCACATCCTAAACGCCTCCTCTTTGGCTAGACACTGACCTCCCCGTCCTGCGCCAGCACGTCGTCATCATCCAGCACAACCATCACCAATACCCTACGACCCTCCTCGGACTCCGCTCCGCTCACCATCGCACCGCGCCGCCACACAGCGCAGCGCACAGCAGCAAAACCAGCAGCAACAAGCTAACCCCCCCGGAACCGCACCGCGCAGAGCTCTCCCATTCCCACACGCTACCGCCAAAATCATTCGCCGATCCCACGCCCCTCCCTCGCCTGCGCACTCACGTCAATCCCTCTAGCCCCCTCCCAGACCCTCAAATACCCAGACACACACTCGCGCCGCCTGGCCACGCTCGTGTATCTGTCTTGTCCCTAGCATCCGCAGCCAGGGCGTGCGTTACTTGCCCCGGTTGTTCTCGAGACGTTCTCTCCCCGTCGGATGTGTCTTATGCAACTTTGACCCCAAGTTACATTGCCCGTAAGTATTGCGCTCTTCTATTGCTTTCATCTTGTCGTTTCGCCTTCCCCATTGCGTTTGCGTCGCCTTGGCCTCGCGTCTTGAGGATCCCCCGTCGACTCATCGTCATCGTCTTTGTCCCGCAACACCAGCCGTGGCATCCACACACGAGCGCGGTCGCGATTTTCATCGCTATCCGTTGGCTTAACGCTGTCACCGTCGCCTGGCATTGCTTCAACAACAGTGGCTGTCGTCTCCGTGTCGTTCTCGTCGCGATACCGACAGTTACAGCTTGAGGTTCACAGCTCACGACCCTGGTCGCGTCGACATTCGTCGCTTCTCAACCCGCGTTTTGCAGACCCACGCGTGCAGATACATGACCGACCGGCGCCTCTCGCTTTTGGTGACCATTGCCTTCCCGCCCCTCACCAAGCTTCACAGTCGTCCTGGCGTCTTGAGACTCTGTCCTGGCTCGTTTTCACCTCTCTTCATCATCATCGTGCAAGGCTTTGCCGCTGACTTTTCGTCTACCAACTCCAGAACATGCAGCAGTGGCAGGTCGGCCCCGTGCCGGAGTACGTCTACTCCAACTCCACCCATCAGCCCAATGATATGCAGTGAGTACATTGCTTCCTTGTCTCTTGTACCTCTCGCGTCTACCTTCTGCCACTTGTCTGCGGCACCGCCGGGTCCTTCTTGTACCCGATGTACCCCCCCAAATCCCTGGCACATCCCCCCTCCGCGACTGGGACTCAAGTCGTTGTATCACCACCGACGGGTCGCTCTGGCGATGCCTTATAACGTCTCGCTGTCGTTGTCTTGTCGGGACCTGGGGCTACCTTTCCTCTCGTCCCTGAAGATCCCTCTTGGGCACCTCCGGTCCACCGGCCACCATGCCCATGCCATGTCGACTGCTACGTCCCACGGTCGAGGCAAGTCTGTCTGCTAACCGGCCTGCCCTGATAGCAACCCTCACCCGTACCAGGCCGATATGGCCCGCCGCAACGAGCGTATGGAGTTTCCCTATGGCGCTCCCCAGCCCAATATGGCACCGCAACAACAGCAACAACACCATCCTGCGCCCGTCCAACCGCCCATGAACGTCCCCCAGCAGCCTCCCAACGGCCCCCCGCAACAACAGCAGCAGCAACAGACCCCGACGCCAGCTCCAGCCCCGACGGGTGGTCGACAGCGGAAGCGCCCCGCCCCATCCGCCGCTCCGCCGCCGCCGGTCTCGACGGCCCCGCCCGCTCCCGTTCCTCCCTCCCAGGTTCAGCCTCCTGCTGCCGCCCCTCCTGCCCCTCACGCTTCTCAAAACGCCCCCCCTCAGCAACCCCAGGCCCCTGCCGAGGATGCCTCCGCGCCGATCGCGCCTCCTCCGGCCAAGAAGAGCAGGACCAACACCCCTTGGACTCCACAGGAGGAGTTGCGGCTCAAGCAGATGCGAGATGCGGGAAACAGCTGGGCCGAGATAGCCAAGGTGAACCAGATATGCCGCAAGAACCTGGTTAATAAGCTAACACAAGTCTGTAGACCTTCCCCACTAGGACAGAGGGTTCCGTCAAGAAGCACTGGTACAAGGTATGTAGCTACGACTGGGAAGGAACAGGGAACTGGGTTGACATCTAACTTTGATCATAGGACATGCACTATGCCGAGTTTGCTGAGGACGAGGTAACATTTATCCGGCCCTTCTCTTGAACCACCCTGCTGACTTTCCCTCTATCAGAGCCAAGCGTTGTTGAACGCAATCAAGGAGTACGAGAACAACAAGTGGAAGGTTATTGGCCAGAAGGTCGGCAAGCCTGCCAAGGTACGGAACACCGCCAGCCCACCCCAACGAACCCCTGACTGACTGGCGACACAGGCATGCGAACAATACGCCAAAGAGCATTTCCCGGGTATGGTCACGAAACTTGGCCGCTAGCAGCGGCGCGTCGACAATGCTGGTCAGACTAACCCCACGACAGATCTCTTCGCCAACTCGAAAGGGCGATAGGCTATGTTACGATCGTGACAAGTCTATCACTGCCCTGTGGCATCCTCAGCTTAGCTGCCACGCCAAGCCGAATGCGTTCGCGACCTCAATCATGACGCCATGCTGCCTCTTTCGCAAGGAAGTGGGGCAACCGACTGGCACGAAAACATGCGAAAAGCACCAAAAAAAACGGAAGAACTGATATGTCGGCGTTTTATTTACACTCTTCACCTTGGACCTTGTTTAATTTTTTACCCCTTCCTGTTTCTCTTCTTCTTTTTTGATGACGGAGGCATATGGTGGAATGGGATCGCCGGAACTTCTGCTACGATTTGGGACTGGGAGGTTTTGGAGGACTACGACTGGCATCCTGTACGACGTGACTGGGATGGACGATGAGCAATCGTTGCAGCGGGGCTCTTGTATGGGTTGCCTGCGAAGGCTGGTGGGATTCAATGGAGACACGGTATTTTGATGTGAGTGATGGATCGAGAAAGGGTTCGTTAGTCACGGGATAAATTGCAGATGGGAGAGGTTGGTCTGGTGGACGACCAGTTGGTCTCGGGTCCAATATTGGAAATCATTGTTGTAATTGCCTGGGTGAGATGTGGGGGCGAACCGTTGTGAAACGGGCCTGGAGAAAGAGACGGGCTTTCTTATTGTTACCTCGTTCTATTCTTTCTTTATGGAACGAGGGGAGGTGAGACTGTTCGAATTAGGTTCGGTGATAGTTATACCCCACACGCTTGGTTTTGTCTTTCATGGCGTCGCAACTTAATCGAAGGCTCCAACGTTTCTGTGAGGCTCGACGAGACGGAGTGTCTCTATCCAGCCCCGTTAACTAATTCTGAGTACGGGTATGATAGGGCGTGGAAGCTGATGATGTACCTTTAAGGGTCTAATATGTACCGAAGAGGGGAGTCACAGACTCGCAGGGGGTCACCTCCAGGATGGGCCACGCGGGGACTGGGCGGATCTCGTCGAAGTACTGCATGTACTGCATGTACCACAGGTAACTCGACGCGACTGGTACCTGGGTGTCGGGTACCGGGACGGGTCGACGGGCTGAAGTTTGAATGACTCTGCAGTAAACCTTGGGCGAGTGTCCCGATGGTGTGTTAGTGTCTTGGTGACAACCTGTATGGTTCCTGGCTGATGGAGATGAGGCATTTCGTGGATAGAGGAGCGAGGGGAAACATATGTACAGCGTGTGTGATGTAGAAGGCAACATAAGCCACCGCGGGGAAGCTAACAAGTACCTAAACTTTACAGTACTCTTCAGGTTGGTATTTGTCGATGGGTGGGAGTGGAGGTGCCTAAGATATTTACTTCGAAGTCGACTACCCTATGGCAGAAGGATAAAAGGGCCGGTCCGAGGGTTGTTTCTGAGGGTGGGTGTACATGTGTACGTGCGTGTGTAAGTACAGAAGAGAGCGACCCAGTGAGATACATATTCATAGGAAAGAGGACTGGTGTTTGCAGTGTTTGCAGTGTTTGCAGGCAGTTGGTTTCTTGTACACATATGGCGTTTGGGCATAGGTAGATGGCAGTTGACACGGGGTTATGGGTAATACGATATTGGGATCTTTGTGCGACGTGACCGAGAGTGCTAAGAGGCCAATTGGTGAGGCGTTCAACGGTCTTGCATATGTGCAATCGATGGTGTAATCTATCATATTGGGAGTATCGGGGGGGGGGGGGAGGATTGAAGCGAATTAGTTGACTTCGTATTGGATAATACAACAGAGAGTAATTATCCGTAGGGGACTGGAACTTCGGTTACTGAGCGTGTGGACCTCAGGTTAGCAGCCATGGGGTCAGTCACGCGACATGCTGACAGGGGGAAGCGAGGAGATGGATCTGGGATGCACATCTAATTATGTCTGCATTAAGATATACATTTGAGATGAGATTGCGATCGACGAAAGGCTGAACGATTTGCGTTGGCGTTACGACTACTTTGCGGCTCTGGCTCGCGATATGCACTTCACAAAGTGATGAGATATAAATTAGAACTAATTAACGTGCGGTCGACCACCGGGCCGCATCGCATTGCATTACGTCGATAGGTCTTGGTCTGTGAATGCATGGTGTCAGGTTGCAGCTTTGACGGGCGCCGTGACGCGCCGAGCTGTCCGTCCTGCATCTGGCGAATGGGAAAGGAGGCAAACAAAGGGACAAGCGCGCAGGAGCCGGGACAAAGTCGTCCGCCTTTTCCCTGGGCGTTTCTTTTTTGACAATTGATTGATGGGGGGAGACTCGAGAATTTGTGGCTTGCGCTGGTGACGACGCCACGCAATCTGGGCGGTTAGCATAGCAGGCGAGAGAGACAGACACAAGGGAAGGGGAAGACAGGGAGAGAGTGATGGAAGATGGAATTCAGGATTCAAGTGTGTGCCAAGCTGGATAATCCATCATCTATCTCGTGTGGTGCGGACGGACGGAGTGTCCCGTTTCGGCAAGACGCACGGTACCGGACTTCAACTCGAGTCCGCCTGGACGTGGACTGTGTCTCTCATTTCTTTCCGAGGCACGTACCCTGCCCCCATGGAAGGACTGTGCGTCTTATTACCAGTCATCAATGAGAGAATGAATGAATGAATCAGTCAGTCAGGCAATCAATCTGGTCTGGGAATTGGGAACTGAGAACTGAGAACCGGGAACTGGGACTCTTGGAAACTAGGTCCGGGGCAGTGAACACTTTCTGCACGTCACACAGGCAAGCAAGCCTCTGGCGGGAGATACGGCAACTTTTGATCCTCCACTAAAGGCGCCGGCGGTTGGTGCGCTCATCACTGACTCGTCGTCCATCACGATTCAGTGATTCACAGGGCTTCCCGCTGGTACGGAGCACGTAGTCCGACTGGGGCAGATCATGGTCCAGTTACCCACCCATCATGGGGCCGGGCAAGGGGCCGCCATTGGACAGGCCCGCTCCCCCATCCCCAGTTTTTCCTTTTCTCGCTTCCTTTTTCGCTCCTTTTCCCTTCCCCTTGCAAGCTCACGCCCTTGCCCTCGGCCTAGGGCGCCGATACCCGGGGACTGCTAAGCCACTAGGCCTACCGCAGTGCGCGGAGAGAGGTTCGTGTTGGGCGCTCAGTGGAGTTTTCCCATTGTGGGCGAACCAACTCTATACCATCTTGGGAAAGAGCGAAACTCCTCACCTCACCACCTCACGCTTGGCCCGACTCTCTCCTCTCCTCTGATCTCTCTTCCAGGCTCTCTCCCCTTCTTTTTCCCTCTCCTTTTGGCAATCTCCTGTCTCCCATCTCCCTCATCCACCCCGTCGCTCACCCTAACAAGCCCCCCCCTACAGTCGTTTCTGGGCGTGCTACTCTTAATATTCCCACTGCCCTCGTTAATCTTGTCTGTTCTGTTTGCTCTTTGTAGTAATATCTTGTTTTAACTTATTTATCGGCACACGCCTGTCCGAGTAAAACTGATTTCTCTCTTCCCAGCTCGCTCAGGGAAAGGAAAAAAAAAAGGAACAGGGGAACATTCCCGCGCCCACACCACACCACACACTCGCTCGCTCTCACCATCACTCAACACCCGCTCGCTCCACCGACCGACCATCGACTTCGAATCGAGGCTTCGTCTATTTGAGGGACTTGGCCTTTTAATTTGCACCTCTTTCGCCTGACCACCTTCACCGGAAAGCGAAAAAAAAAAAAAGATCCTAGCTTGGCTCTTCGTCGCGTGGCTCTTCGAATCAGGACTCGACGCGCCACCGTTTTTGTCCCTCGCGGCCCGCATTCCAACTTTTTGGTACCTCGTGCAACTGGTCGCAAAATAAACAGACGGAGTGACTCCTTTCTCGCTCGCTGTTTCCCTCTTTCGACGACGTTTCCATCCCGTCCATCGTTTGGCATCACCATCGCACGATCTTGCGATCTCGTCCTCCCCCAAGTTCACTCGCTTGCTTGGGCCTCGAAACCGGCAGTCACCGCCGCCTTCGTTCTCGGGTCCTGCCTTTCACAGAAAACCTTTAATGTTCGGTACTTATCGCCTAATCTCGACCTCGACCTGACCCTCGTTTGTTTGCCCCGGCTTCATTCCGACGATAACTCGTTCCCGTTGTCGACATAACATCATCAATCAGTACCCCCTTCAACTCAGCAGTAATTTGTTCGAGGTTACACCTCTCGAACCATATTCATCATGTTGCGATCACTTGCTTTGGCTGCCTTTGTTGGCGTCGGTGCCGTCTTGGCTGTCGAATGTGACAACAGCAACAAGTGTCCCAAGGCCACTCCCTGCTGCTCAAGTATGTACCTCCTCACTACCGCAGCCAACGTCGAGATGGACGATTCATAACTAACACCTTCTCTCTCTCTAGCCTATGGCG
Organism: Neonectria coccinea; assembly: GCA_019137265.1. Taxonomy (NCBI): domain Eukaryota; kingdom Fungi; phylum Ascomycota; class Sordariomycetes; order Hypocreales; family Nectriaceae; genus Neonectria; species Neonectria coccinea. Next base: position 294,337 of record WPDF01000109.1, on the reverse strand, counting down.
AGTGCGGTGTTGGCGCCTTCTGCCTCGGTGGCTGCGACGTCAAGTCCTCCTTCTCCCTCGACTCCTGCGTTCCCGCTCCCGTTTGCGAGGATCGATCCATGAAGTTGAACTCGCTCGACCGCGTGGCCGACATTGGCGACTACCTGGGCGATTCTTCCAAGGCCGACTGGGTTGCCCAGGGTGAACCCGTCATCTTCAACAACAACCTCCTCCTGACCATGCCCAAGGATAGTGTCGGCACTGTTCTGTCCTCTACCGTCTACATGTGGTATGGCAACGTCAAGGCCAAGTTCAAGACTAGCCGAGGTGCTGGTGTCGTGACCGCCTTTATCCTGTTCTCTGATGTCAAGGACGAGATCGATTACGAGTTCATTGGTGTTGATCTCGACACTGCTCAGACCAACTTCTACTTCCAGGGTATCCCCGACTATAACAACGCGGCTAACATCAGTGTGTCTGATACCTTCAACGAGTTCCACGAGTATGAGGTCCGATGGACCCCCGAACGGATCGATTGGCTCATCGATGGCAAGGTTGGACGTAGCGTAAAGAAGTCCGATACCTGGAACCAGACCACCAAGAACTTTGACTACCCCCAGACCCCCGCCCGTGTCCAGCTTTCGCTGTGGCCTGGTGGTCTTGCCAGCAACGCCAAGGGTACCGTCGACTGGGCTGGTGGTGAGATTGACTGGGACGCCTCCGACATCAAGAACTACGGTTACTACTTCGCCACCTTCTCTGAGGTCGAGATTGAGTGCTACAACGCCAACACCGCCCCTGGTACCAACAAGAACAAGAGCTACTACTACAACGACATCCGCGCCACTAACGACACCATCGTCGATAGCGACAAGGCGCACATCCTCGCCTCGCTTCAGGGCACCGGCACCGACATGGACAAGGGCAAGAAGAAGGCCACCAAGAGCTCCAAGACGGCCAAGGACTCTTCCAAGTCTTCAAAGACCGCCTCCGAGTCTGACTCTGAGGAGACAGATGCTGCCACCATCCCCGGTGGTACCAACGGCTCATCAGGCGATGACCACGGTGGCGACGATGACAGCTCTGATGACTCCAGCTCCGACTCCTCCAGCTCCGACTCCTCTTCTGACACCCAAAGCTCGGACTCGAGTACCGAGTCTGCCGACACCTCCAACTGCGACACCACCAGCTTCAACCAGGAGTGCGGCAGCAACAGCGACTCCTCAGGCAGCTCCAGTGACAACGGAAAGAGCGGTAGCACGCGGACTAGCGCCAGCGCCCTGGCCATCATCATCGCCGGCTGCGCTCTGTTCTGGTTGTAAAAAGCCCGACCCGAGCGTAAAGGTGTATGGTGCCCGTGTCCGCGGTTCTGCCTTTTCCCAATGTCCTTTGGTGTTATATAGCATTCATTGTGGGTTTTGCATTCTGATGATAGGGCTGTCGGGCCGGCGTGTTCGATTGCTTGTATGTAATGTCCTCATTTTTCCGTGACTATACTTTGTTCTTTTCTTTGGCAATTGGGGGAAGGAAGGCGAACTGGCCCGGGATTTTCGGGCAACAGGAGAAGGATGGGATATAAAGACGTATGACGTACGACGTACACAGAGGGTGGAGGTAATGGCCACACAGCCGTCCATTCCCTAGAGCTGGATTTGTTGAACCAATGTGCAGATGCTCTCACAGAGGACGTACTTGGTTCCCTCCGTATTCTTGGTACTTTTGATTCTTCGGGAAGAGGCAGGCTTTGCTTGGAAGAAACAAGCGACACAGAGAATAAGACGAGAAGTCAGTTTTATGTTCTACAGTGCATCCTTGTGCCACGGGTGTCTTGCCCAAGTGAGAGGAAAGCTATATTCCGATTGGACGAGGGTGACGGTTGGTTCTCGGTTGGGATATTTCGATGACGCCTTGTCAAACAGATATCCGGCGGAGGATTCACCGGTTTGGGATTCAGACGTTATCCCGACGCCGGAGTCCGGCTCAGCCTGCAGGGCGTGACGCGACGACAGCATCGTCAGGCTCGTATCCCGAAGTGCGAAGGGTTCTTATGCTCGAGGTCGTGGATCAGTGATTGGGCCACGACGGGCGGAGATAGCGAATCCCGATTCAGTGGTCGATCAAGGACATGGGCCGCTTGCTGGATTCCATGTGAGATTGGTGGTTCCCCCGCAGATCGGGACTGGGCTTGCAGCAACTGCCGGGGTGGGCTTGCATGGAATGCGTCGGACAGCGTCGTAATTGGACTGGCGGGGGCTGTGTCGAATACGATGGATTCGAAGATGCAGTTGCGGCTGAGAGTTGTTGGGTTGGCTTGGCGGTCGGGAGCCGAGATGTGCGGACGAGACGGCGGCGGACGATGCCCGGGGCGGTGGAGGGAACGGAGATTGAAGATGATGATTCATGAAGGATTGTCCAGCGATGACAGTGCGAGGTGTGTATTGCAGTCAGATGGGTTGTTGGTCCAGTTATGAGTGTCGGCTGAGGTTGCGCCGTCTTGACCGTGAGACTGCGGTGTCGATGGCGGCCTTGGCATCGAGACATGCAGTGTCCCGGAGGCAGGCTGCGGGAGACACTGCGTGATAGCACGCAGGCACAAATGAGACACGAACGACCTCATTGACCGCCTCTCCCGCTCGTGCTCACCTCTTTGAGGAATTGCATATGGCTTTGGTGTCCCCGCGCGCTCTTGTCGGATATCAAGCAGCTTCTGCCTTCCCCTTCATTTCGGAATACTGTTCTCTCATATCACCATGGCCAGCCAGCAAAGGTTGCACAAGATGTCAGCTTTGGAGTTGGATGTGCAGCAGATGCTCTCTCCGTCGTCCCTGACGTGGTCTCGCGGCGTGCTCGTCGTGTGCGTGCTTCTCGTCGTCTTCCTCCTCTTCCAAGCCCACGTCGCCACTCGCCGGCCCAAGAACTTCCCCCCGGGCCCTCGCGGCATCCCGTTCGTGGGAAACCTCGCGTCCATCCCGCTGGTCAAGTCGTACGTGACCTTTGCGGAGTGGACGAAGCAGTACGGCCCGATCCTCGGGCTCAAGGCCGGCCCGCTCAACCTCGTGGTGCTGCAGGACCCGGCCGACATCCACGAGCTGTACGACCGGCGCGGGCCCACGTACGCCGGGCGGCCGTACAACTACATCGCGCTGAACCACATCTTCGACCCGGAGGTGGGCCAGATCCTGCTGTTCCAGCGCAACGACCGGCTGCTCAAGCGGTGGAAGCGGCCGGCGCGCTGGTTCCTCAGCCAGCAGGGCATCGACGGCCTGGGGCCCATCATCGACGCCATGAGCGCGCGGTGCGTCAAGGCGCTCGTGGACCGGCCGGGCGACTTCGTGGAGCACCTGCGCGTGTGGGCGCTGAGCACGCCGCTGGTGGCGCTGAGCGGGCAGGCCGACGTGAGCGCCGAGCTGATGCGGACGTACTTTTACCGGCAGACGCTGCTGACGGGGCTGCTGGAGCCGGGCAAGACGCCGCCGGTGGACTTCATCGCGCCGCTGCGGTGGGTGCCGGCGCGGTGGGCCAAGTGGAAGCGGGACGCGCGGTTCGTGCGGGAGCACCAGGCCGGGTTCTACGGCGAGATCGTGGCCCGGGCCAAGGCGGCGCGGGACCGGCGGCGCGGGGGTGGGGCCGGCGAGTACGTGCCGGTCATGGAGCGGCTGATGGACGAGGGGATGCCGGAGACGGAGATCAAGTGGCTGGCGGGCGGGTTGCTGGATGCGGCGTTCGACACGTCGAGCGCGGCCGTCATGAACTTCATCGTGGCCATGGCGGGCCACCCGGAGGTGTTGGCGAGGGCGCGGGACGAGTTGGAGGTTGTGTGCGAGGGGAGAGTTCCTGGAGTGGAGGACGTGGCGAAGCTGCCGTACTTGAAGGCGTGTATGATGGAGGTGAGTCTGGCCTGTTTCTTGCTTTGCACGCTCCTGTCAGGGGCTGTTTGTTGGCTGAATTATGCAACTTGTGGGGATCTGGAGGCTGACGAGGCGCATTGCGTGTATAGATGCTACGATGGAGACCGGCCACACCCCTGGGTCTCCCGCACGTCACGGAAACGGACGACGTGTACAAGGGCTACGTGATCCCGCGGGGCACCAACGTGGTCGTCAACGCGTACGGGCTGCTGCACGACCCAACGGTGCACCGCGACCCGGACAAGTTCGACCCGACGCGCTACCTGCCGGCGGACGCGCAGACGGACGAGCGGCTGCGCAGCACGTGGGTGTTCGGGGCGGGACGGCGCAAGTGCCTGGGCGAGCAGTACACGATGCAGGCGCTGCTGACGGTGGTGGCCAAGGCGGTGTGGGCGCTGGAGATGGCGCTGCCGCCGGGGACGGACCTGAGCGTCGAGGGCGGGTTCGACGGCGGGCTGATGATGAAGCCGCGGGAGGGCATGGTGGTGGAGATGCGGGTGAGGGAGGGGAGGGGGAAGGGCGTGGAGGAGGATTGTGTGAGGGGGGAGGGGGAGTTGAGGAGGATGTTGGGGGAGTGGTGATGGGGCTTTGGTGTTTTGGTTTGTGATGGTGTGAGCTTGATTTATGTTGATGGTGTTTTTGCTGTCATCTTCAGAATACTACAATAGAATGTTCAGTTTTAACCAGTCCAAGTCCCGTTCACCTACGTTATAGTAGGTATGAACAGGTAGAGTCGTTAACAAGTTCACTTTACTGTATAGATGTGAACAAGGAGAGTCGTCAATGAGTCAACAAGTCAACAAGTCAACAAGTCAAGACGCTGTATCTAGGATTCGATGATGTGACGGATGCTATCGATGTAAACAAGCATCACAGCCAAGCATTGAAGCTTCAGCCATAATGCACTGTGCCACAGCTGCCAGAAAGAAAAGGGACATAATCACAGACGATCCATGATTGAAGGATCACATCACAGCAACAATCGACCAACGAGGAGGCACCAACAGCGTCATACCCGATGCCGAAATCCGTCGCAGCGCGGTTCGCTCGCGCGCACAGACCACCTTCGCGCCGGCTGCGACCTTGGGGGGAAAAGAGGCGCGCGCGCGAGCAACGAGGCCCGAAGGCGCGAGGAGGCACGAGTTCAGGCCCCCGAATGCGAGGGCTGTGGCGCTGTGTTCGGGACGACTCTCTGGGGGCCCGGTACGCGCGCCCTGTTAGTGTCTACGCTGTAGACTTGGTTGAGGTGGTATCTTGGGGGTTGTACCTCCGGGTGGGGTGGAGGCCCGGTCGGGGGAACAGCGCGCCGCATGGCAGATTCGCAGGCGGCCGTTTCATGGCGGAGGGATTCGAGTGTTGGACGGAGGTGGTGATAAATAGATGGGCGGTTCCCGGCTTGGATTGAAGTTTGGAACATCATCGCCATTAGCATCAACATCACAGTGCATCAGCTCACTCAACAATACCAACAACTCTCAAGCCAAAGTAACATCCACAACTTCGACCCCCAGCTTTCACAAAACCAACACTAGTATCACCAGATCCTCACCCACTTACACCACCACCACCACCACCACCACCACCACCTCCTCCTCCTCCAAAATGTCCGCCACTCTTCAATCCCAGACCATCGCCTTCATCGGCGGCTCAGGCGGCTGCGGCCTCTCCGCCCTCAAGCACGCCGTCGCCGGCGGCCACACCTGCATCGCCCTCTGCCGCACCCCGGCCAAGCTCGAGGCCGTCTTCCCCGACCGCCCCGCCAACCTCGTCATCCGCCAGGGCAACGCCCACGACGCCGACGCCGTGGCCGCCTGCCTGACCCGCCCCGCCGACGCCGGCCGCCTCGTCGACGCCGTCAGCTTCACCATCGGCGGGCTGTTCGACCCCAAGAAGTTCACCATCGACGACCCGGACGTGTGCAAGAAGGGCATCGCCAGCGTGCTGCAGGCCCTCCGCGCGCTCCGCCTCGCCGGCGCCCAGGGCAGCCCGCTCATCGCCGCCATCAGCTCCACCGGCATCTCCCGCCACGGCCGCGACGTGCCGCTGGCCTTCCTGCCCTTCTACCACTACGGGCTCGCCGTGCCCCACGCCGACAAGAAGGTGCTGGAGGAGCGGCTGGTCGAGTGCCCGGAGCGCTGGGTCGCCGTGCGGCCCAGCTTCCTGGTCGACGGCGGCAGGCCCGATCGCAAGATCCGCGTCGGCGTCGAGGACCCGCACAAGGGCGTCGAGAAGAAGGAGGTCGGCTACACCATCTCGCGCGAGGACGTCGGCCGCTGGATGTACGAGAACCTGCTCGCCGCCGACTGCGCCCAGTACAATGGCAAGGCTGTGTCTCTTACCTGGTAGAGAGGGACTTGTCTTCGTGGCCTGAAGGGGGAGTTGCTTATATCCTGGGTTGGCACATTTGCTTATGTGCTCTTTCTTTTGTTTGTTATGGTGCAAGGGTTAGGAGCATTTAGACTGTTTGGTCATGGGCGATAGATTTCTTACTTAGATGACCTTGCATGCGCATATGAATATTACATTGACTTTTATTATGTTTCCCAATCCTATTCTATAAAACCTAGACGTGATATCCTTGGCAGGTATGCTGACTGAAAAATAGCTCCAGTGTTAAAAACAACCTTCGTCCAGGATTCCATCTCTTACGAAGTATTATTATACTGTGTAGGATGACGGGACAAGCTCACCCGAGAATCCATCTCATGTCACCCTGCAATTATAGCTTATTTCGGTTCCGTGAGACGCTAGCAAATCTGACAGATACGAGAACAAGCACCCACCCACCTGCTGACGTGTGGACGCAGCTAATTAGTTGAGATCCATCGCCTCTGACGAGCCTGGAGCTGCTGACCCAACGCCAGCATCCGCCGCCCGCCGTATCCCCAGCACCTTCTCCAGGAAGACGACCGCCTCTTCCATTCCCGTCGGCGAGTTGAACCAGTGTCCGCCGTCCGGGTACTCGCGCCATGTGACGTCGGCGCCGAACCCCGCCAACGTGTCGCGCAGGCCGGGCACCTGGAGGTCCTCGCGGTCGGCGAAGTCGGCGACGTTCCAGATGTCGAACCACTGGCAGGAGCGCTCCCCCGGGCTTGGCGGGCTCGGGCTCGGGGAAGACCCAGCGCAGCGACGGGAAGGCCTCGCCGAGGGAGCGGCCGCGGGCGTCGGGGGAGTAGCGGAGGGAGCGGGCGAAGTTGATGGGCGAGTCGCCGCGGCCGTGGAGGAAGACGACGGTGTGGGTGTGGGGGAGGGATGGCGGGATGGCGAAGGCTGGGTCCATGGTGAGGGTTGAGGGTGTCACGATGTTATGAGTGGTGATGGAGGAGATGGAGATGCACTGGAAGTGGCTTTTACGGGTGATTATGAGCCTAAAGTGAAGCAGACGGGTAGGATCTCATGGCCGAGTTAGTTGGTGCTTTATGGGTTGATCTGGGAATGTCTGGTGGTTCGTTGGTTGGATGACTGTGGATGCCTGATGGCCGCCTGCAAGACATTCATGCCATGTTAGCTGTTTCTTTTTGGCATTTCAGGTAAGGTATTGACTAATGCCGTGTTGACACAGAGCGATTGGAGATATTTCTACGCTTGACACGGTTTGCAAGAGTATTCACAGCCGTAGAAGAAGGATGAGAGTGGGTGATTGAGTTGTGTGGTGATGTCCCAGCCTGATGACGGTGTTGTCTTTGGAGGAGAACCGCAGTTGATTGCTAAAGCCCCACTAAGTCCTAGACCAAGCAACTTGACAGCGGCTAATGAGACGCCGGGAGAGCGACCGAGCAAGGCAGTTCAGAAGCGGTCGCATAAGGCCTAGTCTCCGCGGGTGCAACCAACGGCTGCGAGGAGTCGGACCAGACCCATGTTTCGACTAGCACAGCCTGGAGGATTTGCCATAACGTCACACAACGGGAATCCTGTGCCTGGCTAATGAAAGGGACCCGACGTGTTTGCTTCTGGCAAGTCGCCGTGTTTGACATAGACTCTGGGCCACTGACTATGAGTGAAACGGAGGCATTTAACCTGAAGTGAAGCCATGGCCAATGAAGAGGGAGGCGCAAGTGGAGGGTGATTTGAGGCTGATGGGAGTCCTGTTTCTAATCGTCCACCGCCAACAGAGCCTCGCAGACTCTCTCAACGGATGACTCTCTGGTGACTCTGATGACTCTCGCAACGAACGATAAACCAAACACCAACCAAACTCGCGGAACACAGAGGACAGAAACGATGGAACCCCCTTCATCACTAACCTTAAAACCCTATTAAAAAAAAAAGGCCTCAAAACGGCCGTCCATCATCCATGCAATCATTACACGTCAGTCCTCCTCCAATCTCGTCCCGCCCTTCCGCAGATCCCCAAACCCGCAGCCGCCGATCCTCCCCCTGGAGTGCAGCCCCCCGCAGGCTCACACACACCCCCCCGGACGGCTCCGCTGCGCCAATTGGTGCTTCCTCCCTGTAAGGCTGGCGCGCCCCGCAAAGCGCCACAGGGAGGGTGTTTTTCTTTTTTGGTTTGCCCTGGGGGAGCACGGAAAACCCAATTGCGAGCTGGGCTGTTCATCCATCCATTCAGGATCCTTCCAGCGTCAAACAGACGGGCGGTGGGAAACCGACCTATCAGTGTGGATTCTCCGGATGCTGTTGGCCGTCGTGAAACCGCTGCACTTCTGGATCGATTGGCTGTGGGCGATTCCCCCTTGTTTCGTTTCCCTTTTGTCTCCTCGCGCTCAGGCTGTCCCTCAAACACTCAGACAAACGCCTCTCCCTCCAGAACAGGCGAAAGCAAAAGAAAAACCCTCCCAGCCCCTGCATCCATCCCAGCGCATCGTCCCCATTAGATCCATCCTGTCAGCGGGCTTTCAACCCGTGCGACTCTGAGCAAAGCCGCCAACCAAAATGGGTGCGCCGAGATTGGATGACAAGAACCTGCGGCCCTGCACAGCCCTGGCTCGTTCGTTCCTGGGGGCCGTATGCACGCGGGTGAGACAGACGCCCCCTTACAAAGCGCCGTCAGCAAATGGGCTTGCACACACTTTAGGCTTTGTTTGTCGCGGGGGGGGGGGGGGGGGGTTTTGGTTTTTTTTTNNGGGGGGGGGGTTTTGGCTTTATTTTGGGCCCGCCTGCGCCTCGCATGTACTGCCCGTGCCGGAGCACGGTTGGCGGGTACTTGTGAACAGGGGGTTGTTTTATTCTGGTCGTGCCCCCCGTGTTCCAGTGAATTGGTCAGTCGCTGCAGTGAACGGCGGCCAACTGTTTTCTCTTGTTCTTGTTCCTGTTCCTCACGTCTCTTGTTCCCCGGCTTGGTTTGCTTTCTGCTCCTCTTTGTGCAGGGATTCCGGTGTGCGCCCTTGTTTCGCTGTTCACCTTCCCCTGCCAGCCCCAGCCTTGAATCATCTTTTGGCGCGAGGCTTGGGTACCTGGCCTATATATTCTCACGGGTCCTCCACACTGCCTCAGTCAGATCAGATCCCCGACACCACAAGCCTCCACCACCAACACTACTGCAACTACTATTAAGACTCTCTTATAGACTCTCTTGCCGCCAGAGATTTCTTCCATTATATCTCCCTTCTCCCTTCTCTCGCATCCCATCGACACTAAACGTCGATCTACTTACTACTCAACAACGAGATCACTACTACCAACATTACTACTAGAAACAACAACAACAACCACCACCACCCAAAATCATGAAGTTTTCAGCCTTTGGCCTCACGGCCGCTCTCGCCGCTACCTCCGCGGCCCTCCCTAGTGCCATGCGTCGTGCCAAGGACTACTCCTCGGCCGCGGCCCGGGTCCTCATGGGCCACAACGGCCACATCTACATCGCCGACTACCTCGCGGAATCCAAGGAGTTCAAGGTGACGCTCGAGGAGGAGTCCCTCGGCGACCCGTCGTGGATGGCCTTTGCCGCGCCCAACCGGCTCTACGCCGTCGACGAGTTCTCGGCCTCGTTGTACTACTACGAGCTCGACCTGGACTCCAACAAGCTGGAGATGAAGGTCGGCCGCAACGGCAGCCTCGGCGTCGTGCACCTCGAGTTCAACGAGGACAAGACCCGCCTGATCGGCTCCGCGTACGGCAACGGCACCGTCGACGTGTGGAACATCGAGGACGGCGGCCTCGAGCTCGTCAGCACCATCGAGTCGGACGGCAAGCTGGGCCCCAACGAGGAGCGCCAGGCGGCCTCGCACCCTCACCAGGCCAACATCGACCCCACGGGCCGCTACTTCGCCGTCAACGACCTCGGCACCGACGAGATCATCGTCATCGACTCCAAGGACGACGACTACAAGAAGGTCGGCTCCGTGCGCGTCGAACCCGCTGGCTGCGGCCCCCGCCACGGCGTCTTCTACCCGCGCGGCGGCGAGGACGCCACCCACTACATGGTCGTCTGCGAGATCACCAACCAGGTGCTCGTCTTCTCCGTCAAGTACACCACCGAGGGCCTGCACTTCAAGCAGACGCAGACGCTGTCGACCTTTGGCGAGGCCTTCCCGCCCGCCAACGCCACCACCGCCGCCGCCGGCGAGATCGCCCTGACGCCCAACAACCAGGACGTGTACATCTCCAACCGCCTGACGGGCAACAAGACCGACTCCGTCGCCCACTTCAAGGTGCGCAAGTCCAAGTGCGGCGCCGCCACCCTCGAGTTCGCCGACACCGTGTCTTCCGGTGGCCTGCTGCCGCGCATGTTCAGCCTGAGCACCGACGCCGAGACCGTCTTCTCCGCGAACCAGGACGGCAAGTACGGGCTGGCTGCCATCGACATTGGCGCCAACGGCAAGCTGGGCGACAAGCCCCTGGCCACCATCGACAACACCGTCTTTGGTGACGTGGGTTTCGGGCCTCAGTTTGTCCAGCAGATTGTCTAAGCCGGACGCTGCTTGTTTTTTTCTTCCTTTTTTTCTTTCTTTTTCTTAATTTTGTATTTGTGTAGCTTTGTTCTCTTGGGATTTTCATTTGGCGTTTTCAAAGGCACGGAAACTTTGCATAGACTCTGAGACCAACTCATCTTGGATTGGGTCGGGTTTGGATCAGACAGTCGAGATTAGGAAATACCACTTTTTGTGAATAGGAAATAGAGAAAACCCGTTCATGTCGATAAAATCTGTCCCTTAAGTGATGTAATGTAATGTGATTTATCTTTGTGACCGAGATCGGTTGATTAGGATGTAGTACAAATACGTCTTACTCAGTTGGTTGAATCAAGTGATACCTAAGCTACTCACCCACTCACTCACTCACCTTCTCACTCACTCACCCTCTCACTCACTCACCCTCTCACTCACTCACCCTCTCACTCATTTTCTCCCATAATCTCACGTGTAGTTGCGATTCTTACCAAAGCGCTACCTATGCTCTATGATGATACTCTCAAGCAACATACCAACCATGTGATGCAGTATTCTGAGACTTCGCGTCTTAGTTGATCTATAGTGCCGTGATCCCTAGTATGTTTCTCCTTCTTTCCTTCTTTCCTTCTTCTTGCTTTCGTTCTTTTGCTGTCCCAGACTCTTCCGTTTTCTCAGTCCGAACTTGAATCGCTCGCCAATCCCGCCCCTCCTCTCCCTGACGTGTCCTCCAGTGACTCCTGCAAATCCTGATACTCAGCGTTCAGCTGTTCCGGATCCGTACACTTCTGCGCCGTCTCAAAGTCAATCAGCACCGCCTCGTTGTCCTCCCGTATCAGGAAGTTGTGCTTGTTGATGTCGCAATGCTTGATGCCCAGCGCGTGCAACCGCCCCAGACTGCGCTGACACGCCGCCAGGTCCCCCGGCTCCGCCGTCCGCACGCCCGGGATCTCCTCGAGCAGGAAACCAATGACCCGTCCGTCCTCGTGGATGTGCCCCAGGAACTCGGGCCCGACGCCCCGGCCGTGGATCCACTCGTACGACGTCGTCTCGGCGGCGAAGTAGGGGATCTCCCACGGGAACTGGGCGAACTTGGCCAGCACGGGGCGGTCGAAGCGCGGGTGCGTCACGCGGTGCAGCGTCTGGCGCACGCGCTCGACGCGGACGAGCTCCAGGTGGTCGACGAGGGTGTCGTGCCACACGTTGCCGATGCCCGGCAGCGCCGTCTTGCTGAGATTGCCGAAGCCCAGGCTCCCCGTGCGCGCATCCTTGCCCACGCGGCCCTCGTTCCAGTCGCCCGCCGGGAACGCCGGTAGCAGCGGGATCAGGACGGGCGCGAGGGCCCGGTCGTCCTGCGGAAGGCTGCCGGGCGACACGCTCACGTACTTGACGTGTCGCCCGTCCACGAGAAACCGGTACTCGCCGTCGTCGCCGTCGTCTGGGTCCACCAGCGCCGCGAGGAGCTCGACGTTGCTGTTGGCCGTCGCCATGTTTCTGACATCCGTGGGTTAGAGTGGTTCTGTCTGCTCTCTCTCATCCGTGTGCAGATGGAGTCGGCTCTTTGCAAACCGCCCGTTTCTAAAGACCCGGAGCAAGAGGGAAAGAAAGCTCCGAACGGGGGAAGGCCGAGCACTAGATGGATAAAGTAATAAAACACGCGCCGGGAGAGCTCGATAGCGGCGTTGTTGGTGAGATCGTCTGAGGCGGCGGCCCACGTGGGGGTTGGCTAGCGGCTGTTCATCCGAGGTTGCCACGTGCAGCGTACAGTAGCTCACGGTGATGATACGATGGACGGGGCGAAAGAAGTGCGAGTTCCTTGTCGAAGGGCGGGCGTTCTGGGAGCGCGAGGGCTGGTTTCTCGGCTATCTCTTTTGCGATTCAGGGGCCCTGTCATCATCCCACCCGCATGCACGTTGGTGCTCCAAACGTAACCTATCGAAAGGTGGAGAAGTGGCAGTCTCACGAGTTCTGGTCCACTTTGCTGGGGAGGTCGGCGCGTAAATAAGATGCCAAGGTGGTTTTCGTTCGACGTTGGTTTAGCAGGAGCTTTGTTACAGCGTCTTTGGTTTCTATAGTGGCGGGTTGGTTTCCTTGAGTTGCGCTCGGGTTTGCACCTCATGTAAGTCGGGTTTCTTCTATGGCTGGATTAGGAACAGCGCCAGTGTTGAAAGACGGTGGAGCCATGCACGCGACGTTCATCGCAAGAGCCACGACAAAGAGTCGTTAGACGGGAGATGCCAAGCCGAGAAGTGGACCTCTGGTGTTGTCTGCAGTTACGTTTAGAGGGAGTGTTGCGTCAATGGGGATTCACACAGGACAAACAACCGAGACAATGACGGAATATTACAACATAGTGACACTGAACCGGAACCCGGATTACTGGGGACCTTGAGTTAGTGTAATCTAAATTGGCTATCTTTTTCACATAAAACCGAACTTGGTAACACTAGCCGACCGAGAATGAATTTCTGTTGGGTGACGTTCAGGCGAAAACGCCTTCCTGTGGGTATCTGAAGAACGAGGAAGCTAGTCTTGACGACTGCCATGACTCTAACAATATAGACGAAGATGGAAGATCCTCACAGGGGAAATGGCAGCTCCAGGCCCAGTAGGGTGGAGTGAAATAAAAAAAAGCTGGGAGCTACAACGACAGGAGGCCGCAAAAACTGTGCTTATTTCAGGCGAGAAGAAACCTTCAGTGATATCCCACGGGCAGGATTTCCTTGTTGGGTTTGCAGTTCGGGAGAACCTCAATGACCCCAATGAATGCTTGTCGAGGCAGATGCGATACACTAGAACCTCTTACGCAAACAGACTTTTCGCAACCGAGTGATGATACTGGTTGGCGTGGCGATGACTGGGAATCCTACCTTTGGAGGCATTGAGTGACCTTGCAGGTTATGACCCCCATGACTCATCCCAATAGCAAGGAAGTTAATCGTTTGTCCCTTGAAGGTTCCGAGCTGAAGGAATATAAGCCAGGAACCTGGCCATGGAACGTCAGCATATTCTTCTCGTTTCTCCATTCACACGCACCCCTCATCCATCATTCTTTTCACGTCGACCTAAGATAACCTTCAACAAGCAAGCCCCGAAGATGAGCTCCGCGACGTTCCACCTCTTCTCCAACTTACCATGGGAGCTGAGGCGTTAGACCTGGGAGGCTGCAATCCGCCCAACAGGTCGTCACTATACTGGCATACACAACTTTTCTATCTTCAATAATGAATATGTGGCAAATAAGAGCATGACGCCGCATAAAGTCTTGCCATATACGCACGTCGAACCTGGCAAAACCTCCGTCGCCACTGTAATAGGACTTGGCGATCATAGCACGACCAATCGATCCGCTTACCTCTGGGATGCTGGCCTTTGGACGGCATGCTGGGAGTCCCGTGAGGTCACCATGAGCCGCTTGAGCATGTCCCAGTGGGACGAAAAAAGACGACATCTCGCAGATTATACGAAGAGAGCTTTGTACGAAGTTTCGACCCAGAACTTGACCAGTGGGAACGTGTCGAGGAACTTCCAGCCATGATTACAGCTCCATCATTGCGAGTCGGCGGTGAGGACGAGAAATGGCAGCTCATGGTGCGTCCATACCAAGACGCGTTCAACCTGGACTTTACGGACCTCGCTTCAACTTGGGTCCAATCGAATTACTTATGGGATAACCTGGTTTGGCGCAAAATCTTCTACGACTTGCCCTTCTCGTCACCCTCTAGGGGCTGCGGTCCCGTGAGAAACCTGGTTGTTGATTTCGACCCGAGCTGGAAGCATGATTTACCCGAGTATCTGTTCGAGCTCCAAAGCGAGAATACGCCACGGGGTTTTGTCGCCGGTTTGCTCGCGTCAATTGCTAACGATGAGTTGGACTGTGACATCTGGTTGGTGGACCGGGGCGCCCGCCAGTCGCAAGAAGGTTCACGCAACGTCTTTTATAACTGTGACGAGGAATTCGTTGAGATGGGTGGCACTTATGAGGAGAGGCGGGTGTGGGAAGAAGCGACGGCTGCGTATTTTGTCAAGCATCTAGCAGACATTGCCGAGTATCCATTAAATCCGGATTGGTACGAAAAACATTACGATGACGCAAAGTACTTTGAGACGGAAGATCATGTACGCATTCTTTGTTGTAAGAGCTAGGTAGTTTGTAAAGTTCTAGTTATACCTATTACCTACGTCTTCATGCGGATCATCGAACTTGAGAACCAAAGAGACCATTAGTTCTAACTAACTGAAAAGTCCAGCCACATCTTCACCAACCGGTAGTAGCCCCTCTCGAATCCAGCCGCGGAGAAATTTGATGACGTCCTTTCGCAAAGGTGAATGACTGTGCCGGCGGCGGCCAGGTTGACACCTTTCCCACCTCAGTAGTGCCTACGAGTCTGCCACCGTGACAATCGACTGGAATCGAAGAAACCACGACTAACGGCATCATTTCCACCACCCTGACAGGATCATTCTGGGTAACGTCGGTCGTCGTCATCAAACTCCATACATTCCTCTGCCTAATTAGCTGCCATTCAGCTCACCTCATCTCAAATCGGTCAATGAAAACAAGCAAGCTTCAATTTTGTGTTTGCCACTCGGGTCCTCAAGTTCCAGCCAGAACGCCCCATGGGCCACCCCCTAACGCCTTGATCGTTATTCCTTAGTCCTTGGTATTATGCCATCGTCTGCGAAGATCGATATCACCTCCTGCGTAGTACTACAACTGTGCATATACTCACAGCCTAACCCCATCGCAACCCCGTCAGCCAACCTCCGCATTACACAGGCTGCGTCTTGACGTCGAATATCTCATTCTTCCACCCCGCCCGCTGATACTCAAACACCTGCTGCTCCGCGTCCCGCCCCTCCCTCTCCCAGAGTCTGACCAAGCTTCCCGGAGCATACCGTCCACGGAATACTCCCTTGCCTGCCTGCACGCCGATTCGGGCTTCGACGTCTGGGTCGGGTGCCGGCACCAAGCGGGCAACGACCGCACGGATGAACGTCCATAGATCGCTGGGGTTGGCGATTCGTGTTGCTCGCAGCCGCTCCCGTGCGTAGAGTAGTTCCCTGTTCAGCGTGTGGATGCCTTCTTCAATGGCCGTCGCAACCTTGATCTCAAGCGCCTTCTTCACGACGGGTCGTATGAATGGCTTGAAAATCCACGCCAAAAACGCGAATTTGGACTTGCTGAGCTTGTAGTTGAGGTGGTGGATGTGCACATTGACTCCGCGCAGCACAACCATCTGCTCGAGCCGCTCCCGTCCAATCTCGATGTCCAGAGAAATGTCAACACCTCGCTCATCCAGGTAGAATCCCGCAAGGCCTTCGTCGACCATTCGAAGGAGACCCGAGTGCAGACGTAACCAGTAGCCCAGGTCATCTGCCGCAAGCGACAATCCCGATACTGTGATGTTCAGCAGCGAGGTCATTGTCGATGCCGTTCCATACCGTGCTTTGCGGACTTCCACGTCGTTGCGTGTGGAGATTTTCAACTTGTAGGGGAAGAACGAGCTGTGGTTTACCGTCCGGCCTGGTTCAAGGATGAGATTCTCCAGCAACAAGTCGATAGCCGGCGTCGCCACTTCCACGCGAGGAATGGGAATGTACTGAATGGCTTGGATGAGCATTGGCACAAAGATGTTGATGGAATCGGATATCAGTTCTGAATTGGTGTTCTTTCCAACTGGGGACAGGAGGCTGGCGATTCTCTTGGAGGTTTGGACGAGCTTGTTGATATCCTCGTCCTCAAGCACCGAGCGGAAGGCCGAGTGAAGGCTGGCGAGGAGAGCATCAAGGTCGTCCCGGACGGATGACTTGACAACGAGGTCGTTGGACTTTTTGCGCAGTTGCTGAAACCGCTCCTCTGCCTCTTCAAAGAAATCCGGATCCATCAACATGTCTTGCACCAGGTTGCCCACCTGCCCGACGAGCTCGTCGAAATTGGGATCCGTCTGGCCAACCTCCATCACCGATGCAAACGACTTCTCCACATCATCCCAGTGCTCGCGCTTTCCAAGAGAAGTGATAAAGAGCCAGAAGTTGTGAAGCGCCCGATCAGCATCCGCGTTGGTGTTGGTATCCTCTTCGACGGCCTCGATTGTCGCCGCTGCAGCGTGCGAGTACGCGAGGAGGTAGCGACGGATGAGCAAAGACAAAGTCGAGACAGAATCGGAGTAGTCTGTGTGCTCTCGAAGATGGAGGACTGTTTGCTTGAGGCGATGAACAAGAGTCGAGCCCTCGTCACCACTAACGTGCTCGGCAATGCTCTGGCCGGTTTCGTTAAGCACCTCTGCGGTGCCGTCCACCACAGCCTCGGAGACCTTTGCCAGCTCATCGGTAAGGTCCTTATTCGAAGGCACAGACTTAGATTCTCCGTTCCCGTTGGGATGCTTCAGCGCGTCTTGGTCCTTCTTGTCGGGCTCGATTGCCTTGCCGGCCTGCTTGGACACGTCGGATAGGGAAAAGGCCGTATCCCGGAGGACTTCTCTCCCAACGGTGCTCAGGTCCGACAAGAAGATGCGAAAGTCGGAGTTGTTCAGCAGCAAGGACCCCACCGTCTGCAAGCTCCTGTACGTCGCCGTGGCATCCGCCCTGACTCTGGCCCTGCCCGCCCTGGCACCGATGTCTTCCAGGTCCACATTCAACCGCGCCTTGGTGAGGTACCAGATGAAGTCCTGGATCTGGTCCTCGGCGTTCTTGTGCTGGAGCACCTTGGTGAGTTGCGTGAGCCAGAGCTTGATGGTACGGATCAGCGCTCGCCCCGACGGGCTCAGGTCGTCGCCGCGCGGGTTCAAGGCCTCGGCAGACAGAAGCGTGCGCAGGTGGACGACCGTCTGCTGGTTGGTGGGCATGAATCCCTTGGAAAAGGCCCGGAGCATCTGATACGTGTGGAGCTTCTCGTGCAGACGCGTCTGCAGCGCCGTGTCGTCGTTGTACCGCGGCAGCAGAGGCTCGCGCTCGCTATCGCGGCTGCGAGACCTACATAATCCGAAGCACGATGACATTGCTGCGATTTCGGCGAGTGCTGGGGCTTGGCGTAGAAGAAGGCCTCTCTAGCAAACGAGGGCGCGTCGTCTGTTCTTGTACGTCGCCGTTTTCTGGTGGTGGCTGTTCTCAGATCGATGATGGCGCCGGGCAAGTCTGACTTTACGTAGCTCGCCCTGTTCGCAGCGACGACGTCATTGATTCAGGCGGAGCTTTCGTTCCTGAGGTGCTCCCACGGCAACACCACTTTCCATTGGCGAAGATGAGCATCATCAGCGACAACGCCAGTGTGGTCCACGATCGCGAATGCGCATCTGAATGAATTCTAACTAGTAGTGAATGAGATTCTTTCCTGAAGTCTGAGCACCTCTTTTCGTCATTATGCAGAGCCCAAACTAATTAGGTACCTAAGGTGCCCATGGGATGGTGCAATTGTCACATGCTTCTTCCCCACGCAGTCAGGCCTAAGAATAATCCAGCTCAAGGGAGCATGAGAGACCTGCAAGGGAACGTGTTCCAGAAGCCCAATTTCCCTTCCATTTCTTACCGCTTACCAGACGAATGCAGCCTCTTTATGATCCAATCGATGAGCGATACATATTGCCTGGGTCATGTTACACGAGACCCAAGACCCTACCCTACATTGAGTGGAAAATAGCGGCTTAATTCTGTAGACACTCCTCGAAGGCACAACTAACTGGTGCTGAAAATGAAACTTACAGACTTCGATCACGAAGAGATGAAGTAGAGGGAACTTTGTAAGTAACTTGGGCGTTGAAGTGATTGCCTTATTTAACTTGTTGCATGCACAAACCCGTTTATGACTTTCATCCGTACAAGCTTGATGGCCTTTTACCTGGATGGATAAACCTACATACAGGTATCTCCGAGGCGTTTCTTTTCCTGTACATAAACGCAATCTTATGCTTATTCTATTGCTGTGACTTCCGATTCCCGTTTACTTTACTCAACTCACATCTGCCTAATCTTGACGACTCTGAAGGTCCCCATTGACGAGATCCCTTTTCGCCTTCAAAGTTAATAATGGCATCTGTCAAAACTCGCTTCCTCATCCTCTCAGACACTCACGGCATGGCTTTCTCATCTGAACGTCATCCACACCAGCGTGCAGATGTTGCAATCCACTGCGGCGACCTCACCGAGGAGTCCAAAATTGCCGAGTTCCGAGCGTCTCTCCAACTCCTCAAGAGCCTCGACGCGCCATTGAAGCTGGTTATAGCCGGGAATCATGACTTCACAATGGATATTCCCATGTTCAAGAAAAAAGTCGCCGACGTCCGCCCGCCACTGGAGCCAGAACTGGTAGAGAGGGAATACGGTGGGTGGGGAGAGGTGAAGGCATTGTTCGACGACGCAAAAAAGGCAGGAGTCACTTTCCTCGATGAAGGGACCCATCGTTTTGTCCTGGATAACGGGGCAGCATTGACGGTATTTGCGAGCCCTTTTACGCCTTCACTGGGTGACTGGGGGTTTCAATATCACCCCCAGGAAGGGCACGACTTTCCTGTAGAAGACGGCACAGATGTGTTCATAACGCATGGTCCTCCAAAGGGAATCATGGATTTGACGAACTCGCGAAAGCGGGCTGGCTGCCCTGACCTCTTCGCCGCGGCGGCGAGACAGCGCCCCCGGCTGCACTGCTTCGGTCACATTCACGAAGCCTGGGGCGCAAAGCTGGTTGCCTGGAGAAAAAAGGCCAGCGAGGTTCCATCCCACTTTTCAGACATCGACAACGACCGATCCGTGCTCGTTCAGAACCTTGCTGGGCTGAGAAGATCCAAGTACGACGACGACGTGTCCGCCAAGGAGAAAGCGGACAAGGCCAACGCTTTCCTCGAGGATGGATGCTGCCGCACAAGCCATTGCGCCGGCGACGACAACCCGCTCGAGGCAGGGAAGCAGACGCTTTTTGTAAATGCGGCAATCAAGAGCGACGATGAAGACCAAGCATCGCAGCTGCCTTGGCTTGTGGATATTGAGCTCCAGCTTGCACCTGAAAGTGAGTCGAACAAAGACATAAGTCGGAAGAGAAAACCCAGGATAGACGAAACCGACGGGGAAACTGCATTACTGGATAAAAAACGAAGAACTTGAGCGATGACGGAAGATATTTAATGGCTGCTACGGGTGCGTATAGGATGCGGCAGAGCCTATTGATCGTGCGGGAGCCATAGGGTTAGTAGTGCTTCCAAATACGCCTAGCGATGAATGACTATAACGTCTCTTTTCTGCTTCTCTAGCTGATGTCTGCTCTCTACAGGCATCAGATAATATTAGATGTTTTATGCCGTTTATTTTCGGGTTCCCCCAGTTGCCTAGTTTGCTTCAGACATTCCCGCCTCAGACAACTCCCAGTAAGTTCCTAATACAATGATGCTATGCAGTCTTATCTTGTCGTGGTGGTTTTGTTGAAGTTATGGCAGGATGGGTGTTGGTTGATTTCACTTTGGGGCAGAATACTTATAGAGGCGCATCGTGGCCTTTGTTGAGCTAATTAAGGCTAGCAACTGACACTTCATCGGGCTTCACTGCCGAGCATGCATGCAATGAGCCAAGTACAAGAACCCCACGGATTTCCATCATCATCATCGATTCCTCCCTAACCCATCCCAAGTAGCTCGTCGATAAGGAAGATCTGAGCAGCCAGGTTAGCAAGTCCAGTATTGGGGATTGACGTGGAGGAAAACATACCGATAGAGAAGGAGGCAGGTGCACCAAAATGATCAGTGGTATCCCTTGCCTACCGTTCGTTGGAAGCCGATTTCGATCGAGCTGCTCGGAGCCTTTGCTCTTGTCTGAATCCATTGACGCCAGTGTACCCAGTCGTACTGGCAGATCTCTCTCGTCGTTTCCGCCGAAGCTGGCTTGCAGGGTGAGACTGTTCATGGCGAGGCTGTTCATGGCGAACAGGCTGCTGAGGGCGACTAGTCGTCTTGCGAATGTGAGTACTGGGCTTCTTGGTACTGAGACTCGGCTTGGTGACGTTCTTCGACCCGTAATTGGCGAGCTTGTCTCTGTACTGGGCCGACCGGAGCACTGCCATGCGCAAGAGCCGATCCTCATACTTCTGAGCCTGCTCGTTCCCGCTGTCGTCGCAGATCCTGTAAATGACAGTCTTGATGACGTCCCTGGTGCTCTCCCAGGATGCGCCGACGAGAGCCTGGGCCTTCCTCACGATCCTCTAGCGGAGGAAGTCCCATGGGTCCATTGCAAGCTCCCGGCGGTTGTGAAGCTCGCGGAGGTCCGAGACTTTGCAAGCCAGCTTGTACATGATCTCTTTGTGGCAGAGGCCGCCGTGAGGAATGTGGTGCTTTGAAGCCAGTTGGTTCGGATGGTAGGGCGAACCATTTCCGAATATCTCGCGGACTTTTCGGTGCTTGCTCACGTTGTCCATGTGGAACTTTGCTTTGGCAGCGAGAGCTTTATCTCCAGGGAGCCGGCGCAGCCTTTCGTGGAAGTTCTCCTTGAGTTCTTCCTCGACGGGTTCTCGAGCAAGGAACTCCTCCAGGGACTGCCACGACTGGTCCCAGTATGGGCCAGTCTCATCGATCTTGTCGACTGGAACTCCACCAAGGGCGGATGGGCCTATGTAGGTCTTGCCATTTTTACTAACGGCATATATCTTGTCCCAAGGAGTCTGGAGCATTTGGTTAACTCCAGCTTCAAGATCTGGGACAACTGGCTCAAATGGCATATCGCGTTCGGCCTAAAACATTAGAAAAGAAAAGTAGTGGTGGATAGGAGAAACTCACTGAGCTCTGGAAGTCTGGATTCTCCATGTTGGTGTGGTCGTCTCATGTGCGGATGAAGAAAGTTGAGGGGATGATGAGAACAAAGAGAGAGAGAGAGAGAGAGATACTGTGTGTGTGTGTGCATGCGAGAAAACCCACGAGCGCGAGATGACTTCACTACCTTAGGCAGTCACCTAAACATCAAAACAGTGAATCATCCTAAGAACGAGCTTGTTTTCTCTAGGGCAGGCACCAGTCGAGGTAGCAGTTCACGTGTGCGGTAACTGGCCAGCGTGGCGGTGGTAGGTGACGACTCGAGTACCAGTTTGACTAAACACTTTTGGTCTTTGTGTTTTACGAAACAAACAACGCCGATCCCTTAGGAGATGTGACTGGAAAAGATGGAGAAGCGAGAGTTGAGTACTCATGACGTCCAGGGACAGGCGATTCGATGACAACCGGGACTGTTCAAAGGGAGTCGAGGCGCGTCTCAACTAGATACGAGGCAACACTGTTCACTCTGATGTGGCCTAGATTCGTCTGCGATCAGAAACGCAGGGTTTTCCGCGTGGATTAGCACAGTCCTCCGAGAGACGTTCCGTCAAACAATGTTTGAGCACTCTCCGACCGTTCCCCTGCGTTGTACCGAGGCCAGTAGACCTCTTGCACCCACCACTCATCTCCACCCATAACCGCTTCCTCCGTGTTGAAGGGTACGTAAAACGAGTAACTCAACGTCGCTGCCGCACCCAAGCCATATCCGTACCCAAGGTGGTTTTCCAGCATGATCAGGTCGTTGCGATCCGCCTCGAAGGCATGGCAGGCGATGTGCGTGTTGACGTCCACCCTCGGTATCGGCTCGAGCAGTCGGTAGAGAATGACCTCTCTGCGGTCGGCGTTATAGCTCATCATGTCGACCTTGCGCATGTCGAGCATCGGGAAGGCTCCAGAGGGAAGGCTTCTTTCAGCGCGTCAATGTCCACCTGCGGGCAAAGGTCCCATTCTATCCGAAGCCGTGAGGATAGTGTGCTGCGGTAACGCTTCTGTGGCGGCGAGTCCTGGATATCAGCAGGGCTTGCGCTGGGTCGTTTGAAAGTGACGAGGCTTGGAAAGCAGTTGTCGCCGGGAGGAGCTGAGGCACCGGAACTGGGGAAAGGGCCAGATGGGTTGGCGGATGGCTGGGTAGATTCGTGAACGCTGACAAGACGTGTCGAGAACGCATGGATTGAATGCATCTCAGATACATTGAAGATGAACGGTCTGTCCTGGAGCTCAGGGTTCGTGAATACGGCTTGCATCGACTCTTGCACTCCCACACACCGCGCGTCAGTTCTTGCAAACCAACGCCAGTACCACAGTCCATTTCACTCACATGAACAGCGCGCCTGTCTTCCTTTCCAATGTTCCCGCTCTCCCCATCTTCGTCTTTAACTCCCCGCGCTGCTGCAAGGGGAGCCATGGCGTACACGACCTCCAAAAGCACGCCTCGAGATCTTCGCCATCGAGACCCCGATGGACTCCCAAGGGAGTTCCGCCCCGGGTATCTACGGCGGTTGGCGGTTCGTGAACCTGGCCACAGGCTTTTGAGTCCATTGCTTCCTGGAAGGACATGCTCTTCCATTCCTTAGCGGACACTAGAGTCCCCGAATGTTGCTTTATTGTGGCCTCTTCAGGAGCCATGAAACCAGCTTTTTGGGCATTGTCCGTCTCGAAATGGGGATATGCTATTCAGGAGGTGGTTGAACTTTTGCTTGATGCACTAATAGGTACATAGCTGTATCTAATCTTTCTAGGGGAATTAAGATACTCCTATGTCTCCTTACTTTATAATTATCTACCTAAAGTAATTAGACTAATTACTTACCTCAGGTACCTTATATAAGGTTAGGATAGTATTAAGTAGGTTTAAGATTAGGGATGGTATTGGGAATAGTATTAGGATTAGCTCTATTATAAGTCTGCTACTGAATGTCTAGGAAGACTCCAGGAGGATTGCAACGAGCCATATCGCCAATAGAGATATGGTGGCTTAGAGGCCGCCAGTCAACTATCGGGTTGCAGTGTAAAAGTCCCAGCTCCAGCCTGAAACTCCCGGTGGCCGCTGGCAAGGCCAAATAACGCCAATCTGGCGGGAGACCAGGAACTCCGCTCCCTCGTGGCGGTTCAACCAGTACTGGGATTCTATATATGATTCCTTGGTTGGAGGTTGGCCTGAACACATAAGTGCGATAGGAAAGGTAGACATACCGTGGGTGGCTCTGGCGAGCTTCGCCATGCGGCGTTATTTGGCCATCTAGCTGCTTATTGCGCCTGCAAGATGTACATGCCACTGGATATTCAGCGCAGACGAGTCCCGGGAGACCCAAGAGTTGAGGGCTAAAAAAGAACTAAGGAGTGAGGACTGCTACCGGCCTACCTTGTCTCCCACCATGTTGGCGTTTAGCCTTGCGGCGTTGTTTGGCCTTGCAGTCTTGGTTGCGCCTGCAAGAAGTTGGGCTGCCGCGCACAGAGAAAGACGAGAAGTGAAAGATAAAGAGGAGAGAGAGGGAAAGTTGATGAGGTAGAGGGCTGGACCAACCAACGTGATTGGGTGTTTCGCTGTGGAAAGGGGGTCGGTCATATTGTTGTGATCGAGAAGGGAGAAGTTGGCATGGTCCCTTGCATCAGTTGATGGAGACAGTAAGTCAGAAGCAAGATACATAGAAGAGTCTTGCTATTCGCACATCATCGGATTGCTAAGTGACTTGTCACCGACATTGGAAGCATCAGCGGTGGTGGCGGCACTCAGACCGAAATGTAAGACGGGAAACACGGCGCCGTGAGAAGTTGATGATTGATTACTAACCGGAGGACGCTCGCTCCGCTGACCGAGGAAACGGAGCCAAAGTATGGATCATGGATCCTGACCTAAGAGTAAGACCCGACAAGGGTGAATTGGGCGTGGACAAGGGGGGAACGGACGGATGAGGACCCAAGGCCAAGGGCCACACCATCGAACATGGGACAGGGGGAGGGGAAGACCGGAAGAGTGGTCTGCGTGCTGCATGCTTGCTGCGGGTGCGTCCTTTTCACTGTGGGGAAGTCGAGTCGGCAACGCATGCATGCATTGTGTGTGTGTTTGTGTTGAGTGAGGCTGGAGCGTGAGATTTGCTGGGCCAGAAGGGACAATGATGAGTTCCCCGGTGTGCATGTTGAGAGACATGGGCCTGCTCTGTTCCGGTTTAGCTGCTAGTGGACAACAAGTACTATGTAACTTAACTAGCCACACCACAGACACACTCGAGCACACCACCATCACGGCCATGGCCACGACACCCAAGTTGGTGGGTTGCGTTGCGCTGAGATGCGGTGCGTCTGCGATGGGCTGCGGTGCGGTGCGGTGCGGTCCTGGGTCCCATGCGACCAGGATGCGGATGGACCACGACACCCTTTCAGGCATTCGTCCATTCCCCATTCAAACCTCCATGATTCCACAGATCAGTCGCCCCCCCTGAATCGCCACTCCCCCCGAAGGCAATGGTCCGGAACACGTATGTAGGCCAGGGGCCGGTGCTAGGCGGGTTACAGCCCTGTACGAAAGGAAGAATGGGAGGCGAATTGTCACCCGGGCTGTGAGTCGATTCGATGGCCCCTTGCTCAATCGGTGGTTTTTCTTCTCTCTCGCTGGTTGTTTCTCCTCTTCCCCACTGTGAACGAGGCGCAAAAAGCAAACGCAGGCTGGGGCAGGGAGAGGGAGTCGTACCATGGGGAAGAGAAACAAGAGTTTCAGCTAGAGGTGGAGGTAGAGGCTAGTACACGAGATACCTCCTTCGTATGGAAGGTTGAGAGGCCGGTCACGAGAGGGGCATAGCACTGGATGTATAACCTCGGAGTAGTGTCAGTCATGCCGTAGATTTGTAGACAGTGCATTGCAGGCGCTATATTGCATCTGGATGAATATTTCAAGTTCGACAAGCCCCATTTCGCATTTCTCCGCTTCCCGCCCGGCCCCTTCCACTAGAGTCCGTCCTCAGGCTCTCCACTTCCAACTTCCACTCTCTCGTCAAGCCGCTCTCTCACTCTCACTCTCACTCTCTTCCCCTGTTCCCTGCCCTCCTCCTCGTCTCCCCATCCCTCCCGGGCTCTCCATCCATCCACTCTCCTCCTCGCCCGACCATCCGCGCGCCGCCAGATGCCAATGCTCGACCGTATGCGGAGTAGTACCGCACCGCGGCCCTGTGCCACTCTCACTCTGTCGATGTGCGCATCCCTGAACGCTTGATTCAACCGCCTGACCAACACCCGGCCTATGAGACGCTGGGAAGAGGGCGTCCTTGTCCCCCGGATGGATCACTGGCTTACCCCGGACGGACACGACGACCCGGGCCTGCAGGGACATTTTCCCTTTCTTTTTGCTCTTTCTGTTGGAGTGAATTGAGTGAAGCTGGTCGCCGACCTGCTGGGCCCCCTCTTTTTGTGAGCCTGGCTCTCCTCTTCTTTCCAGGTTGTTTTATTCTCTCTACCTACACAATGCCAGCAGCCAACCGCAACTGCCTGGGCGTGTATTATCACAGCCCGTCTCTCCAACTACTCCTGCTAGTACTTAGTACGACCCAAGTGCCTCGCTCAACCCACCCGCCGTTGATCATTCCTACTACACCTACAGGGCTAGTTCGACTCTTCAACCTCTGACAACCAACCAACTCACCCTGCGCTTTACCCCATCTCCTTGTCTCTTCTGATCCCTTGACTGTTTTCCCTCTGGCCTGCAGATCTAGGCTACTCGTACTCTTGTCTTGGGTCATCAAAGCGCCGCCACACCAGAACTCGTCCAGTCCAGTCCGCTTTGTTCGTGCCGGCCCCGGATTTCCCGTGGAATTGGTTCGGCGGCGTGATCCTAGGTCCTAGGGGGCCACACCATCTCGGCTGTCGACCCCGTCCGTACCTCGTACCTCGTTCTTCCATCTTACATTACAAAACGCCTCTTGTTGATTCGAATCACTCTCCGGCGCCATCCATCCCATCGTCATCCACTCTGCGCTCCGACTTTGGCTTTGCTTTTGACAAAACACCACACGCACGAGACATATAACCCCGTCGGCCTCTCGCCTATCGCAGCGCTTCACTTCGCCTTTAGCCGGCCTCCTCCTGCAGCAACCTCCTGCAACACATCATCGTCTCCGCCCTCCGCCTTCGCCTCCGCCTTCCTCGTCCACTCCCGCTCTGTCCACGGTCCACGGTCCACCTCCGCCGTCCGACTTGTGCCCCACTCTCCGCACTCTCCATGAAATCATCATCACGCCAGGTTCGAGTCTGAGGTTTTGTTTCTTCACCCGGCCTCTGCTTCCTCTGTCTACCCAGTGGCAACTTTGCTCTCTAGAGAAACCGTCACTCTTCCAGCTCGCTTCCAAACTCTCACAGCGAACCTGGCACAGCGGCTACCTCGGTATCCATAACGACTCTCCACGACGAAGGTTTTCTGGTACAGAATCAGCAGAGCATGGTCTGACCAGAACCGTGAGCACCAAACCGACGACAAATTCTCGCCCAACCTGCCCTAACCACTCGGGTCCTTGCTATTGCATTTGACCCGTTGCACGGCTTCCGTATTTGAACTACCCCGTCGTCTACCTCTCCCTCTCGCAGACCTGGATTCCTCACTCGGCTTACTTTGTTGTAAAGCGGATGGACCGGCTGCACCAGCCTTGACGACACGCGGAGCCCCTCCTCTCCTTCAGGCGAAGCGGAAGCTGTCGTAATGGAAGTAGAGGCGAGCGGCCAGAACCCCATTAATCTTCTCGAGACATGGCGAAATTGCGCCTCTCTCGGCTGTCATGAAGACATCCCTCTCCCGGCTTTGGACAGCGACTTGGCCAAGGTGCCCAGGTGCCCGGCCTCAGATCCCTTGTTAGAGGAATTGCTGAAGGAAATGCCGTTCAACCCGAGCAGGCATGGAATCGACCGCAAGAAGCCACTGCCAAAGAGGTCCTTGTTGCATACCCTCAGTCACCTGCCGCGGCTTTCCATGGCCAAAACTGCATTCACGTTCACTGCCTCGGATGACAGGATGCAGCTGTTATTCACCCGGCCCAGGTCTCTTCCAGTGTTCCGTGGCGTGAAGCGGCGCCGCAACATGTCAGATGTCGACGGCTTCAACACCGTCGACATGAGTTCCAAGAAGCGACGGCTCCGGATCGACCTCATTACGAGTCGGCTTTCACAACCTTACTCGCAACCCGCAACCCACATCCTCAACCGAGAGGGCCAGGACTCAGGTGACAAACGATTTCTAAAGATGGCGACGACGCTTGATTCTTCAAGACGAACTGTTCATCTACACGCGACGTCCTTGCTGCGCTACGCCACCATGAACTGCCTCCGGAAGAGACTCAGCCAAGTCCACCACCATCCTGCATCCTTTGTCCGACGGGATGACCAAGAGGCTGCTGCCATGGTTGCATCAAAAACGAGCTCCAAGGTGGCATGGCACCCCCAGAGCCTAGAGGCTTCTTCGGCTGGAAAGTCATTAAGAGTCTCGGCGGATCCCATCGACGCAGTATACGCCTCACCAGCGATACCATCACCGTCGCCTTCGCCAATACCATCACTACCAGCATCATCACGGTCTCAACCAGTTACTCCCAAACACACTCCTCCGCACGGGAAACCACCGGCGTGCCGCCTCTCCAGCCCGGCCGCGCTACCTCTCCCCGTCACCGACCTCGCCGCGACCAAGAAGCGCACCTCGCCGCGCATCTACCCCATACGGTCGCCCGAGCTTCGGCCGTCAAGTTCATTCTCGCAGCTGGACGACCTGGAAGAGGACAGTTTCGCGTTTCTGCACCCCGCCGACGAGGACTGGGACGACCTGGGCGACGACAACCAGGATGGCGTGTATTCGGACTTTAGCGTCGTTTTTGGCCAGGACTCATCCGGCGGCGAGACCAAGGATGAACGGACATATGAGGAGTACTTGGATGAACTGGACGGCATATGCTGGGTTTCAAGGTAGGGCTAAGGAAAGCCTTTGATGATTGGGTGGCATTGCAAAAGTTTTACACGGAGTCATTTCTGAGCATTGGGTATTGATACTCTGTAGTTTTAGGCGAAACAGGACAGTCGTGCCAAATTAATTGCATGTCCAGGTCAACTGGATAAGTTATCTGCATTAGGTTATGACTGCCGTTCCGAATCGTTTGCGAGTTCTTCAAGGTCCTGCTCGAGGAGTTTGCGAGTCTTTCTAAGTCTTGTGGGTCCTTCATAACCCTCGGGGACTGTAAGTCCTCTGTGCCGATCCGGATTTCTGCATCCAGCCGAATACTTCGGGTTCTAACCTCAAGTATTAGTTCTTCAAGAGCTTCGTTGCCCGGTCCTTTGCGATATCACACATTGCCTGTTGGTAAGTTAGTCTGCCCGCCATGAGGTTCACAGCGCAAGACACTCATACCTGCAACGCCGCGTCGACTTCCTTTGAATAGTCCCCCCTGGCGATCCTGGCCTTCATGTCCTGCATGATCTCGGGCCTGCCGCGGCCGTTGACGAAGACGACGTAGCGAAGGCCGGGGAACTTGGCCTCGTACTCGCGGTTCAGCCTAGCCAGCTCCTCGCCGTGGCCGTGCAGGTTGGCCTGCTCGGCGGCGGACTGGGCGGAGTCGACCTTCTTGGCGCCGAGGCGAGGGTGCGAGCCCAGGATGGCGAGCAGGGCGGCGTCAGGGTTCACGGTGTCCCCGTTGACGCCGGCGGCGGCCAGCGAGAGCAGGCGGATGTGGCAGGCGTCGACGAGCTCGGCGTACGACGAGTACTCGGCGGTGCGGATGACGGGGATGAGCAGCTCGCGGATGGCCGGGCTGGGCTCGAAGAGGAGGTCTAGGGTTTGTGCCTGGAGGGGGTCGCCCGTGATGTGGAGGTGCTCGACCGGGGGGAGCTTGAAGTCCATGATGGAAGTGAAGCCAGAGGCTGGATGTTGGGAGGTTGTGATGGTGGCGGCTGGCTTCAGACGCGGAGGCGGCACGGGTCGAGGTGTAAGGAACAGGTCACATGAAGATGAAGGATGACTCTGGCTTGTAAGAGGCGAAGCGGAATGAACATGACACGGAGATGGCTTGCGCCGCGGGCTATGTCAACGGCTGTGACTTGTCGGCCGGATGGCGGAGAACAGCGAAGATGTTTGCCGCGGTGCTCCCCGCTGTGGAACAGTCTAACACACTACGCGCCATGACAAGAGATGCGCCAAAGAGCCCGCGATAAGGTGAACGATAAGGAGGGTGACCGATTATGGGGACTGGCGATAAGGCACCTTTAGCTCCCACGCCCATCTTATCTTATCTCCCCGTGACCCAAGAGCTTGCCCGTGTTTGCGTGGTCAATGCACGGACAAAATCTCGACCTGCGAGCGAGGTCGTCGTCGCAACCGGGTTTCCAGATCAGAAAGTCGCATCTCTCTACAACAAAAGCAATTGAGGCCCCGTCGAGCTTCAAGTTGCAGTCGCCATGCTTTGTGGAAGTTCGTCCCGCCCCGGTCCCGCCGTCAATCCCGCCTTGCGCTGACTCCGTCTACAGTTTCTGGGGAGGCTCCCCAAGAGCCCGTCGTGTCCAAGAAGTCCGGTGCGTGCCCATCTGCCCCCGTCTAACCCATTTCCCACGCGCCATCCCGCTGACTTTTGCTCCCTCCCGCCCAGGCGTCGTCTACGAGAAGCGACTCATCGAGCAGTACATCAACGAGCACGCCACCGAGCCCAGCTCCGGCGAGGCCCTGACCGCCGAAGACCTCCTCCCCATCCACTCGTCGCGTATCGTCCGTCCGCGTCCTCCCACCCTCACCTCCATCCCCGCCCTGCTGGCCACCTTCCAGAACGAATGGGACGCGCTCGCACTCGAGACGTACAACCTGAAGGAGCAGCTCGCGCGGACCCGCGAGGAGCTTGCGACGGCCCTCTACCAGCACGATGCGGCCGTCCGAGTCATCGCCCGGTTGACGAGGGAGCGCGATGAGGCCAGAGACGCGCTGAGCAAGGTTACCGTGGCTGGCGGTGTCGGTAGCGGAGACCAGATGGTCGTGGACAGTGTGGAGGAGCTTCCCGAAGAGCTGGCGGCGCGTGTAGACGCGACCCACCAAACGTATGTGGATGCGCTGGTTCATATTCTGGATAAGGGGCTAACGTGGTTACAGGCTGTCCAAGGGCCGCAAGAAGCGACCGATCCCAGAGGGCTGGGTCAGCTCGGAGGAGGTTTCTACGTTTGCCGTCGAGACGACAAACGCTCTTCCTGTGCCCCAGACTACGTCACTGGGCCTGGAGGGCGACTACGCCGCGGTTGGTGGTGTGACGGGCGAGGCAGTCATCTACTCGGTCGGCGAGGACAAGGTCGAGCGAAACGTCGCCGTCAACGAGCCGGTAACGGATACGCTCTGGTCTGGCTCCAAGCTGGCATTCGCCACGGGCCAGGGTGCCGTCAAGATCTTTGAGAGCGGGAACGAGGTGGCGTCGTTGAGCGAGCACTCTGGCGCTGTCACGGCCTTGAGCCTGCACCCCGGCGGCGAGCTGCTTGCTTCCGTGGGCACTGACAAGAGCATTGTCTTCTACGACCTGGCTTCACTGAAGCGTGCCAGCCGTGCCTACACTGATGCTGGTAAGTACACGCAAAACTGCAGTTATAGAGTTCCTAAACTAATCATCTATTCTAGCTCTGACGTCGTGCGCTTTCCATCCCGATGGTCACCTGTTTGCTGCTGGTACCGTCACTGGCGATATCAAGCTCTTCATGACCAAGACTCTGGAGCAGGCTGCCGTCTTCAAGCTGGGCGCGCCCGTACAGGCTCTGGCCTTCTCGGAGAACGGCTTCTGGTTTGCGGCCACGGCCAAGGGCCAAACCATGGTGACCATCTTCGACCTACGCAAGGAGGGCGACGCGGCGGTGGCCAAGGTCCTCGAGACGGGCGGACCGGTGCAGTCGCTGGCGTGGGACTACAGCAGCCAGTTCCTAGCAACGGGCGGCGCCTCGGGCGTGACGGTGCACCAGTATACCAAGTCGAGCAAGAAGTGGACGGAACCCCTGAGGAACGCAACGCCCGCGATCGCAGTCCGGTGGGGAGAGTCGGGGAAGAAGCTGGTGACTGTGAATGGAGAGGGCGTGGTCAGCATACTAAGCGCGAAGGAATAGATGGTGGTATAGCGGTTATGCTTGCTGGCTGGTCTCGAGAAGGCATTCACAGAGACGGGGAAAGGGGAGGAAGTGTCGATTTAATAGCTGTACAATTAACGCCTGGGAGACTGGTCGACGGGCTGGGCTGGACAGAACAGAAGATGGATGGCTTTTTACACAAAATGAAGATTTCGATTGCACCAGGTATTTCCCTGGTCTTGGTGAATCACGGATATCTGTCCTGTTGAACACAGTGTTGCTCGAACAAAACAACACATGAACAAGTCGTGATCCGGTCACGGCGGGGCGCAGCATCTCCACCATCGAGTCCGCTGGAACTCCACCAGCCTTGCCGCCTAAAAGGCTAACGGGACCAATGTAGCCCCTGCAAATTAGGGTCATGCTTAGCGGGGTAACTGCTGTCCGTCCAGGCGGGACAGGGCAGGACATGCATGGATGGAACAAAGCCCCCAGGGCATTGGAGCCCGCCAGTGACGGAGCGGCGGGCACGGGCAGGGTCGGGATCCCGCTTTCGATTCGCCTCGAACGCTTCCTTCGGCTTGGAACTTTGCCTCTTCAACATCGTCTTCTTCTTTCTTTCGTTTTTTTTTCTTGTCGCTCTTCAACCCCGAAAACGCCATCGCTAGCCTCGCCTCTCGACAACACCGTTTCCCTCTCTCCCTCTCCCTCTCCCGCGGATCCTTCGCCGACCGGTGCAAACCACAAAACACCACAAACGCTTGCCTCGGGCGGGAATCCGCAGAGGTGCACGCCCGCCGCGGAACCCGCCGTCGCCGCCTGGCTGGCTGCCCCTCCCAGACAGCCGGCGCGCAGAGAGAGAAGCCTGAGCAAAACATAAACAATGGCATATCAGGGCTTCCACTTCCGCGAGACGCCCCCGCTGTCGCCGCGCCACCTCTCGAACCACCCCATCTTCAGTATGCCGCACGACGACGATGGCGAGGAGGACTCGCTCTTCGTCGGCGACAGCGACCCCGTCGAGATCGATCTGATGTCGCCGGGCCGGAACCTAAACGCAGACTTCAACCTCATCCTGCCGCAGCCTGAGGCCTGGTCCAACGGGGGAACGCCAAACACCTCGCAACAACCCTCACGCAGCACCCGTCGCTCAGAACGCCGTCCGCCTGGGCAGCAGCAACATCAACAACAAGAACAACCGCACCCTCCAGCGTCCGTCATAGATCTCACCGAGGAGCCGGATTCGCCCGTTCAAGCACGACGCTCGCTGCCTCACACTCACACTCACTCCCACAACCACATCCACAACCCCAGCAGTCGGAATCCACGCAGGACGAACTCCCAGCGAATATCGCCGCCACGCCTGGCTCGCAGTGACAGCACCTTCTTCGGCCCCGCTCCGTCGTTTATCGACCTCACCGCAGACTCTCCCGAGGCCGAACGCTCAGCCGACCCAGCACGCAACCGGAACCACGGCGGTCGTCTCCGCCCGCGCCCAGACGAGCTGATCGAGCTCGAGTTCATCAGCTCTGTGCCTCGGCGAGCCAACTTTGCCATCGGCCTGACCAGGAGACTGGCCGGCATCCTCGGCGCCGACATCATTGGCTTCAACCAGCCACAGCTCGACATATCACGCAACGCCTTCGCCCCCCGGGAACCGAGTCCCAAGCCGCCCATGGAACCGGCGCCGCCGACCCGCGAGGGTTTCACGCGCGACACCTGCGCCGATCCCGAGAAGGAATCAGAAACCATTGTCATTTGTCCCGCGTGCAATGAGGAGCTGGCATACGACCCCAACGAGACGGTCGTCCACAGCCCCGTCGGCGGGAAGAAGAGGAAGAGAGCGCCCGGAGAGCACCACTTCTGGGCCCTGAAGAAGTGCGGCCACGTACGTCCCCCCCACTACATTTTTTCCTTTCAAACCGCCCTGTGACTGACCACGAAATCTAGGTTTACTGCGCCGACTGCTTTGAGAACCGCAAGCCCACAAAGGCCAACCCCGACGGCGTGGGCTTCCGCGCCCCCGAGGGCAAAGTCCCCTACAGCTCCTCCAACGAGATGAAGTGTGCGGTGGACGGCTGCGAGTCGAAAATCTCGGCCAAGAGCGAGTGGGTGGGCATCTTCCTTTAAGTGCGACCAAAGGCAAACGATATTCACGAAGGGACGAAGGCTGGGGGCATTACTGGCGTTCAGGGGCTGTCTCAATAGACCCTTTTTTTTTGTTATAGTTTAGGGCAAAGTCCTAGCGACGTTCCAGGGAATTTGGAAGTTCGCTTCTCTTTTAATCGCGTTCGTGGCAAGAGATGGAAGAGTCCGTCTCGTGCTCGACAGCGGTGCGGTGAGTGTAAGTTAATGAGCAGACACAATCATTTGCCAACGTGGTGTATTCATAAAACATATCGCCAAGTGCTAGTCTATGCCGTAAACCAACCGATTCCAAGGCACCGTTGCTCAAAGTACCCCTTTCCTCCCAAATCTGCCCAAGTAAACTCCAAGATGCTGTGTATCCCGCTGCGCTATGCCTGTCATATCCAGATGCTATGTAAAGAGTACTAAAATCCGCAACGTGCCTCCATCCTGTCATGTTAAATCATCAGCTCGAGGGCTATCTCATCCACCCAGTCTCCTCCGTACTCTGTCTCCTGGGAGGCGTTGGGCTCGTCAGCTGGGCTCTGTTGCGGTGCCACATTCTCTTTGTTGTTCTGCGAAGAACGCTTTGTGATCATTTTCGGTTCCGGTACGGGCTTGGTGGAGGGTACTGTGACGGGCTTGAGAGGCGGTGCTGTCGTAGGGTTCGTTTTTGTCGGTGCTCGAGCTCCTGGTTGGGGACGGACAACCCTGTTCGATTGAGGTATAGGCTTGAAGGGCGCTGTTGTCATGGGCTTGGTAGGTGCTGCTGCTGTATGTTTGATAGGTGCCGGTGCCGGTGTCGTAGGCTTTGGCTTCGCACGAGCTTGGGCTTCTGCCTGTGCGCGGACAGCCATTCCTGCTCGAATGCGCTCGCGCTCGCGCTGCTGAATCTGCTCAAGGGCTGCGGTGCGGCGACTGCGGTGTAGGGCGAGAGACATAAGTTCGTGGGAGCCCGACGAGGTGAAGAAGCGGCGTGGCGGAGGCGACGGGGACGCGATGATGGGTTCTGGGAGCGACGGTTCCGGGGGTTCTGGTTCGGGAGCGGCAGCAGCGGTAGATTGTCTCTCTTCTGCGACTTCTTCCTCGAGCTCGCGGGCTTGCTGGGACGACGAGGGGAAGAAGTCGTCAAAGTTAAAGAGGATGGCTTGGGTGCTGAGGGGAGGATCCTGGTGAGGCGGAGAGGGCGAAGGTGGGTGACGGGCCGGAGTGACGGGATGTGGTCTTTGGAACGAGGGCTTTGGTCGTCGTGGTGAGTGTTCAGGCCGAGGTTTTCTTGCGAGGCCAAGGTCTTGTGCGTATCCAGTCAGGGGGTTCGGTCCTTTTTGGATGATGGGAGCGTTGGTATTCTGGGCGTGTTCAGTCGTACATTTCGTTTCTCCTTGGATGGTTGTAGTGTTGTTGCTCTGGGGAGCGGGAACAGAGATGATAAGGGGTGGCCTTTGCCTTTTCGACATCGATTCCCTAGCCTCCTCCACCAGATCTTGTAGCAAGTCTGAAGCCAGCTCCTCATCAAAGTAGTCGTGCAGCTTACCCTGCTTTTCTAGTTCCTCCATTTCCTCCAGGTCGTCTAGATCGTCCGCGGCGTCCAGGTCGTTCCAAGGGTCCATGTCATTTCTCATCTCTTTGATTTCTTCTTTTCGTTCATCTCTTTTCTTTCCCGTTTCCTTTTCTTTTTCCTTTTCGTCTTTCTCTTTGGTTTCCCATCGGTCTTCCTTTCGGCCGTCCCGTTCATCTTCCTTTTCGCCCTCTTCGTCCCCCTCCTCATCCTCCAGGATATTTCCCAACCTCGGTGCCTTCACCGGCGGACAAAGCGTCACCGGCTCCGGCGTCTCGCTGACCTTCACATCCCTTCCCTCCGAATCCCTCTTCTTCGCAGTCCCGTTGCCCCGCACAAACCACGCAATCGTCTCCTGGCTCGGCCGCACACTGACAAGCGGCAGTCCCTTCTTGCGCTTCTCCTCCTTCTCGGCCAGCTCCTTTCCCTTCTTCTTCTCCCGAGCAGCCCGGGCTTTGGCAGAAGCCTTCTCCTTCTCGAACTCCTTGCGGATGCGCTCCTGCTCGGCCTTCTCCTCCTTTATACGCTCGGCGCGGGTGAGGCGCGGACCCTTGGTGGCGGCCTTGTAGGCCTTCTGGACCTGCTTGGAGGTCATGGGACGGGTGGGCGCGGCCGGGTCATTGCGGACCGGGTGCTGGGGGATGAGCGTGAATGTCCTCTGGGCGGGGGCCATCGTGGCGACGTCATTTGGCCAGACGTCTTTGGGATGGTTTGGTCCGGTCGGGTTTGGGAACTGCAGTTGGTTGAGGGAGGGGAACTTGGATGAGATGGGGACGCGCTGGTGGGGTGACCGACATGTGTGCATTGACGCGAGGTGGAAACGAGGTCACATGACTACCATGAACACCTCCTCCACGGCCATCGAACGTTTAGAGAGGATTATTGCGAGTGAAGATTATTTCGAGACTGGGCTATTGCATGAGCTAAATTTACCCAGTTCCATCTGTCTACTTCTCCAGCGGCTCAACCGACGGATCCCAAGCACACGGGCTATAGTCCTCGGTCGCGACATCCTCCACCTCGGCCTCGGTCAGCTCAAAGTCGTACAGCTGCGTGTTCTCGAGAATCCGCGACGGCGTCACACTCTTGACCAGCGGCACGTACCCGCGCTGCAGACTCCATCGCAGCAGGATCTGGGCCTCCGTCTTGCCGTACTTGGCCGCCAGCGCCGCCACCTTGGGCTCGCCCCATCGCTCGCCGCGCACGATGGGGCAGTAGGCCTCGACGGCGACGTTGCGCTCGCGGCACCACCGCACGATGTCCGGCCGCGTCAGCCACGGGTGCACCTCCCACTGCCCGACCGAGAGCACGCCGCCGCGGCCCGCCCCGCCGCGCTCCGTCTCGAGCTGCTTGATGTACTGCTCCAGCTCGTCCAAGTGGTGCACGCCGTAGTTGGACACGCCGATGGAGCGCACCTTGCCGGCCTCGACGCTCTCCACCAGCGCCCGCCACGCGCCCTTGCGGTTCTCGGGGCCGCCGTACGGCGCGTGGATGAGCACGAGGTCGAGGTACCCCAGCTTCGTCTCCTCCAGCGCCACGTCCACGAGCTTCAGCGTGTTCTCATACCCCAGGGGGAGGCTGCGTGTTGGCACCTTGGTCGTGAAGAAGATCTCGGACCTGGGGATGCCAGAGGTGGGGATGACAGATGCGCTGTGCCCTTGGTTGCGGTAGGCTGAGGCAGAGTCAATCTACAGCAAGTCAGTTTCTAAGTAGAAGACAGTGAGTTGAGTTGAAGGGACTGACATGGCGATAGCCGACTTTCAGAGCTGTCTTGACGGCGTCTGGGGCATTGTCCATTGGTCTATACCTGCGATTAGAGAAGGATTCATTTGGTTAAGATGAGAGCTGTCTTACGTTTGGTAGACCTGAGCACGAGTTAGATCAAGTTATGATGCAATAAGACAGGAAACGTACGCCAAAGCCAAGTCGGGGAATCTGGTATCCCGAGTTGAGCTTCTGAGTAGCCTTGATAGTGAGATTGGACACCATTTTGGAATTAATCAATGACTTTCCTGGCTGTATGTAGATTTGAAGGTGATGGTTTGAGGCGGGGTCGAAATGTTGCGATGATGTGTAGTGTTGATCTGCAGTCCGGCATTCTCGGCATCCTTCACCCAAAAGCTCGGAGATAACGCCATAACTCCCACAAACAACATTACTTCTACAGCATATAGATAGACATATAAATGGACTGCTGCTATCTTCTTTACTGTAGTTTGGGTGAGGTGGAGGTCGTCATTGAAGTTGGGGCATTTCGTACAGGGTAGCGATCGTACAAAATATTCTGACGACACGACAGTTACACATTTTACGCTTTTGAGATTTCTGCTGTCTATATCACGCTGTCCATCATGTCTTGGTGTTCTCGGGCATTTCGGTCATCGGCCTCTTCAGCCTCTTCCTCCTCTTCTGCGTCATCGTCTAGGTCCAGCATCGGGTAGTTGAGGAGGGCGGCAATGTCACCCAACATGGCCAGTCGTTGACCGCTCTCATGGTCGCTGCTCAACACCCTCGCGTCGCCGCCGTCGCTTCTGACCTTCTCGACGAGGGCGACATACTTCTTGCGAGTGGCCAGGTCTTCACTCCGGAAGAGCGAGTTGTTGACCAGAAGGACACCGCCACCAGGACCGACAGCGCCGTCGTTGACGGCCTTCTCGACGGCGGAAGCACCGTACCAGGCGCGGCCGTCGTCGAGCTTGAGCATGTCGAAGAACTGATCGACATACTGGGCCTCGCGGGCAAACTTCATATCCTTCATCTTGGCCAGAACTTCCGGGCTCTTGAGCACCTCGTTGAGGCTGTGGACGTGGCCCGAGTTGGCGTGGACGACGGTGGCCTGCTTGGCCACGGCGAGCAGGACCTTGTCGGCTTTGTCGCGGCCCTGGTTGGCGATGTACTGCTTGAAGTCAGTTGCGACGAAGCCCGGGCCGGCCAGCAGCAACGGACGGGATTCGGAAAAGTCCATGGTGCGTAGCAGCGTCGATAGCGTCTTCTCGAAGAAGCGGCGCATACCGGCGTCCTGGTCCGAGGCCAAGTCCCGCTTCTTGGGGATGACGCTCTCGACGCGGATCTTCAGGACGGTGCGGAACTGGGTGATGAGGCAGATGTTGGCCAGGCCCTCCTGCATGACGACGGCGGCCATGGCGCCGTCCTTGTCGTCGGACAGGGCCTCATTGAGGGCGGCGCTGGCGATGGAGTCCCAGCCGTCGGGCTTGATGAGGGTGAAGGCGCGGTTGACCTCGAGGTCGAGGGTGTGGTGCGAGCCGAGGGTGACGTGGGGGTTCTCGGCGGCGACGGTGCCGGAGACGCGGAGGGCGGAGATGACGGGGTCGAAGAAGGTGGACTTGACCTTGATGGCCAGGTCGGTGTGGACCCGCTCCGACGCCGTGCTCCCGGTGCTGCTGGTGCTGACGACCTTGCGGATGGCGTGGGCGTGGATGATGTCGCCGGGGAGGATGAGGTTGTAGGCGTGCCACTTGACGGGGTTAGGTTAGTTGGACGAGATCACGGGAGGGTGGGCAGATGCTATCATGAGGCCATGTGTAGAGAGTCCTAGATATGAAGCACGGGGTTCAAGGGTATCGTGAGAGAGATGGCGCGATGTGACAGAGTTCGAGTGTGCAGCGACGGGCGCGGAGGGCAGCCGCCACGAAGCCTCATGGTGTTGAGGATGGTGATGGTGACGATGGTGGTGCAGGGAGTGGTGAGGGGCAGGGATAGATAGGATAGGACAGGACAGGACAGGACGGGACAGGGCTGAGATGGAGGGGTAGATGGAGTCACACGAGAAAAAGAGCATAACAGAAAAGCATAACAAAGAGCATAACCGGGGAATGGAGAACAACGGTGGGCGGAGAACTGGGAACGGGGCTGACGGACCATGTCTTCGGGATCCTCGGGCAGCAGAGACACCGTCTCCTCCTCGAGCGTCTTGGGCACCTTGCGCGATACTAGCTTCATCCTGGCTTGATATCTCTTGGGGACGGTCTTTGGGAACAGTCTAGAACTGGGGGAGGGGGTGTGTGTGTCTGCGGTGCGGCTGGTGTGTGGTTGGGTGTGAGAGAAGGAAAAAAGAAGATGACAATTCCGTGAGAGATTCTGATCTATCTCGTGTCGGGTTTCTTATTTTTTGGGGGGCACAAGGGTTTTTTTTAGGGGGTGTTGATGGTGGTTCACAGAGGTTGGAAGCCCAAAGTTGGAGTCAGAAAAAGTTCAGCAGGGTTTAGGCTCGGCCACCGGCAAGGCATGACAAGGCAAGGCAAGGCTACGGGAATGTGAGTGTGAGTGGGTAAGGGAAGCAAGATGA
The DNA here is from genome assembly GCA_019137265.1 of Neonectria coccinea. NCBI lineage: Eukaryota > Fungi > Ascomycota > Sordariomycetes > Hypocreales > Nectriaceae > Neonectria > Neonectria coccinea. The sequence continues at coordinate 254,780 of WPDF01000109.1, read as the reverse complement.
AGGGAACTGGAAAAGGCTAGCATGCGGCACTTGAGGCACTTGAGATTGCGCGCGCGCGAGTTGAGTGAGTGAGTGAGTGAGTGAGAAGTGTGCGTGCATGTCTATATTCATTCGCACGTTCGAACTGGGCGTACCGCGGAAGCGCTGGTTGGCTACCGACTGGCGATGCCCTGAAGCCCGGACACCTGACAAAGGGTCTCTCTGGAACTGCCAAGTCGGGTCTGCCGGGAACCAAGGGCCAAAGTTAATCGCGGGAACGACCAGGACCAGGCCGGGATGGCAACGGCAGTTGGCATGTCTCCGCCGGTCCGTCGGAGTTTGGCACGGCGCCTGAAGCTTTTGGTGTGCAAGCAGGCAACACGGCGTGATACGGAGGATGGGGGCCTATAGTTTGACATGCTGGACCCGCGGCAGCCGGTTGGGTTATTAGCAAGTACTAATAATTAGTCTGTGAGTTTTTTGACTTTTCAGCTCTGGCTGGCATGCGGTCGACTTATAAATCTGCTTTTGCTCGAGATGGAGACAGATGGAGAAAGATGGATGCTCACGGGCCAAGGGGCAGATTGCCACGCGCTCGCGGAAACCAGCGGGAACAGCCAAACCGGGAACCTTGGTTTCGGCGGAGAACCAGCGGACTTTTTGGCGGATTTCATTCAATTTTTTCTCTCTCTCGCTCGGCCTCTTTGGCCACCCCGCCCGCCGGCGGTCGGGATTCAAGCCACTCGGCATCGGCGTCTCGCCGTCGGAGTTTGAGCCAGAGAAGAAAAGCCTGAGCAATTCCCAGCCTCGTCCATCGGCGGTGCATCGGAGCCGAGGCAAAGGGGGGGTTCTCCTCTGGCTGCTTCTGGAATCTGGACCGAGACGGTGATCCGTTGTCTTGGAGAGCGTGAGCGAGCGAGCGAGCAATCCACCTGGAGCCGCGGCACATGTCATCATCCATTGCGGCGGGAGGTTGGATAGTGAAAGCACATGGTGACGAATGACAAGGGCTTGGCGGTCGCTGTGCTGCCGTGTGCGACCGAGTGGAGGACCGGGTCCCGACGGATAGATTGAGTGATCGGTTGGTCCATGTACGAAGTCCTCCGTGCGCGCTCCATCGTTCGCTGGATAACATCATGGATGCTCATCGCTGCTCGCTTTCGTTCATGCTGTCCCCCGGGTGCTAGCGCATCGTTCGAGAAGAAGCAAGCGGTCCGGTCCACGTCATCAGACGACATGACATTCGCGTCGGTCCCAGACAACCGGACCCAGGCTTTTTCTTCCCCAGGGCTCCCACACCGTCTCTCTCTCTGGCTCGAAAGCCTCTAAAATGATTCCCGTTCGGACATGGGCGTCGGCGTCTGACCACTTCCCGACTGCTGTCCCCAGCGTAGCATGCAGGTTTGTTGGCAGGCGTGCGAGGGGAGATAAAGGCCAGAAAAGGACGCAGGCCAAGCCTTTTGAGGTTTCGTGGCTACAGTAGACAGAAAAACAAAAACCGCGCGGGGGATATGAAGGATGCGAAATGAAATACGCGGATGTCCGTATTGATTGCCGAGGAGAAGGAGTTTCTGCCTTTGAATTTTGAACTTTGCCAACAAGAACGAACCGACCGACCCTGCTCCAATGCTACCTACGTAGAACAAACCGGCCTAGCTGCGACCTGCCTGCCTAAAAAGAAAGGGCCTGGAATTCTGGGGGATCGGAGGAAGGGGTTCTGACAGTTGCTACATACCTACCTAGCCTAGCCTGTGCCGCTTTTAGTAAAACGTGGAGTTGCAGATTGCACCGCAGCGAAAAGCAACGGTGCAGAAGATGATCTCAGGGGGAAGGGGGGAAGGGCAGCGGGCGAGTTGAGGTCATTGTGCGCGCCGATCTGTGTGCTTTATACACTTATCTTTCAGCTGGGAAGTTGATAGACTACGTAGTAGAACCAGGTGCAGTTTTGCAGTTTTACTTTCAATACTCACTGTTAATTTGTCTAATGCTAAGGGTTCAGGAATATTTCCGTCCCATCGTCGGCATCATTTCAAATTCTCCCCGGCAACGACAAAATGGGTTTTCTTTTTTGCGCCCACCGCCCCTCGCTCGCCTCTGCCAAGTAATTTACATAAACAACACCGCCCCGGGAGGAAGATCCTGCTAAGCCTCATTCGGGGCAAGAACAGGTTGGCGCCAATTCCGAGTCTGGGAGTTTGCCCCAAACGCCGCAACGGGCGGCGATTGGGTCCGGGAGTCGATGATGATGTATCCAAGTGTGCTAGTCAACCCCCCCCCCCCCCCCNNAACCCCCCCCCCCCCTGCCGGGTTGTTTTGGAGGTGCCTAGGCTAGTATCGACGGACGGAGTGTGGCGCGGATTCCATGGTTTGGGTTCCTTTCCTTTGAGATGAGGAATGAGAAAGGGCGCTGCTTGGGGGGGGGCGTTTTGATGGTCATCCTGAGATGATGCATCAACGGACGCAGGACTGGTACAGTAGCTTGCATCCATCGGGATCAGCCTTGAGCGCACCTAGCCGACGCACAATGTACTGTACTGTAGATCAACGCCTCAGGGCAACCCTCCATGGGAGGCGGCCAACCACACAAAAGTCGCCGGTCTGTCTCGTCTTACCGCACATCATCTGCTTGGCCGTGGCCTTGGCACATGTTTGCCTGGGCTGATAGAGGAAGTCCCATGACGGCACGGTCTCGGCCATGCACCCATGCACCCATCCATCCATCCATCCAAGGATCCATCCCGTCGATGCGGATAAGGTCTCTTATTCGTACCCACCTCCCTCCGCCTCTGAGGCCCTTCCTCCTGGGCGTCTCAGCTACTGTCTGTCAGCTACAGGACTAGACTACTTAACTAACTGCTGACGGCATCTCAGCCACAGTCGAGTTACAGCCTAACAGGCCAACATCAGCCTGCAAGGCTCACCCGTCATCCATTATCCATTATCCATTTAATATTAGCATCCTTCCATGCCCCCGAAAACGCCATCATTTTCGCATCTCGAACCCAAGTCCCATCCACCATCATCCGCATTAATTAACCTGTTGCTACTGTTCACCCGCCAGCACACATCACATCACGAGCTCCATCCATCTGCCTCGGCCTCTCTCCCTCTCCGTCTCGCGCCCCCGGCGACTCTGCGGCCCACCGCCACTCAATCTTCCGACGGCCGGCCTCCTCCCTCCCCTCGCAAGGGTCGAATACACTAAAAAAGATCTCCACCCGCTCTCGCCGAGCTGATATGGACGACGACTATTTGTTCTGACTATTCGTACCAGCTTGAACGGACAGCAGCGAATGTCAGATTCGGGCTGTTTATTACCCACCACGACAGACCACGCATTGCTATACCTTACACGTACATTTTATCACATTAGCATAGCACACGCACAGCATACCCCCCTTGTCCCGTTGCAAGCCACGCTGCGGCTTCCCGACTCTCCTCCTCATCGTCCGTCTCACTCTCTCCAACTCACTCACTCACTCACTACCTACCTACCCTCTCACCTCCTCTGATTCTCCTCCTCCTCTCCGCCGCAATCATCCTTGAACGACGGGAACCCACCCGTCTGACGCACCGCCAACTAAGTTCACCTCCCCCGGCCGCCCGGGACCTCCCATCTCGTCCCAACTGCTCTGCATTCATCGCACGCGCGCACTCTCGTTCCCTCACGCCGCGCCCACACACCGTCTCTCCGTCTCCGCGCTCCGTCCGCCGACACAAAGCCCGCCGCCAACCTCCATCTTGTCTCGCACTCGGCGCACTTGCTCGGACCCTTCGGATCCTTTTGGAACCTCTGCTCTGCGTCCAACGACCACGACCACGACCACGGGCCATCTGACACTGTCTCCCCCCACCTCGCATTCGCACCCTCGCACTTCTCATACGCACACACACACGCAGCTCGCATTCTCACCCCCCCCCTCCCACTCTCCCACTTCCCCACGAGCTATTACCAGCTGTACGTTACTTCGTACCGTACCGTACCTCGCTGGCCTGGCCTGGCGCTGCCTACTGGCCTCGTTCGTCCTCACTCGTTCCTCCGTCGCTTCGCTCGCTCGCTCTCCTCGGGTCCGCGGACTTTCCACTGAGTGCGACGCCGACCCGCCGGCTGCCCGCAACCCTCCGATTCCCTGATGCCTCTCCTTGATCCTCTTTAGGTTCTTGTTGCCCACGCAGCATGGAACATGTCGCCCTCCATGTCTCTGTCTGCTGCTCCTCCTCCTCGAGGCGACTCCGAATTGACCGCGCGAAGACACTCCCGCACCGTCTCCAGTCCTGACACCATCAAGGGTCGCCGCCAGAGCCTCGCCACACACTCTGAATCTCCAGGTGCGTTCCCCAAAACTGTTATGCCCATTGCATCTACTCAATGCTCAATGCCTAATGCCCGATTGCCCCCGTGTTCTCCCTCTTCCGGACCCCCGCTGCATCTCTCCCACTGTCACTGGGTGGCCGTTGCTTTGCCTTGTCTGGCTTGCGTCCACAGGCACCTATACCTATCCCGTTCCTGCGTGTAGCTCTCTCACTCCCATGCCGTGTCTTATCAAATACCCGCGCGCCTCTCACACTCATATTGCATCACTCGGCCTAGGTCGTCATGTAAGCTGACGGTACTTCCACCAGGTGTCCCAATCACAAGACAAGAAACACACTCGAGCAGGTACTCGACCACTCAACCCTCCAAACCTAGCTCCGTCCAGAATGCCAAGGACTCGAAAGATCCCAAAGACTCCAAAGACCCCTCCAGAGCGACTACTCCTAGTCCTCCTGCAAACGCTGGCCTCGATCCCTTGAGTACAGTGAGCTTCCTTGACTTCACTTTGTTGGTCTTCATGATGGTCTTGCTGACCCAGCCGCTTGTAGCAAATCTACCTCAGAACTAACAGTAACACTACCGCTGAGCCCACCATCGCTCAGCGTCTGCGCAACACCACGGGACGACCTGACAGCCCTGCCGTGGACAACATTCGAAAACAGAGCTCCGACCTCAGCAAGCAGTCGAGTACTCTCCTGGACATAACCAAAGATCGAAGGTGCGAATCCGACTCCACTGGACCCTAAGCGCGCGGCTTTGAGGCAAGCTAACAGCAGTGACGTGTAGGAAGGGACCCTCGTTCTTGAGCCGGTTGGGGATGCGTGGTAGCTGGAAGAAGGACGATGATATGCACGACTCTGATTCAGAACTTGGCGAATTGCGCACCGATGGCTACAACGCCCAGGCTCTCACATCTCTCATCGGCGGTGCGGGCGGCGGCTACATCCCGCTTTACAAGGAGCCCCCCCGGTATATTCGCGTCAAGGCCCATAACAAAAAGGACCGCGAGTTCAACCACCTGTTCCTGGCCCAGGAGCTGATGGGAAGTAAAGCAACCGCCGACCAACAGTCACAGGGTCGCGCCCCGGCCACCGCGGTGGGAAGCAGGCTTTTGAAAGGCGGCGATGCTATCTGGGCCGCTGAATTTAGCCTGGATGGCCGGTACTTGGCCGTCGCTGGCAAAGACCAGATCGTGCGGGTCTTCGCCGTGATATCAACACCTGAAGAGCGTAAGGCACACGAGGACGAGGAAGCTCAGAATGGAACCAGTGGAGAGAGGCTTAGTGCACCTGTCTTCCGCACCAAGCCGATAAGAGAGTTCCGTGGACACACCGGCGAGGTTTTGGCCCTAAGTTGGAGCAAGAATAACTTTCTACTCTCTTCCTCCATGGACAAGACCGTGCGACTCTGGCACACCAGCAGGAACGAGTGCCTCTGTACGTTCAAGCACAAGGACCTCGTTACATCGATCGCTTTCCATCCCACCGACGACCGCTTCTTCCTGGCTGGCTCCTTAGACGCCCAGCTCAGACTTTGGAGCATTCCGGACAGGACAGTCGCATTCGAGGCATCGGCGGGGGAGTTCATCACAGCCGTAGCCTTCACCCCGGATGGAAAGATGGCCATTTGTGGCGTGCTCAGTGGCATGGCCACGTTCTTCGTCACAGAGGGCCTCAAGTTGAAGTATCAGATCCACGTGCGTTCCTCAAGAGGTAAAAATGCCAAGGGAAGCAAAATTACTGGCATTCGGACAATAACGGTGCCCTCCGGCCCGGAAAGCGGTCAAGTCAAGGTCCTCATCAGCTCCAACGACTCCCGTGTCCGAGTGTACAACATAAATGACAAGGTGGTTCAAGTCAAGTTCAAGGGCTTGGTGAACCAGTCAAGCCAGATCCACGCCCGCTTCAGCGACGACGCCAATTATATCATCTGCGGGAGTGAAGACCGTAAGGCTTATCTCTGGAAGCTCAACTCCGATGATACCGAGATCAAAGACAAGCAGCCGTACGAATCGTTCGACGCCCACCCCGAGGTTGTCACCACGGCCCTCATGGCACCGACCAAAACCCGACTATTGCTCAGCGCAGCAGGAGACCCCATCTACGACCTGTGCAATCCACCGCCCGTCATGCTGCGTAGCCTGGAGGAGAGCGCGACGAGCCAGACGGCGCTATCGGAAGAAGCAGAGAACAGCGATGAGCCGCCCCTCACCCGACGGCCCGAAGAGACCCCTGCGTATCTTGAACGCTCGAAGCACTGTGATGGGAATATTATCGTCACCACTGATAGGACGGGTAAGATTAAGGTGTTCCGTCAAGATTGCGCCTACACAAAACGCCAGCAGGGCCTTTGGGAGAACGGATCCAAGTTCTCGGGGCGGATCACCGGTGTTGGTCGCAGTGCCAGCATTGTAACGAGGAACAGTACTGGAAGCCGGATCAATTCACGACGGGGATCTCTCAACATGGGAGGACCCAACCCGGTTCAACTACAGCATGCATCGGATAGAATCAACAGTTGGCGGCAAGATATCGATGAAGGTACTACGAGTTGGAATGGAACGCCGACTAGAAGCGAGCGATCCATGTCACCCACCAAACCCAATCGGTCGCCGATCAACACCTCGGGGAATAACCTTGCATCGGAGGCTAGGAGACAACCGTATGCGTCTAGCCCCGTTAGCCGCCCGCATAACCCCGCGAGCCCAACCAACAGCATGACATCACGGACGACATTCAGGTCCACGAGGGATCATGAGAAGAACGTATCTGGCATGATGAGCCCTCCCACGCCGAGCTTCAGTCTGATTAGTGCATCCGATTCCGAAGGCAAGGACGACAAAGGCGAAGGCGGTTTCTGGAACCGCTGGAAAGGAGGACTACAGAACCGGCGATATTCGACCATGACCTCTCCCACGAATGGTAACGGGACACTGGCGCACAACGGGCATGCTCGCTCAGGAAGTGACTTTCTGACGCCTAGCCATAAGCCTGCTGGGCGTATGAGCTTGGCGATCAGTGACATGGGGAGGACTAAGAACGAGGAGGTGGTCAACCGACGGAGATCTGCAGGGCCGAAGCTGGCATCGAAGTTGTCCCAAGAACACGTGGTCAAGGGAGCTTTCGAGACGAAGGAATATCTCACCCCTACGAAGAAACGGGTGGACTCCGGGGTTGGTCGCATGAGCGCCGAGTCGACGGATATCCCTTGAGACGAAGCGTACTCAGCGAGCGACGATGAATGACACAACGACGAGAGCCAGAGGCAACGCGAAGGACGACAAGGCACTCTGGAAGTGTTGGACTGCAATGTATGGAGATGAAGGCAGGGATTCATTCGTTCAATTTGCTGCATCATCATGGCGGAGTCAGCGATCATTTATTGTTTCTTGTATGTTTCTGGGCAACTATTACAGTTGGGATATGGCGTCTTGGGGCAATGTAGTTTGGGGGACTCGTGTACGAGTAGCATACCACTCTGGACCGGGGATTGGAATAGAACAGCGGAGTCAAGGTCAACCCAAAAAAGGAACGGGATGGACTGGAGGTTGGGGAGGAGGAGGAGGAGGGGGATCACAGTACAGTAGGGGAGAGTATGAACGACTCTAGCATACATGGTGTAAAACACCTCAGCGAAATTTACTTGTGTTTAAGATGACAGTTTGGACTCGTTCTATGTATGTAGTGTAGTCGAGCTATTGGATGATTGAAGTAAAGGAATAGAATCACGGTATAGCACTTCGAGATGCGGCGTAACTAGTATCCAGAACCACTTTGGACGGCAAATACAGGTGGCATGGAACGAACAGTGAAGATATTTTACTTGGTATTTAAATCGTAATTGCTTTGCTAGACTCTACTACGTGCACCTCAGATGCAACGCAGGTGGCTCCGCATGAGGGCTTTTGGCCCGTGCCGTGGAGCCGAGGAACCGGTGAAGGTGGAGGTGGGTGGCCGTATCCAACATTTTGGCTGGACGCATTTCGTGGTTTGATTTCGTGAGGGTTTTCCTTTGACGCGATGGGCATTCGGCTCAACGCCAATCCATTCGTGCTGTGTTTCTGACAGGGGGAAAGGGAAAGACCGATTGGTGATTTGTTCGTTTAGAAGTTCTCGTCGGTCTTGAGAGGAGCATCCTCGGGCTTCTCGGCGGGGGCATCGGCCGAGGCGGGGGGAGCGTCGGTGGCCTTGGCGGCGAGCTCCTCGACGGACTTCTTCAGGGCGGGGGGATTGGCGCCCTGGAGGGAGCCGCTCTTGTCGCCCTTCTCGAAGAAGTAGAAGGCGGGGATGCTGCGGACGCCGAGCTCGAAGGCGAGGTCGGGGACGTCGTCGGTGTCGAAGCGGGCGAAGGCGACGGCGTTGGGCTTGGCGAGGGCGTCGGCGTGCTTGGTGAAGAAGGGTGAGATGGCTTTGCAGGGGCCGCACCACGAGGCGTGCGCCTGGAGGGCCACGTAGGGGTTCTCCTCGACGAGCTTGTCGAACTGGGCCTTGGTGGTGATGTCGACGACGGACATGGCGGCGGTGGTGATGTTTGGTTTGTGTGGTGGTGGTGGTGTTGGTGTTGGTGTTTGGAGTGAGGGTATCTAGTGATAAACAAGAGGTCTTGTGGTTAGGTTTGTTTGGTTTAATGGAGTGGGGAAAAGAGGGTTCCTCGGAGGGAGGGGAATCGCAGATATCTATAGATATATACCCACGGCCTCGGGACTAGGGGAAAAAAAATTGGCCACTTTACCTTTGTGGAAATGTGGTGATGAATAAGTCGGGGACGATGACACAATTCGCGCTGCGTTTTTTGGAGGGGCAGGGAATCTTCCAGTGAGGGGTTGGATTTCAGCAGGGCTCCGTCATCGCTGCTTGGTGCTGACAAAACAATGAAGGAAAAAATGGGAACCAATTGACGGAACATCGGGAGGGGCCGACGCTTGGCACGCGGTCTTGTTGTTACAAATGCCGGATCTGGAATCATGGATGGATGGATGCATTTGATATTACAGTGTTTGCATGGATGATGTGTATTCGTACTGGTGGTGGTGATTTGGAATCAATCGTGTATTCGTATTCTGGTCGCTGTATTACGGGATTACCAGCCACCACCAGACCATGTCTTGCTCAATGCAGAGATGAGTACCAAGCCAAGACCATTGATTATACCATGCCATCTATCATCCGCCTGTGGATAGCCCAGCCACTTCAAGTTGATTCCATCCCTGCCCGTTTCAATTCCTTCATCAGTCTCATGATAACACCACTGTGCCATCAGGCGGATCATCTCCGGGTAAACACTCCTACCCCACTGCGTCATGGAGGGGTCCATCGCCCAATTTTTTCTTTGCGCACTGGTGCGACTAGTTTTGGAGGGGCAAAACACGGGCGAAATTTCAGCTGGGCGGCAACTTGCAGTGCATCCGGACCTCACATTTACGACTTACCCAGTATCGAACCGCAGCCATGGCCAAGCGCACCGCCGACACCGAGCACGGCGACGCGCCCCTCAAGGGCGGTAACCGTCCCGAGAAGATGGACATCGACGATACTAATAGCCGTGAAATGGGCGAGTTCGAGGACGAGTTCGAGGACGAGTTTGAGAGCGAGGACGAGATCCTCGAGGCGGGTGTGGATGGCCGGCCGGATGCTGAGAGGGAGGCTGACGAGAAGGCTGCGGGTATGTTTAAGGGAGATATTGCATCTCTACGTCTGAACTGACAAACCGGTTCTGCAGACGCCATGGAAGTCGACCAAGGCACCTTCATCGTCGGACGAAACAAACTCGAGCCCGGACAGACGCTCGCGCCCGACACCACCACCTACGAGATGCTGCACAACCTCAGCACGCCCTGGCCGTGCCTCTCCTTCGACATCGTCAAGGACGGCCTCGGCGACAACCGCAAGGCCTACCCCGCCACCATGTACACCGTGGCCGGCACCCAGGCCGAGTCGGCCAAGGCCATCGACAACCAGATCATGGTGATGAAGTTCAGCGGCCTCAGCCGCATGGACCGCGGCGCCGACGACTCCGACTCGGACGGCGACGACGACGACGAGGACGCGGACCCCATACTCGAGAGCAAGTCCATCCCCATCAGCTCCACCACCAACCGCATCCGCACCCACCAGATCCCCAGCCGCGAGCCCGGCCGCGCGCCCACCACCCTCACGGCCACCATGACCGAGTCCTCCAACGTGCTCATCCACGACGTCACGCCGCACCTGGCGTCGTTCGACAACCCGGGCACCACCATCTCCGCGCAGCAGAACAAGCCCGTGTCCACCGTCCGCGCCCACAAGGCCGAGGGCTACGCCGTCGACTGGTCGCCGCTGGTGCCCGCCGGCAAGCTGCTGACGGGCGACAACGACGGGCTCATCTACATGACGTCGCGCACCGACGGCGGCGGCTTCGTCACCGACAGCCGGGCGTTCCAGGGCCACGCCAGCAGCGTCGAGGAGCTGCAGTGGTCGCCGTCGGAGCAGTCCGTGTTCGCGTCGGCGTCGAGCGACGGCACCATCCGCGTGTGGGACGTGCGGTCCAAGTCGCGGCAGGCGGCCATCACGGTGCAGGTCTCGGCCGTCGACGTCAACGTCATGTCGTGGTCGCGGCAGACGTCGCACCTGCTGGCGTCGGGCGACGACAACGGCGTGTGGGGCGTGTGGGATCTGCGGCAGTGGAAGGCCGACGCCGCGAAGCCGCAGCCCATCGCGAGCTTCGACTTCCACAAGGAGCAGATCACGAGCGTCGAGTGGCACCCGACCGACGATTCCATCATGGCCGTGGCCGCCGCCGACAACACCGTCACGCTGTGGGATCTGGCCGTGGAGCTGGACGACGAGGAGAGCAAGGACACGGCCGGCGTCAAGGACGTGCCGCCGCAGCTGCTGTTCGTGCACTACCTCAAGGACGTCAAGGAGGTGCACTGGCACCCGCAGATGGCCGGGAGCCTGGTGGCCACGGGCGAGGAGTTTAGCGTCTTCCGGACCATCAGCGTCTAAGGACGTTTAGGAAGGCTGGCTGGCTCACGACGACAAGGGACATGGCACGAAGGATAGGGAAAAGAACGAGTTGGTGGATGGCGCCCAAGACGCGGCACGAAAAAGTGGTTTACGAATAGGCAATGGCGCATATTGATTCAAGTACGGACGACAAGCGATAGAGTGGGTGAATTTCGACCAAGACATGCAGTTTCACGTTCCAATAGTCGAGTCCGAGGTATTGATGGGTGGAAATGAACAGGCCGGCCTTTATTCTTTTGTCGCCCCCATTTTCTGCCGGAGCGATGCAAGGGGGTGAGTGGGATTCGCGCTATTGACACCCGCAGGTATGATGATCCGTTACTTTTTTCTTTCTTTGCAGAAGCGAGGGAGAGCCGGAGCAATACTTGACGGTCTGGACTCGGCTGGGAACTACAGAGGGCTGGAAGAGTGGATTGGACTTTGAGGACGTGGCTGCTGGGGAAAACAACGAGGGATGGGTAGAGGGCGTGATGGAGGTACAGAAGTAGGAAACAGTGAATTGAGGCTATCTCGACGTTTGGATGATGGCTAAAGTGTTTATAACACTTACTGCATGTCCTTGATTCTCTTATTAGTTGTCTTTCCAAGGACCCCTTTCGTGAGAATACTGTGTGGCGCAATATTGAGCAACAACCCGGGTATCTTCCCTCGCCACCAATTTGGGCCAACACGCTTCATGTCGCAAATGTCTTACCCATCCCTAATCTCCCACCCTGGGTTGCTTATTTCTAGTACCAATGCAAGACATGGCGGAGACGATCACAAGGCGTCCTGGTATGTCGTGCCAGTAGGTTTTAACGATGGCAGGTATGGGCGAGTCTCAGAGTGTCAGACGTTGCCATTGTGGCTTTTAATCGCGAAGACAAAGGGGCACGGAATTGCACTCGATGTTCCGCTTGATGCAAAGGGCTCTTAACAATATCGTAGATATGCGTGAACTGCCTACGTTACATCTGTGAATTAAACATAAGCATAAGAATATAGATTCGAAAAAGGATTATAAGCCAGTAGTCGAGTGGAGTCGAGAACAAGGGAGACGGCGACAATCTCCCGCTCGCCCTGCGTCTTGTCTCACACTTGATCTGAGTCTTGTTCCTGCATGTGATACGTCTTTTTCGTCAGTCCTTTCCGTCAGTTTTGCTCCTAGTCTTGCCACTGACAGCTCTTGTTCGCCCCTGATCCTTGCAGGACACCGATAACTTGCAACTTGCAGCTCCGGATGAGCGATGGTAGGGCTGGGGAGAGTCTCCCTTATTAACAGATGGCGACTGATTGCCTGATTTGGACCGGGAATGTGGAGATGTTCGTAAGGCCCGGACGGTGACATGTCCTATCCATCTAGCATCTCCCAGTTCCGAGGGAGCAGCCAGCGCTCTAGATGCCCCTGGAATGTCCAGCTGCATAACCGCTTCCTTGCACGGGAGGTCTACCCAAGCTGCATCGCTTGGACATGTTCGTGTCCCGCGTGTCCCGCGTATATAGCCATTCGCGTGGACGCCATGCCCACTCCTCCTCGCGCGCCTCTGTCTTCCTTCGTTTTGTGCCGTTCCCTTGAATTCACTCTCTTTTGGTGGCGTGTTATCGTTCCTTTTCTTCTTCTTCTTACGCCGCTTGTACACCCACCACCTCAGTCTCTCGGGAAGGTCATCCCATGGACGCCGTCCGCAGGATCGCCAACAAGCTGTCGCCGCCGTGGCAGAGGGGCGGCTACAGACGCTTGAGCAACCCGCCGCCGTTGGATCCCGGGGATAAGGACTCGAAGGGCGGTTCGGTGTTTCCGCGACGGTTGTTTCGGTTGTCGAATCAGGGGCTGGTTCTTCTCGTTGCGGCGTTTGTGTTGGTTCCGGCGCTGCTTACTCTGGCGGTATTCAATGTGAGTCGCCCTCTGTCGCGAGAAGCCTGGTTGTGGAGGCGCTGACAATGTCTTTTAATGTTCAGGGTCAAAGCTATGTCTCCGATGGAGTTGAGGATGTCGTCAGTGTAGGCAAGATCTTGCCGCCCGCGGATTTCGTCGATGTAGGCGGTATTACGCCACCTGTGGACCGGATCGATGGCGTCCACAGCGATTCACCCGATCAAGACCCTCCCAGCTTGTCAATCGACCAGAACCGCCCCAGTGCGAGCAATGGTGCCGTCTATGAAGATCAAAACAAAGCCACCTCGACCGATACCAGTGATGAGGATCAAGACAGCGTCAAGTCGACCGAGGAAATCCATCATGGGAATCACAGTCAACTCCACGCTACCAATGCAACCAGCCACGAAAACCAGACTGCCGTCGACTCCGACGACCCTGCCAGTAGCGTGAATCCCTACACCGTCCAGGACAACGGTCCTAGCTACGGGAAACTGAGACTGGAGGACCCCGACGAGGAGCCGAAGAAGAAACCCGCCAAAGGCAAGTCAGGGAAAGGGAAATCCAAGATGGCCAAGGTCCCCGAGCCTGCGGCTGGAGACCACCGCCTCGTTATCCTTCTCCCGGCCGACAACTCTGGCCCGTCCGTCTGCAAGGTCGCCCTGAGTGGTATGGCGCTGGGATACCCGAGTCCCGTCATCATCAACTGGTCCTCGGGCGGTGCGAAGACGCTGAGGCCGAAGCTGCGATCCCACTTGACGAAGATCACCGGCACCATGGAGTATCTTGACCACATGATGCGTCTCGACACCCACAGGGGCGACCGGCTGAGAGAACACGACCTGGTTGTCCTCGTCGACGCCTACGACGTCTGGTGGCAGCTCCCCCCGGACGTCCTGATCAAGCGGTACCACGAGTCCAACCGACTCGCCAACGAGCGCCTAGCCAAGGAATGGGGCGCCGAGGGCACCATGCCCATGAGGCAGACCATCGTCGCCTCGGTGCAGAAGAAGTGCTGGCCGACTCCCGAGATGCCCGGCGACCGCCACTGCAAGGCCCTGCCCGAGAGCAGCGCCCGCAAGGACCTGTACGGCGAGTTCACGGACGTGCCGCCGGCGCTGCGGGAGAAGATGAAGAACAAGCACCACGACATCCGGCCCAAGTACTTCAACAGCGGCACCATCATGGGCCCTGCCGGCGACCTGAGGCGGTACCTGCGCCGCGTCCAGGAGCGCATGGACAAGACGCTGGCGTTCCACCCGAAGCTCTGGAGCGACCAGGCCATCTTTGGCGAGATCTTTGGTGAGCAGGAGGTGTGGCGGACGTGGCTCCGTGAGCAACATGATAAGAAGGGGCCGTTTATTGAGAACTCGGCCATCAAGATGGTTCGGGACCAGTTCGAGTACCATGTTGGTCTGGACTACTCCCAGCAACTGTTCATCCCGACCGTCTTCGAAGAGTGGGACGGCGACATGATCCGGCTGAACAACAAGACCCTCATCGCCGAGAAGTCCAAGGAGCTGGGCATCAGCCCGGTCCGTCTCAAGGGCGTGCCGGACGACATCAAGGCCTCGGAGAACCCCCTGAAGAAGGTGGTATCGCAGGACAAGAAGGCCTCTCTCAACTGGGGCGACATGCCCCTATACTCCGACTTCTTCAGCGAGGCCATCCCGGTCGCCGTCCACCACAACGCGCACGCCGGCGGCATCAAGCTGCGGCGCGAGTGGTGGTGGAACCGCACGTGGTACTTCCCGTACCTGCGCGAGCTGGCGATGCTGCACCTGGAGAAGCCGGCGGAGCTGAAGCCGCTGGGCAACTACTCGACCAAGCTGGGCGACGCCGTGTACTGGCCGCCGGGGTCGGACCGGCACAAGCGCAAGCCGCGCGTCTTCGTCGCGGACCAGGTCAAGACGGGGCTGCCGGAGCTGGAGTTCGAGGTGCTGTGTCGCTCCAAGGGCGAGGACGATAAGACTGAGGAGCGGTGGTACAGCGAGGTGTTTCGCGACGGGAAGGGCGGGTTGTAGGGGCCGCGATGGGGACTCGTGTACAATACGACTTGATGATTTCTATTATGCGCGGGTGTTGACAGTTTGACTGTAAAGTGCCAATGACGAAACATGACCTGATTCAGTTGAAAGCATGGATGACTACTCGGGTTGCTCTTGGACAACCAGCTCAGACTCACAAGATCAGTGTAACTGTTTGGCTTCTATTCAACTCTACCCAAGTAAGACACATTAAAACGCACAGAAACCCCAAGGTCCCAAATAGCAAAACAACAGAAACACAACTACTGCACAGTGTAGTATCCCTCCTGCCCCAACAGACAACACCAAGTGGCGAGTCGCCTCAGCTTGTGGAACCGCCAGCTTCTGGTCCACCACCCACTCCAGATCGACCGCCCAGTCCACCAAAATGAGACGGCTGCATGGGAGGATTTGCAGTGGAAGTCGTGTGACTCTGCGTACTGATCCCGTGTTGCATGCTGCCATAACCGTACTGCGGTTGTTCCTGAAGAGGCTGCCCCTGAAGCGGTTGGCCAGCGGGATGGTAGGTCATCCCTGAGTTTGGGATTTCCCCAACCTTGACCTTGCTGGTTGAACCCTATCTGAGGCTCCTGGTGATGGTAAGGCCTCGGGTCCATCTGCACTTGCTGACTCCCAGGATGTGAGGACCCTTGTTGAGTTTCGTACACCCCGTTCCCTCCGTTCCCCATCAGCCGAATTGGTTGTCCTTGCTGAGGGTGCTGTATGTACGCGGATGCCATGTTCGAAGTCGGTCCACATGGGTAGCCTGCGTTCATCAAAGGTTGATATGAGTCGCCCTGGCCTGGGTAATGCGGCCCCGACAGCGAACCTGAATGCCGACCGTCCTTCGCGCCCGGCCTCGATTCGTCCACACTCGCCGAAAGGTGCCTCGGCATATCCGTCTTCGCCCGAAACTGATTATTAACGGCCCTTTGATCTCCCTGCGTCCCGCGAATATCGCCCAGATACCGCCCAAACTCCAGATACGCCGCCTGCACCAAGCTGAAATGCTTCAGCTGCAGCTCAACGACAACGTCCCGATTCGCCTCGTGCCGTGTATCCCCGCCATGGGCATCGAACTCGGCCAGCGCAAGCGCAGTCTGGCATGCGTTCCGGATCTGCCGCCCGTTCCACCGACTGTACTTGTGCTCCCGGAAGTGCTGTTCGGCAAAATGCTCGATGGAGGAGGCGTCGTAGGTGATTTTGCGGTTTTGGCGGTCGAACCGTTCCTGGATGAGGCCCAAGTTGAGCTTGAAGACCTTCTTGGTCTTCAGTTCATCGAGCTCGGGGTAGTAGAGGCTCATGTGGATGCGCGAGGAGAAGGCTTCGTCGAAGTCCCCGATACGGTTCGTGGTGAGGAAAAGAACCCCGGCATAGTATTCGAGCACGCGAAGGAATACTAGAGAAATACGTCAAGTGTCCGTCGGCGAGCATCTAGCAACAGGACGGCTTCAGGCCTCACTTACCTGCGACCAAGCCGTTTCGCTTGAAGTCGTGCAGCTCTCGAGCGGAGAGAAAAACATCGGCCTCGTCAAGGAGCAAGATGCAACCCCACCGACTTGCTAAGGCAAAGTTCTTCTCTAGCTCGTT
Source organism: Neonectria coccinea (assembly GCA_019137265.1). Lineage (NCBI taxonomy): Eukaryota > Fungi > Ascomycota > Sordariomycetes > Hypocreales > Nectriaceae > Neonectria > Neonectria coccinea. Next base: position 238,010 of record WPDF01000109.1, on the reverse strand, counting down.
CTCAACGCCTCGAGCAGTAGTTCCGAGATCAGCTTTTGGAACGATTAGACTCTGACCCTGGGGTTTGGAGGCGTTTGTTCTGACTTACCACACGTAATCTGGAACAACGGTTTCTGAAACAGCTCTGCCACACCCTCTATTCCGAAGTCAGTGATATTCATAAAGCGTTTCTGAACGGCGAATAAATACCAGCGGTGGTGGTTTTCCCGACCCCAGGCGCCCCTTGCAGAAGAAGGATGAGTCCCTTGCCTAGAAGGTGTCAGCGACCAGAGAGTATCAAGTAATAGAAGCAGCCAGCTTACCCTTTCCCTTGATCAAATCTGTTTGCCCACCCCTGGCACATGCGGATCGCCGATCACGGAAGTGCTGGGTGACCAGCGACCTGACCATCTCGCGGTGGCCATGAGGCAGCTCAAGCCGAATACCCGATACGTCATCACGACGAACTCTTCATCCGTCGGCTCGTCTTCGGAGCCAGCCTGGGTCTCTTCTAAAGGCCGTGGCGAAAGAATCAAAGATGGTGCTCCAAACGGCGTGTCGGGTAACAATCTCTTGACGAAATCGTCCGTGAGGAACGAGTCGAAGTGCGCGTCCGACCACACGGGCTGCCTCAAACAGCAAAAACTCTCACAGAGGTGTTGACCATTTTTATCCGAGGCGGTCCTGATAGACTCAATTTTCGGTGCACCCTCTCTTCTATTCTCATCTGCCAGAGCTTCGGTGAAGTCAACAACCACCGGACTGTCAATCTCGTCTCCCGTGTCCAGGGCGAAGCCCATGTAGTACATGGGCTTGAACTTGGTGACCTCCAGAAGCATCTTCCCTCGCTTGATGAGATTCTGTCGGAGCTGCGAATCCTTGGCAAATCGAAGCGGGTATATGGGTAGAGACTTGACGTCCTTCGGTCCACCAAAAGGCGGAATGTCGAAGCTTGCCGAAACTGGACCGAACTGTTTTCCATCGAAATCGATGTAAGCGCAATGGATTGTGGCGGGAGTCTTGGGGCCAGTGACTGGCTTTTTGTACCACAACCACGGGAGTTCGACCTTATGTAGGGGGATCTGGACACGAATGATTCGATATGCTTGCTTCTCCTCCTGGTCGACTATTTCGAAAAGGTGCCATAGATCGTGGAAGAAAATCTTTCGACACTTGTCACTATTAACGTACTCAAGCTTGGGCTTGATCTCATCGTCAATGAACTTCATCAAGCAACGCAAGTGAAGCAAGGCCGTGATGGAGATTGCTGATGCCTGCAAGTATTCGATACGCCGGGAGTCTCCTACCCAAGTGAAATTTGCACCCGGAGCCGTCCTCTTCGAACATTTGTCTTCTTCTGTCGTAGACCCGAGAGCTGCATCAGCCCCATCTATCCCCGGGAGAGGAGACGGCTTGCCGTTGGCTCCGTCGAAGTTTTCGAAACGGGTCCTCAAATCCACTAGAAACTCTCTCAGTCTCTTTACACGGAGACTTTACCAACACGAATAATATTTCCCCCATGTCAGTCATGTGTGCGGGGGTAATGATGGCGTTCAGAAGGTCTTCTAGGTGCGTCAGCCTGGTGTTCTTCTGCGGATGTCATCTTCTGCGGGACGAATACCACGGCGGCGCGGCCATGATTCTCAGCCTCGTCGCGCAGCTCCTCAAGCAAGTTCCATCCCACATCGTTCCGCTGCACCCCGGAATGCCGTTGGATGCTATTGGGAGTGGAGACATACAGCATCTTTGCAGGCTGTTTGTGCGCTTGATGCGACAGCTACCGCCAGGGATGACGGTTTTCTGTCTGATCGACGGCATCGACATATACGAAAGGGAAGAGTATTTTCAGGGTATGGCCGAGGTGGTCAGGTTTCTCCTCGCACTTGTAAAGGAGGGCAACCAGGCGCCGGGCGGAAGATTCAAGTTGTTGCTCACAAGCCCGAACACAACTTTGATTGTCAGGAAGGAATTCGACCCAGAGCCGGAAACGCTGCTCCACTTGGCAGGTTTGCCCCGAGCCGGGGGACTGGGCATGGTAAGGCTTCATGAACAACTGGGACTTGGGGTTGAGGATAGAAGATAGGCAGAAGTTGACGGAAGTGCCCTCTGTGGAACTATGGATGCTTATCCATGACAGTCCGTGAACAAAGAAGTAAATCCCTTTGATGAGCGATTCTATCTCGAACCGTTTTATTTCTTCTCCCATGCCGTAAGAGTCCTCGTAACATCCTGGCAATGGGTTCCTCTGCATTTTTCAACCTGATGTTGCCGAGGTCTGCTCATTCTCGCTCAGTGTATATGTGGTGAAAGCATCTGCTTGCTGGCCAACGCGGCTTGGATGCACTCGCAACCAACAACCTACAATGAATGACCCCTAAATTTCGATGATTCCGTGTTGGCTCTAATACGAAGGCAGATACAGGGATAACTCGTTCCAACCACTAACGCCCCTTGCTTTGTTAGCGACCAATTAGCTGCCGGTAATACGCAGAGTGGAGAGCTTTTGCTCAAGCGAGAGGGCGTAGATCATGTCACTTGCTGCGCGCTGCCTGGGCACTTCGTACTCTCACCTTACATGAAAGCTCTCCCTTGCATCGGGCGACCTCTTGTAGAGATCCATCTGGAGAGCTCTTTGCGCGGTATTTTCGGCCGAGGGGGTACTATCCGGCTCCAATTCAGACACATTTGCCCAGCATGTCCATTCAATCAGCCATCACCACCGCCAATGTGCAAGAAAGCCTTGCTACGCTTCGATCCCGGGAAAATGAGATCGTCATCAGGTTGAATGCGATCTTGGATTCTCGGAAACATGTCGAACGTGAGCTCAGCACCCTTGATGGCCTCCGCATCATCCTCAGTACCCGCAACACCCAGAACACCACGCTGGCAGGCACAGCAGACACAGCCGATCGACTTTCAACCCGTGTCCGCGAGCTGGATGCTGAGAAAAAGAGAGTTGAAGAAACCCTTCGAGTGGTGGAACAGGTCACGGAACTAAAGGCATGTGTCGCTGGAGTTGTTGGCAGCATGGGAAGCCCCCAAGATTGGGAGGCTGCCGCTCACTATCTCCATCGCGCCTCGAGAATCCCCGAGGACGTCCTCCGTGGAGGCTTCGCAGCTGCGGTAGTGCCTACAATTGAAACCCCCGACCCGCCTTGGGACACCCTTGAAGCAGCAAGGGAGAGCCTCTGCGCTTTGTTTTTGCGAGAGTTCGCTTCGGCAGCGAACGACGAGGATAGTGCAAAGGTGACGCGATTCTTCAAGCTGTTCCCGCTCATCGGTAGAAGCGAGATTGGTCTTGACGCGTATGGACGGTACATTTGCCGAGGCGTGGCGAACGCAGCGAGGGAGACACTCAAGAAGGCAGAGCATGGCTCTAGGTCGCAGGATCTGCTTTTCTATGCCAATTCCCTGACCAAGCTCTTCGAACACATTGCACAGATTGTGGATAGCCATAGTGGACTCGTGAAGCAGCACTATGGTCCAGGCCAAATGGTGAGAGTTGTCGAGAAATTGCAGGCCGAGGCTGATGTCCAGGGGGGTGTTATCCTCGATGCCTGGGCTGATGATAGATCACTGGACAGCATGATAACCGGTGTCAAAAGCTACCCCTTCATGTTCCTGGTGCAGAGTAGTCTCACTCAAAGACAAGGAACTGGCCTAGCAATGGGGACCATGGAATCTAACGCTGACTATGCAAGTGTCGGTATGAAAGAGATTGACGGACTGCTCAGCGAAATGACCGTCATGCTGGAGCAATGGGAGCGCTACTCTCGATTTATTGCGCGCTATTGCCAAGTGGGTTCCCAGACGGTCCTGAGCATTGCAATTTGTTACTGACTTTTGTAGGATGCTATTGCATCAGATGTTGCTGCTTTGAACATACCTGAGTTTCTTATGAATTCCAAGCTGAGTCGGAAGATCTCCGAGAAGCTGTACACCCCATACAGCATCATGACAACGTTCTTCGTTCGTCGATCCGTCGAAAAGGCATTTCAGATGGATCTTATCCCGACTGGATTGTCATTGACTCAACCAATCAGCGGTCACCCGCCATTCATCATCCAGGCGATTGACGATGTCATGTACGTGGTAGATCTTGTTTTGCAGAAAGTCATATCTGCGTCAAACTATGCCATTGCAGCCTCAGCCATCCCCGACATTGGACGCGTTCTTCAATCCGACCTCATCGGCATAATACACCGACGCATGCGGGATGAATACTACCCGTCGGCTGCTCAAGGCGGTTTGGCCCCGGAGGACAAAGTTGTCAAGTTTATCGTCATGATAAACAGTCTTGATATCTCGAAAGAGTATCTGGACAGACTTATCCGTGCAAGAGCCGGCTTGGAAGTCATGGAGCCACACCGAATCCACGATTCTCCATCACTCAAAGACAGGTTTCCGTTCAACGAAGATGCCGAGAATTTCACGCGTGCTCTAAATCGTATGAACACGACGGTTTCGTCCAAAGCTACCACACTTCTCAATGAGGGAATCCAAGCACTCCTGGACGAAGTAGTCAGACCTGGATTACGACATGCGTTGGCAAGCGCCTTTCGGGATATAGAGTACGGGTCTTCGGGAATCGAAATGGGCGAGACATTTCAGGAGGATGGTGTCGGCCATCGCTCTCCACAAGCTTCCGAACGCTTTAAGGAGGGTTGGAATTTCTTGATGAAACCACTATCACGAATCATGACACCGGCAACCTATCTTGCTCTGCTGGAACTAACAGCCAAGCTTCTTGCGCGAATTCTGGAGAAGCGCTTGTGGAGTCTTTCAGGTCGTGTTAGTGCGTTTGGTGCTATCAAGATGGAGCGGGACTTTACCGAAATGGTGGATGTTGTTTCGAAGGGCAACTACAGTGTTCGAGAGCTGTTTGTCAGAGTACAGCAAATCTGCGGTCTTGCAAACATGGATGATGATGAATGGGCTGAAGTTACAACAGAGGGGCAAGGAGATATGGAATGGGCACTGAACAAGGATGAAAGAAAAAGAGCGCGGCAGATGGTAGCGTCTTAGTTTCAAGTGCTTAGATCTATTCTTTCCGCTCTTTTCAATGTCTAAGTTGGTGGTAATTTAGCTGGCTTCTTGACCTTTTCTCCGTTATCCCGTTTGCAATGTTGCGGCATAATTTAGTCACGTTGGTTTATTATTGACTTGCAATGACACGAAATTTCTGTGGGCAGTGGTATACCTGAAGTTGCCTAAACAAACGGCTGCCATTGCTTCTCGCACCAGTCCCAAAACTTGGTACCGTACCCTAACCCACCAGCCTCTTCAGGGTTCATAGCCCTGATGATATCCTGACGTGGGCATGCGCTGTCCGGCCGGATACGTCCCCAAGGAATGATGTAGGCGCCATTATCCTCGGGAGTGATCTCAGGCGACAACCCCGCGTAGAGCTCAGTGTATGCACCGAGCTTTGGATCCTTGAGCAGCCTGTTCAAGAAGAACATGGTCACCGCAGGCGTGCCTTCGTATGAACCGGTCTTGACGTTCCCCGGGTTCTGAGTAACGCTCACGATACCGTGTTTGCCGTAGCGTCGAGCCATTTCTCGACCAAGCATCCAACTTCCAACTTTGGAAACCGCGTAGTTGCGGATTCGATTCTCGGTGCCGGTTTCCAGGAGCTCAAACTCGATGCCGTTGGGGGGCGCCTCCTGGTCTGATACAATGCTAGACGTCCAGACTACTCTCACGACTCCAGAAGTTGGCGATGAAGTGGCCACGGCGGCACGGAGTTTGGATTCGAGCAGCTGTGTAAACAGCAAAGTTGCAACGCAATGCATGCCAACCATGGATTCGAGGCCTTGGACAGTCTTTGCCCAGGGCTCAACGCGGTATCCTCCGGTTCCCGCGTTGTTCCAGAGAACGTCGAGCTTGAATTCCTGGGCCGAGAAGCTTGCGGCTGCTGCTTTGACAGATTCCAGGTCATTGAGGTTGAGCTAGAGGAACTTGATGGTTCCCGGCGTTGTGGGTTGAGGCTTCGTTTCGGTGATCTGCTTGATAGCACTGGTCGCACGATCCTACAGAAAGGTAAGACTCTAAACATAGGAATGTGGTCCAGCCAAGGAGAACCGACCTCTGACCTCGAAGTCATGTAGATAGTCGCGCCAGTTCCGTAGAGGATCTTGCACAACTCATATCCCACGCCAGAGCTACCACCGGTCACCATGAAGACCTTGCCCCGCTGGAAGGAAACATTTTCCTCAGTGAGGGTTGCCTTGGGAGGAAAGAATTGGGTAAAGACACTGTGAAAGGCCATTGCGGCGAAAGCTATGAAAGCTGGAGATGTGTGCGCTGTGGATGGGAATTGACGGGCTTATATAAGCGGTTGGCAAGAAGAGGGTATGCTGGAAGAAAGAAAAAAGAAACTGAGATGATACTGCTTCCCCCTTTAAATGAACAAAACGATGTACGATGCGGAGTGAGACTGATGGCGGAGTCTTGCTCCGCGTTGTCGGTAATGCGAGTGGTTGAAAGCGGCGGAACTCCGCCTGGTCATCTGGTGATAGTGCGACCAGCTGCATTGGGAGCGCAAATTGGATCGGCCAGATATCCGGATAGAGTTTACAGACTGGGATTAATACTATGCATACTAAAATCTCCTAGTCCCTGAATAATCTCGTGTTTGAGTTACAACCGTTGTTCAAGTCGGGATGTGTATTTATGATTTACACACTGTTCATGCAACGAAAATAGACAATTGTTATTAGATGTCTAGCCAAATCCTCTATTGTATATCCCCAGTAGCAGTTAAAAGAAATCCCAGACTCCCTCCATGGAGTTGATGTTATTCCAGCCATCCCAATCCATAAGAGAGGCTTCGTCGAGTGGCATGAAATTCGCAGGATCAACTTGACCCGAGGTTTCCATTCCAGTCGAGGAAGACCATGAATGCGGGTCAACAGACTCAGACTGAAAGCCGGGATTTGAGGCATCCGGTAGACCTTGCAAGGGGGCTGTAGAATGAGATATGCCCTCGGTTCGGGGGTGCTGCGTGGTTCCGAGTGTAGGCTCGTATCCAGGATTGGAAACTTGAGGCTCGGTCACCATGTAATTCAGTTCGGTTGTCGGATAGAAAAGATTTCCAGTTGAGTCATCCGTAGCGTTTCCCTCCCACTGATGGCTAGGAAGCTCAGCTAGAGTCTCTGCCCCGAGAGTCTCGGCAGCTGTGCGTTCCATTTCTGCTGTGCGATGTCGTTCCGCTTTCTTCGCCAGTTCCACCAGAGGCAGCCACAGTCGGTTCTTCTTTGAATCTTCCGATGCCCCGTCGAGAATCCTCTTAGTGGTAATCCACACCTGTTCGGACTCAGGCCCCCAAGGCTGACGACAAGCTTGATGGAGGAATATACCTATGGCATGCCAAGGAGCGTGGCCCACCACCTGCCAGCGCCACTTTTGCCAGGCGGGCTCAGTGATGAGTGCATACGCCGCGTTGATGATTATAATGGAGGCTCTTAGGACTGAGAAGACAGGGTGTTGGCCGTCCGGTGGATCTGAAGCTTGCGGGCCTTCTGTCTGGCAGGATCTGTGGATGACAAGCTCGGCCTTGGCAAAGAAGAGCGATGCCATTGTTTTGATGAAGTTGTCCAGAGCAAAGTCCTGGCGCAGCCCGCGGAGACAGCTGTTCTCGATCCTCAACCTGGACGCTCGGAAGATCTGCAGCCTGACATGGGGAGGGTTCGTGGATTTGGCTTGCAGGGCTTGTACGAAGCGCCAAATTTCGCACCTCACCAAACAGGGTATCATATTCGGTGATTTGGTGCTGTATACGACGGGATTTGACGTGTTGGAGTCGATCTGCGAGTCGTCTGCAGCAGAAGGAAAGTCGGTGTCGAAGGATTGTTCTGATATGCATAGATCCTGAGCACCCGGCTTCTGCATTTTGGAGTCGAGGAAGCAGATCTGCCACCATAGCCGACGCCGCAGTTCGCACTCTAGCTCGGTTCTATGACGATTGTTGTCATTGCGGTGAAGGCCGAGGGATTTCGCAATCCTCAGAAGAAGTCCGGTCAGTGGCCATGTCAGCTCGTTTTCCCCGAGATAAGGGAGTATGGACAGGTAGATGACGAATGCTTGAACCACCACGATTTCCTTGGTGACGAGGAATTGAGCTTGGCCCAGTGCTTGCTCGGTTCCGAGTCGATAGCGAGCAAGCAGGTCGGATTTGGGTGCGTTGAAGTTGGTCACAACGTCTGGGGCTTCCATGGATGCAATGGCGGCGAAGGAAATGGCGAATAGTAACGGCTCCATGTTGGGACCGAGAGTGCTAAAGTTGCCCCTCAGCCCACGGACGACCTTGTCCATGGTTGGGACATGAAGCACTTTAATGAAGGGGTCCACGCTCTCCACGAACGTCTGCCAAATGAAGAGCATTTGTGAGGGCAACGGACTCAGAGCGTCCAGGCTACCTGGGCCAACACTTTTGCCGAAGACGAAGCCTTGGGGACCGAGAGGGACACCTAGTGCAAGTTCTGGGGCAACGGGTTCACTTGGTTCGTTGTAGTCGGTGACGTCGTGTACTGCTTGAAGAATATTGTCGACCTGCGAGTATAAGCATTAGAGCTACTCGTATAGCTGTGACAGACATACCTCGTCGCAGAAGACGGACCAGAACCGATTGCCAACGTGTAGGCCACCGTCCTTGTCGACGACCAATCGGCCGAATTCTTCATCAAACTCACTACCGGCTGGTGGTTTGACGCTGGGGGCGTCATTAGAAGAACTGTCGGTGGACTGGCCGATTGATCTGGCGTCAGACTGAGTCGTATCTGGAGTCGAGATGTTCCCAGTCGCCGAGAGGCCCGAGACAGGCGGGTTTAGCAAAGGCTGACCAGGCGCCGTATCTGAGCTCGGATTGCTAGGCCCATCTTCTACTTGAGCAGTAAGCTCAGTCACAACAGCCTCAAGCCGACGGAGCCGGCCCAGGAGCTCAGATTGTCTCTGCGCAGGCGATCGCCAAGTCGACGTGTCCCGATTGCGTCTCGGGACCCTGCCGGTCACGGGGAAATAGCATTCAATCCCAGCTCGGACACAATTAGAGCACGGATCTCGTCTGTCGCACTTCACCTTGCGGCGACGACAGATGACACAGCTCCAGATCTTGAGGCCAGGATCCGAGGCCGAAGACGCTGGGCCGGGAGGTTGTGAGGCTGCTGCTGACATGGTTGAAGGACGTCGGTCATCGGCGTTTGGGAATGCCGACGCTACTCGGCGTGTGTTGGGGGCTCGGGGGAGTGGCCAGACGGCGGTTCTTAGCCGGAGGTGTTTGGTAAAGAAAAGGTTTGCCAAGACAGACTTGTAGCCAACAGGCGAATGAAAAATGAGGTCTCGGGGGCGGACGTCGGTCGAGAGGTGAGAGTTGTGTTGAAGGATCCTGCCCAGACTGAGTCGCTGGTCGTTCTCGGCCACGGCGCTCGGCCGTCATCCCTGCGACCGAAGGGATCCACAACCGGAAATAATCACGAAGAGATGCACTAACAGAGGCTACATGAGTTTCGTCCAGGATGTCGATAAGAGGGGTGAGATCATATGTAGTGAATGTTATTCCTTGAACCAGCTGTGCTCGAAACACGACGACGCCCTCTTCAGTATATAATCCCAAGGCTGGTTCTATATGATATTAATATCCCTTCACATGCCTTTCTTCCCGTCATCACAGTCCCTTCCGCCTCTATCAACACACGCAGCAGAATGGCCAAAACGGTAGTCATTCTGGGAGCAGGCTGGGCCGGTCTACCACTGGCCCACAAGCTGCTCAAGTACACCGTCCCCAAGATCTCCGACCTCAAAGTGATTTTGATATCACCCAACAGCCACTTTTTCTGGAACGTTGCCGCCACTCGCGGAATCATCCCCGATGAGATCCCCAACGATCAGCTTTTCCTCCCGATACAGCCAGCGTTCGATCAATATCCTGCCGACAGCTTTGAATTCGTTCTTGGGGCAGCGGATGGCATTGACGCCGCAGGAAATACAGTCAGCATTTCACTTAATGAAGGATCTAAGCGCAGCATCCACTACGATCAACTTATCATCGCGACTGGATCCCGTCTTGCGAGCAACCTTCCCCTCAAGCCCATCGGAAGCCATGAAACGACAATAGCAGCCTGGGATGCGTTGAAGAGTCAGGTCCAAAGTTCAAAGTCAATCGTCATTGCAGGTGCTGGGGCAACTGGAGTGGAAGTTGCAGGCGAATTGGCAGCACGATATGGGACCGCAAAGGACATCACCCTCTTAATTGGCGGCGAGCAGCCTCTAGAAGGTGCCCTACCCTCTGTTCGCGCTTCTGTTGAGAAGGACCTGAAGCGTCTTGGTGTCAAACTCATCTACCAAGGTCGCGTGTCCAATACGACGAAGACCCAAGATGGCAAACAGACAGAAGTCATGGTGTCCAATGGCTCAACCCTTGTTGCAGATCTGTATCTGCCTCTTTATGGTATCCAGACGAATACCTCTTTTGTCCCGGACGCCTTGCTGGACTCGGATGGAAACGTGAAGCTAGACGAAGACATGAAAGTTATCGGCACCGAGAACATCTGGGGCATCGGAGACGTAGGGAACATCGAACCCAAACAACTCACCGTGACGGACAACCAAATCATCTATCTTGCCGCGACACTCGATGCAACCTTGACAGGCTCTGGCCTCGTGACCCCATACCAACCGATGAACAAGACGATGATTTTCTTGTCCCTTGGTCGAAAAATGGCCACGGGGCAGATCGGGAACTGGAAGTTATTTGGTTTCATGGTGTCCTACGTCAAGGGGAGAAAGCTGTTCGTCGACACCGCGGAGGGATATGTTGGAGGGAAGCATTTGCGGCATGCGGCCATGTGAGTGAGGGACTGGCACGTCCTGGCACCTCAGTACGCGGGCACCTACTACATAACCTAATAAATACCTTAATTAAGCTACAAAATAATCTACAAGTCAAAGACTGCCCATGTCGTTGGATAACTTGGTTATTGAGTCTGCCTTTTTCCAGGGGTTCTGCCTTAGGGCGTTGGATAAAACTCCCAAGCGCCCAAGTTCTGCAGGTCAGCAGCCACGATTAAGCGCTCGCCGACTTGACCATTCCCTGTGAAGGACTTGGTGGATGATGAAACCTATCAGTTAGACATGCACGCCCTTCTTTTTTTCCTTGCTCTCGCTGTCGCTTACGAATGGTGTATGCTCCATCCTCGTTCAGCGGCTAATCCTGACATGAGACTCGTCTGATGGCGGCGTAGCATCCTTCCGAAACACGGATGGCCTACATTTGTGGCCCAGCCTTGTACTATCTGCTCTTCGGCAGGATTCGGATGTCTTTATTTTTCCCCGACTTTGTTCTTTCTTGGGAGGGGAGATGGTCGTTGAAACACGTAGGGCTGCCTTGGCACTAATGGTGAGACCTCACGGCACACCCAGCCTGTTTCGTGTGCGAGCAGTTGACCTAATTAAGCATGCTGAGCCAAGTAAAAGACGAACTATATAACTGGAATTTCTCAGCCCTAGCGGGTGGTAGAACAATACCCCCAACCCCCTTGTCAAATCCAGGTCCAGAAAAGAGAGCGGGAAGGTTCGCTGTGTCTCGCACACCAGAATCCTTTCTGTCTGTCAGACTTTACTGCCTCTGGGAGACCATACCACTGGTCATGACCAGAAGACAGAGAATTGAATATGGCGCTGAAGATAAGAGTCAGAAGGGCACATCGCTACATCACAGCTGGCCTAGTAGCCCAGTAATATTACGGGACGCTTCTCTCTCGATATGGCAACGGTTCTCTCTTTCCGCCAGTCTGGCTCTCATTCCAGCAGCCTTCATCGGTAAGAAGAATACATGAGCTCTGCGTATCCATGCTAACATTCACAACTCGATAGTTCTCGCCATTTATCTGGTCTCTTTGCACCGGCAGCCTCAATCAGGGCTCGGAAGCCGCGTCCTCGAAGCCGCGAGTGTTGCTGCAACCATATGGCCCATCGCTTTTGCCGCAGTCCTCGGCACAGCATTGAGGACTGTTGCTCTTTACAGCTGTGAGAAAGGAACTACCCTCGGGGTAAGCGTGGATTCCAGTCGAGCTCTCGAGCGTTCTGACTAGTCATTGCAGACTCTGGAAATCCTCCTCGGCAGCCTCACGATGACCAGCACACTAAAGCTGCTGGTCTGGGTGCGTCTTGTCAGCGCCTGGACACCGATTCTCTTGGTTTCCTGGATATTGAGTCCCCTTGGTGGTCAGAGCGTGCTGCGTGCCGTCACTCTGAGATCCGACGTCATCTCTTCGGAATTCCCCATTGTATCCTTTCCAGCCAGTAATTTCACGGCCGGTGAAATCGGCCTGCCGACCTTGTACGCTCTACCGGTTGGTCTGGGCACTATATCCGCGGCTGCGTTTTCGTCTTCGGCGACTCGTCTTATGCTTGCGAATGGGTCGAGTCCAAACTTCAACGATACCTTGACCCAGGTCGGCGGCGCCAATGAGGCACTTAGATTGACCCAGCAGGATATCTGGGGCAATGTACGAATCCCGTTTTTACACATGTTGGATGGATACGATCAGGACAAACCCCACGATTGGGTCAACATTTCAAGTGATGTTATCCCACCTTACGAGTCCATCGTTGGGGTGCCAGTCCGCGGCGTACCGGGGAAACGTGCGGGCAATGTCACTATGATGATTCAGTCGTCATACATCTCGGTATCGGTAAGTCCACTCTCTTCATAATGCCGTTCATTTCTCTCATCGCTATCCATGCTCACCGTCCTTAGTGTGATCCATGGATCAACGGCACGTCCTGGCTTCAAGAGAACATAACGAAGCTGGTTCTGGCTGGACCCCTGGCCGAAGAAAGAATAGGGCTGCAATGGAATAACTACTCATTCTTCTCCGCCGTTCGGGAGGACAGAGAGTCGACGTTTGGCTCTACGCATATAGCGCCACCGATACAATTCGACCTCCTCAAAGACGAATACCTCAACGCTTCGATTATTTCGGGAGGCAAGTTTAGGCTTGTGAACGGTCAAGATCGACCATCAAAGCAAACCCTTATCTTTGTCACGGATAGCAGGGGTTCTTCTTTCGACGATTTCCTGTGGAATATGACCATGTGCGCTCCCAGCACCTCGTATATCGACACCATGGTACGGTGTTCTCGAGAGTCGGATTTCAGCTTTCTCTCCTGTTCTGCCGAGAGAACGCGGCATACCAGAGGGCGACCAATCCGAGCAAACGCAACTATCCTATCCTTTGCAGAAAACCTCCCTATACTATCCATGATTCCGCGGCTGCTTCCAGACCCCGAAGGGGGGAGCAATAGCATGCTCAACCTCTTTCTTCGAGACCCGACCCTCGCTCGCCCCATCGGCGCTTTTTACAACTACATGGATTACATTAGGCCGCCGCCACTCGAGAATATCCCGATGCCAGTCTTTGAAGCTCGACTAGCAGCCATCTTCAACACGGTAATCAGGGCATCATACGAACAATCCATCATTGTGGGCGCCGACGGGATATCGCCATCGTCGCCGACTATTTTCGACAATGCCACCGGAACAGTCCGAACGCCGCTCGCGGACTGGGACAACAGCACCGGAACTTGGATGGAGTTCGCTGAAGAGGTGTATGAGCTGAACTGGCTATGGATGAGTGTTTATGTAGCGTCTACGCTTGTCATGACGGCTTTCGCCATTGCGCACGTTGCTTTGCAGTGCACGATCAAGAGCCCGGACTTGCTGAATAGTGTGTCGACGCTCACCTGGGACTCGCCGTACGTGGCAGTTCCTGGTGGGGGAAGTGTTCTGGACGGCATTGACCGAGTGAGGTTGCTGAAGGATAAATGGGTGAGAATACAGGATGTGCGACCAGAGAGTGATGCTGGTAAGATTGCTTTTGGAGATATGTCCCAAAGCACTGGCCTTAGTTTGGACCGACAGTATTACTAGATGACAACCTTAAGCGTAGCAACATTTTTTATTACTCAAGCACATACTATTCTAGGCCTTCTAAGACTACCCAAAGATGGTCTGTGAACCGATCCATATTTAATCGGAGTCGGGCAGTTCAATTGCAAGAAGTCGTCGTGTGGCTTACTCTGGCCCACATTCTCGCGTTCTCGGGCGTGGAATTCCTCCGCGCGGCGGGAGAAGTCGGAAACCTGACCTTGAGTCACCTTTAGCGCTGGCGGGTCTCACCAACTTCAGCCTCACCGGAGAGCATTAATAAAGATTGCTGACCGCCCGTTGAATGATCTATTCCCTGGTACCGGACAAACAATCATGGCATTTCGCACTTTTTCCAGCAAGGTCGTCGCATCTTCCGTGGTTGCTACACTCGTCGCCGGCGGCACTTACGGCTTCCTCGTGCACAGGCGCGTCAGCGCGACGGATCCCAAGAAAATCACCATATTCGACACGACGCCCGATTCTTTCCAGCAGTCTCTGTCAGTAAGCGAAATCATCAACGCAAAGAAGCACCAACAAGTCCAGGACTCTCGTTTTATTACCCTCAACATCCCGCCTCAGCATCAAGATATTACAGACGAAGTTCTGCTGGCCAGATTTACCAAGGGATATTTTGGTGGTCTTGTATTAAGCCCCGAGAGGATCCTCCTAAACGCTGTTGGCCTCAACCTCACAAGATTTACAAGTAAATCAACTCGACTCATGTTACGGTACTTTGGGTACTAGCACTGACTTTAAATAGAAATCGGGAACCAAGAAACTGTGGCCCGGTTATGGTCCAGAAAGGACCTGTCAGATCATCAATTGCCACCTCTGCATTCCGTGTTGTACGGAGTATTCCAGGTCCTTGATGTAAGACTGCCACAAAAGACAGACGCGAAAGCCCAAAAAGGCAGCGCCGAAAGCTACATCGATTTCGGCTTCGGCAGGGACCAGTATCAGTTTGCTGGAGTTCACCGATTTTCAGTGGTGCGACCTGAAAAGGCGTCCTCAGATGGCCAGAGAACTGTTCAGATTCACTGCCAAAGCATGACCTGCAACCCGATAGTCAATCGGCCCATTAGACCAAGGTTCTTGTACCATTTTCACGACATGTATGCTCAGTTGCTGTTTAGAGAAGCAGTTGCAGAGGTATCTGCGGCTCTTGGCGATGTATCAAGAACAACATGACTGGAGAAATAAGGGGTTGTACGATTTAGAGCGTTGTATAAGTACTTGAAGCCCGCGGAACTTCATTCAAAATACCTGTAAACACTTTTCTCTCAATATGTAAACGTCATGTTCACTTGTGCTTCAACGCGGCATCATCACTAATACCTTCAACATTGCAAAGAGCACATGGATCATTAGACAGCAGTTTAAAGAATTTTATTTCCAGCCAAAAGGCCTAAAAGAAATCACAACATTGAAAATTTCGCGCAGATCAACCAAGTGCACTCAAGCTCATGCATCAACAGCAATCTGAATCGGCCCCTCGGGCAATTTGCTCCCAGCAATGTTGCACTGCCGGAACAGACGCACCTCGTCTTCCGCAAAGGCCCCGACGACGGAATGAATCAAGCCTCGGTTGTGGAAGAGAACAAAGTCGCCCTGTTGCCAATCGTGGGGATACACCATCGTCGGCCCAATACCCGGCCGTTGAAGGTCGTGGACTAGCTCGCGCACCTTCTCGAGATCATCGATCACTGAGCCATCGGCTAGATGCAGCTTGCGGATGGCTGAAGGGTGGACTTGAAGAGCTAGGCGGCCAGTGACCGGGTTGCGCCAGCACATGGGCAAGATCTGGATCTGATCTTCCTCGATTGGCGGCAGGTCATTGAGTGACACTTCCTTGCCCTCGGACACCAGGCCGAGACCATCTGAGCGGGACTTGGCGCTGCTCATCCAGACATACGGATGGGGAGCGTACTCGACCTTCGTAGTGCGAACAAACTCCTGGTCTTCAGGAGAGAGATGGTCGTACATGGAATAGCCAGAGACGAAGGCGGTAGTTCCGAGAGGAACAGTCAACTCATCGCCGGACTCGTCATCGTAGAGCAGTGTCTGCTTACGACCACCAGGAACCTTGACTGCGAGAAGAGAGGTCACAACTGGCGGCGCCAGGCCGTACAGAGCCGCGTCGATGTGCCAGCGATAGAACCGAGTGAAGTCGAGGTCCTTCTCATCCGGAATGGTGGTTGCGTGGAAGGTGCGGTGATGAGGGTGACGGAGTTGTATATTCTTCAGACCCTCGTACTCTTCCACGAAGCCGTTGCCGATGACTTGGACTTGAGGCTGATGAGGAATAGTCTTCAGGTCCGGATGCAGAATAGAGCGCTTTGCGTCCAGGGTCTTGCCGTGGCCATAAGAGCCACCAGCATCGGGATCGAACTTTTGAGTAATCTCGTATTGCGCCTTGGGCGAAGCATGGCCCTGGTTCTTGAAAACAAGGACCTGATGGTTGAACAGCGCGTCGCGGATGATCTCGAAGTCGGCATCTGGACTGCGTCAGCTCCTGGTCTGGGCTGTGAAGAAGCGAGTTTGTCTTACCATAGGAGGTTACCGATTGTACGGGTATTCTCCCAAGAATTGCAGCATTTCAA
Source organism: Neonectria coccinea (assembly GCA_019137265.1). Classification (NCBI taxonomy): domain Eukaryota; kingdom Fungi; phylum Ascomycota; class Sordariomycetes; order Hypocreales; family Nectriaceae; genus Neonectria; species Neonectria coccinea. The sequence goes on along the minus strand of WPDF01000109.1, from coordinate 221,501 downwards.
CAGATCACATTACGGGGTGCATCGAATCTTACCGGTGAGGTTTTCAATGTCGACGTTTGAAACAACGGCTCCGAAGTCGATGTTGGATCCCTCGGGCGAGGGGATGGGCTGGACGGTTACTTTGGAAGACATTTGGCTTGTGCAAGTTGTGCGATTGTGGGTTGATCTTGTTAAAGAGATGGTTTCTGGGCAGAGTTGGTGTTGGAGTGAGCTTGGCAAGAATCTCAAGTCGGGGCATCGTGGTGTATTTAAGTTGGTGACGAATTGTTGTTGCACGGATGTAAGCGGAGGCCGCCGACAACCGCTATCTCGACGATCTCAGCTCGAGAACCAATGAGGTTCGCCAAAACGCCGCAGCTAGCCGATGGCCGTTCTCTTATCACCAACGAGGCGCCTAATACTTGACACCATCAATGAGAAAAAAACATCATTGGCTACGCTTATCAGTTCTCGCTGCCGTCCGAAGGTCTTTGGGTTGTTTCCGACCATGAATATCGTCTTCGGGCCGCCCCGAGAAAGTGGCAAAAATTAGATATAGTGGAGGTCGCGGCCTCGGAAAACCAAGACCACACAGCACGTTGGTGAGACTGTGCAACTGTAAGACTGTGAGACAAGTTGTGTTCCCTCTATCTATCGTGTTCTGTGAACGTGTGATCCGTGTGGCTACTTGTATTCAGGTCGGTCAACGATGCCTGCACTGTTGTCCTCCGTTACGGAGTGTCTCTCAACCTCAGCTCACTTTTCTGAAATTCCGATCGTTTCACAATGGAAATGAGTTGATAACTTGAAAACAAAGATGTACGATAAATTTAGTAAACCGGGGATCGAAATAGGAGGGCGAGTATCTGGCTTATGGTAGAAAGCCGGCACATAGGCTGATCATCCACATCTCCACGGACTTGCACAGTAACCCCGACCCAAAACTCACGGGACGGGCATACTAGTCATCACTGCATATGCACTCTGAGAGAAATGCGATCCCGTTCATTCCTTCTTTTACATGTCGTGCAAAGGTCTCGGAGTTTGAATCCCGAGATGAAATGATTCGTAGGCGGACAAAACACATTTAATCCGAGTTTCACCACTAAACTTGAGAAACATCCGTGCTACTCTCTTTATGTTCGTCATCAATGCTGCCTGTCGGTGCAGCGTGACAACCCTCCAGGCTCATGGAACGTACCCCAGGGCATCACCGCAGCCAACGCCGTGACTCTTCCGAGACCCGTTTGGGGACGACAAGAACATTTGAACGTCATACGCAGCCAGGCCATCCCTTGGCTAGTGAGCCGATTGGAAGAATATCCCACACACTTTTAACGTACGGTAGAATGGAACTTGGTCACCTAGATCCGTTGAGTGCGCCCGCAAGTCTGCAAGAATCTGGCCGCTCCGGGGGATATTGACGAATAGCTGCCCAACGTCTGGGAGAGTCTCCGGAAAGCGCAAGATTAGGAAGGTATGGTAACGTCGAATGGCATATATAAAGGAAGTGATGCACTTTATTTCTCCGATTCTCATTCTTCTTGGCTTCCTGTGACATCCATTCCTCACCTACAAACGGCCAACTTCAGCCGTCCGCGGGTCTCCCTCTGCCATCTCGACTCCATCAACACTCAGACACTTCTCCGGTGTCCACAGTCTGCATCAGTGACGTCAGATCCAGTCTTTCTACCGCCTCGGAGTTGAACCATTCTCGAAAGAAGCAACCCCGCCTTTCGCCATCTGAAAAAAAAACACCTTCGGGCTTCGGAGTGTCTGTCAACCCATTTCAAAGCCGAGCTCGCTTACAACATCACGGCCAGCAAAAACGTTGACCGATCCCGCTCAGACTGCATGCCTCTCCCCGCAGCTGCTTCCAAGTTCCCCGATCTCTTCAAAGAGAGCCAGGTTAAGCTATCGAGAGATAACAAATGAGGGGAAGATAACGCGTGTGGGGACCGGGTTTCTCGGATCGCATGGAGCTGGCAGGGTTATCACAGATAACGTGTTGACGGGCCCACATCCCCGGGTCATTAGGCGGGGAAGCGAGCGAAGTGCGTTCATCTGATATTGACGAAGTTGCTTAGGAACTGACCGTTAATTATAGAGTTAATTCGATTATACCACGATCCTCGATGTCTCAGAATACGCGGTTTCGAAACATGTCATGGAGTACAAGGATGAAGCTCCGTGACCCTGCTTTATGTTTCAAGTTTGAGATTGGTCCAGCCTTGGAGGCTGGTGGTTGGTTGTTGCACCAGTCTGCTATATTTACATCCAAGCCTTCAACCCCGGTCAGCCTGTCTTATCTGGATGCAACCACGAATCGATCTTGAGGATTTGACCGGCATCTCACCCACGACCGGCAAACCGACAGCGATCAAAGACCCACCCGCAAGCTTTGCTCAGTTGGAGGCCAAGATACCCGACTGTCACACCAACCAGATGGCTAGGATTGACCATGCCCACACCAATTAACCGTCTCTCCGGCATCAGCAAGGTTGGAAAGTGCTATCTAAGACCCGGAATCGGCTACTCGTACGTTTTTGCCAAGAAAGGACTATTGGACTTGCGTGGTACCCATATGCCAGGATCTTTTGTCGGTAGGATCTAACGGAGGCAGTTATCCATAGACCATCTAGAGGGAGATCCCATCACGCATCCTGGGATATAAAAAGCAACAATGCACCATTTACTTGTATATCCCTTCTGGTTCCTCAGCACTCCCTTATCAGCCAACTCTCCGTGTTAGCCATGAAGCCGGCAACAACCCGCTCAATGAAGCTGCTTACAGCGGCGTTCGTCGTTTTCGGCACGTTGGTACCCACTGTCCTGGGACTACCAAAAACGCCTTGGGTTCAACAGCGAGTCAAGGGTCATGGACGCAAAGTCCTTGGAGCTAGTCTTGAGAAAAGAGGGCAGCAGACGCGAGACGATTGTGTTGTCAAGTCTGCCCTCGACATCGACGCTCCCAAGGAGAATATTTGGGCGGGATTGACCGAGCAAGAGGCTGTTGGCGTTGTTGACTGGTTGTTTGCTCAACCGGAACTCAACCTCACTGTATCGGAGGACGCAGGAAGCTGGGACAATACCCTGTGAGTACCCGTTCCGCCTTTATCTACGATCTCCAGCTAACACATTCTTAGACTCCTGGTTGAGCTTATGCGACCTAACAAGACAGATGCTTTGTCATATGTAGATGGTTCTGGCTCGCTCCCAGCTCGCTATGCCCATGCAGTCATCAACCACCAGGCAGACGAGGAGCCCTACTACCAAGACATCCTCGTGGGACCATTGCCAGCTGCGAATGGCACCACCACTTGGGCACCGCTCGAATACCCCTTCACCCGCAAGACGGAAGGCCGTGTTCGCAACTTGGACGCGGACGAAGACTCACTTCACGATGAATTCCATTTTTTGGTGAGCGCTACAATCAGCGACATCGCCTTGGATCTCTGGAATGCCACTGCGCTTGGCCTGGAGAACGACACTCTCTCCATCTGGGGCATCGACCCGGTTTATCAGGACGGAGATCGAATCTTGCGATGGGATACTTTCTGGAGTAATCCCACTACGATCTTCGACGTGGGATCTATGATGCCCATGGGCCTCTTCTTTATGTCCGATGTCACTGGTCGTGATATCTCGAAGTGGACTGTTGAGGGATGGTACTACAACGGGGTTTTCTACGACACAACTGAAGAATTCCGCGCTGCCTACTGGGGCGGCAAGGTTGAGAAGCTGGATGGAAACTGGGATGGTCCCTGGGCCGAGACAGACCAACAGGGCACCATTCCTCCTCTTGACACGATGGCTCCCCCAGTTGCAAGCGCGCCTCAGGGTGCCAGGTACTCTGTTGATGCTGAAAGGAAGTATGTAGAGTGGATGGGATGGAGCTTCTACATAGGCTTCGACCGTGACAGCGGAATGGCCCTATACGACATTCGACACAAGGGCCAGCGCGTTCTCTATGAACTCGGCCTACAGGAAGCTCTAGCCCATTACGCGGGAAGTGACCCAACCCAGTCTCACACTGCGTATCTGGATACCTACTACGGATTCGGTCCCTTTGCATTCGAGCTCCTGAAAGGATTCGACTGCCCTTCATACGCAACATATCTCAACTCAAGCTTCTATGTCTCTGAGACAACTCACACCCACCTGAACAGCATCTGTCTCTTCGAGTTTGATGCCGACCACCCCATGGCTCGACATAGTTCCGAAGAGTATGTTACCGCCACAAAGAATGTTTACTTCACCGTTCGCTCGGTGTCGACAGTCGGAAACTACGACTACATGTTCAGCTACAGCTTCTTCATGGACGGCTCCGTCGCTGTCGAGGCTCGTGCATCGGGATACATCCAAGCGGCCTTTTACGCCAAGAACCACGACTACGGATTCCACATCCACGATCAGCTTTCGGGCTCGATGCATGACCACGTACTCAACTTCAAGGCCGATTTCGACATTCTCGGCACGGAAAACACTGTTCAGTTGATGGAGCAGGTGCCCCATACGACCACTTATCCGTGGTCCAAGGGCAAGTTGTTCAACACGATGAAGCTGAACCGGTCGTACGTCGAGAATGAGGATGAAGGGCAGTTCAACTGGGGGTACAATAACCAGAAGCAGATCTTCGTCGTGAACCAAGACGAGAACAACAAATACGGCGAGCACAGAGGCTACCGCATCCTGCCGTATACTGGAGCTTCTCATCTGACTGTGAAAGACTCCAGTGTCTTGAAGAACAGCGCCAAGTGGGCTGAACACGACATCATGGTCTCTAGGCGGAAGGACACGGAACCCAGGAGCACACACACGTACAACAACCAGGATACCAGTAATCCGCCCGTCGACTTTTCCAAGTTCTTCGACGGCGAGAGCCTCAACCAGACGGACTTGGTTCTTTGGCTCAACTTGGGCATGCACCATGTTCCTCATACTGTACGTCCCTAAACACCTTTCTTTGATTCAAGTTATCCTGACATTTATTTCACAGGGAGATTTGCCCACTACTGTATTTACAACTGCGCATTCCGGGATCCAGTTCATGCCAACCAACTATTTCAATGTTGGCCCGAATGTCGAAACCGTGAACATGGTGCGCGTCAACTACAAGGACGGAGACGCCACGGATGTGATCAACTTTGGCTCTTACGACGGAACTTGCGACTTGAACTATGAGCCCTCGTTTGTTGACTTGTGGGAGTATAAGGGTGACGTAGTGGTCCGCAAGTTTCCCTACTCGCCTGACGATCTGTATTATGAGACGGATTCAATTTAGTCTAGAGTCGGGGTAGAAGGAAAATTAAAAGGAGAAGTTGTGACTAAGGCATTCTGCCTGTGTTAACCTTGCATTTGTGTGTTCCAAGCCCCTCGTGAGCTACATCAATGATAGAGCATAGTCGCATTTTATAACGTGGAGTGAGTTGGTTACCCTCCTATCCCACCCCTAATCAACATGACAAAGCATGGCCGCCTCCTATGTATCCTTGCTCAGGGGATATAGGTCATGGTTTCCTCAATAAATACAAAGCTTGTGCTGATATACATACTACTCTCTGTGCTCGTCACCGTCCTCCGCCCTCTCAGCCAGGGTGGCCATCACGCCATGATCCGATAAACAAATGCTCGACAAGAATGGCTGGGTCGCCCTTCTCGTGCGTTTTTTCATGTGGCAGCCATCCGAAGCTATCCTTGGGTAAAATCAATACGTCGCCAATCAAGCGAGGTTCCTCGAGCCTATCTAGCTCATCACCTGTGTGCTCTGTACCTGTTTTCTCCTTGAAGTAGTCCATAAGGACCTTGGTGAAGGCGAAAGGTCCGGTAGTGGCCATGACATCCTCAAAGCTGACGGCCTCCCCAGGCTGCTTAGTCGCAAGTAGCTTGTCAAGGCCTTGGGCCACCTGTTCAACAACCGTCCTGATGGCCGGGTGATTCGGCTTAGCCAGCACTGTGTACTGACATAGTTGGACGGAGTACGGGGAGCCGGGCCAGATGGGCTTTTTGTGATGATCGTTCTCGATGCCGATAACCAAGTTCACTGAATCTTGATACTTCTTTGGAACCCATTTTGAGACAGGCTGATGGGGAAAGACGTCGATATCTGCCCATACGCCACCCTCGCGCAATAGAATCAGGTACCTCAAGAAGTCGGCTTTCAGGATCGGGTCCTGAAGGCGTGTGAAGACGTCTGAGATGGACGCATTGAAGTGATCTCGAACATAGGCGTCGTTGTTTGCGTCGGTGATGCGTTCATAACGCCAATCCGGATTGACAACGCGCCATTGATGGGGAAAGCCGACGGTCCGATCTGTCGGGTCCTCGGAGTCGTCCTTCCAGCTCTGCCAGATCTTGGAAGGGAATGGTTTCTTTCGCACAACTGGAGGAGCCGGCGGTGGTTGCTGGAAGGTGGTTGCTGTATCGCGGGTTAGCTTCCAAGCTCTCAAAATGAGCGCGAGTCCAGAACTAACAGCCCAGTTGTTTGTTATACGTGTAGTTACCAGCTAGCAGGACGATGATGGCTACGCCCGCTAGAATAGCATAGGCGTATTTTCTTTGCATCAATAGCGACATCGTGGTGGTCGAGCGGTATTTGTCGAAGAAACTGGAAATACAGGATGTAATGGGAGCTGAACTTATGTACGCAATTCAACCTGCATGCTTGGAGCGCGGCAGCGGGGCGGGGCGCCGTCCCCTGTCCGACCCATGTCCAACATTCTATCTTCACACTTCGTGGCCAATAGACAATGCGATTTTACCGCCATAGACGAACCCTGGTAACATTTTGAGACATTGCCGACCAACACACCAGTCAGAGATCGCGATGATAACCACGGGTAACTCTGGATACGAGTCCAAAAACTACCATCGCAATCTGGAAACGGACGAAAGCGTTTGGGCCTTTGGGACTCTCAAATGGTGTTGAGGCAGGGATTAATTAGGGCTGGGGTTGGTGTTGGGGTGGTCGTCCTTTCGGCTGCGGTATACATACTGTGGAAGATGCGCAAGAGTGATAAGAGGAGAACAAGCAACTGCTGCCTGCTTACTATGTGCCGCCTCCGATGGATGGTTCTTGGCAGCAGTTTCACCATGCATCAAAGGAGCTTTACAACTCACAGGAACTCGATGAACACCAGTACCAGAGCTATATGTTGATGCTATGATCTAGTGTTGAGGCACAGACCCTTCATGCGGGAGTCTCAGCTCAGGGAATTGGATCCATGCCTGCGGTGGTGGCTCAGTCTGGGCTAAACAAAGGGCGGGTAGATGAGACTGGCGATAGATACACCATTTAGCAATTAGCGAATACCTTGAAGTTGTTATTTTCTTCTCTTGACGTATCACGAGCTTTTACCAGCCGTGGATATGATTCCCATTTTTATTACAGCTCTATCAAGGCTTTTCAGCCTGAATTTGCTGTATTTTCGAAAAGTCCGAGAAATGTGCATCGACGTTCAAGGCTAAGCTGCAAACCCTGACTTCATGGCCGTCTCCCAACCTCGGATTGGAAGGTAGAGAAAATGAGCAACTCCCCGCGAAGCCAGGCGTTATTTTACCTTGAAATGTAACAGTGACTACCATCTACCTTGCATAGTTGAAGTTGATGGCCAAGAATACATGTGTTGGTCAGAACGTGAGGTAATCCTCGCTTCTCGAGACTCGCTCCTTATGCTGGAGTAGGTTCTGACCATGTCAGGGAATCACGCATGTACCCTTGCGGATTTACCGGGCGGGTTTCTTTTGCAACCAATTAGCGAAGACTATGAGAAGAGTGTCTACAAGGGATGGCCTTCAGATTGGGGCCAATCTCAATCACGGATGTGTGTCACTGATACATGCGGCCCTCGTTTCATTGTTTACCCAGTACCTTCGATACAGATCTGAATTATCTATTTGGACTGCTACGAATGTTCGAATCACGGATAAGTTTGCTGTGCTGCTTGAGAAAGTCGGCCATCTGACCATCGGAATTGTCATTCCGAGTCGATGACACCGTCAACCCCGACGGAGTGGCTTTCCCGACTGCGGACAGGAGGCCGGTGAGGTCGACTATCCGGTGAACTGTCCGATACCAAATAGGTTTCAATGTTAATAAGAAAGGATTTCAGGCATCTGCCTAAGATTTATACTTCTTCCATTTCTGAACAAACAAGACGCTTGATAACCTCACATCATCTACAATGGCAGAATCTGTAGGTAAGCCTCAATTCCTTGAGTCACCACGCTGATTATTGTCCGTAGAAGCCGATCCACAATCGTGTGTTCAATCATGTTGCCGTATCAGTCTGCAACATTGAAGCCGTGGTCAAATGGTACTCCGACCTCTTCGGGTTCCGACTGCTGGGCTCGATCCAACACATCAAGCGCTCAGAGACGCCCGACGACGCCATTTTCGGCATCTACCCCGCGTCGCTCAACGAAGTAAAGCTGGCGTGGATGACAACAGGAAACGGCGTCGGCTTCGAGGTGTTTGAATTCGTCGACCCCAAGGCTGAGCCGGAAGCCAAGAGCTTCGAGTTCCACAAGGCAGGGTTCTTCCACGTCTGTGTGACTGATTCGGATCCCGACGCGTTGGCCTCTCGGGTGGAAGAGGCGGGCGGGAGGAGGATAGGGAAAACGATGGATCCGCTTGGTACGGGGGTGAAGTGTCTGTACTTGGCGGATCCGTGGGGGAATGTGATGGAGGTGTTGAACGTTGGGTTTGAGCAGATGGGTTGTACTACCCCTGTCAAGAAGTCTAAGCTGTAGGCGGGATAATCCATTTTAAAAACAGAAGAAGCACGTTGCGGAAGACCATGATGACTGAATGAAGTTGAGGACGTGACATTTCTGTAGCTGAGCTAGTCCCGGGCAGTCAGTAGACGAATACCCGAGACGTGTGAGGCTTGGCGAGTAGAATTGAAAGCAATTGAGCCGTTGGATGACGAGTTTTAGTGACACTGTATAAAGAGGGTATTGCTCTAAGGTAGCACGTGGTTGAACAACCTCACTTGGACCATCACTGCAGACTCCAAGATTCAACTGTAACGGCCTTGGCCGCCTGCGTCCACACAAACGAATTAATGGCATCATTGAGTGAGTTTCATTAATCCCCTCACTCATCTCCGACAAGGCGGCTGAATTGACTTCCTGGATAAACACGACCGGTCCCGGAGCAAGACCAAGACCCTGCAACCCTGCATCCGCATCTACCCAAGCCCTCCAAGATCTGATAAGCAAGGACATTGAGGGGCACGTCTCGGCAGTTCAAGGCACAAAGACCCGAACTTTCCCTGAAACAACGCGGACAGACGGAGAGCAAACGTACGATGCGACCCGGAGGACGCCTGGGTCGTGTACCTGACTCCAGCCCTCAACTGGACCACCCGCCGGGCGACGACGGTTGTGACCGTCATCCCGACGACTCCTGTTCCCCAGCATCAAATAACGTCATACGGCGTCCGCGCCTCCCATTGGCGAGTCGCTTCCTGCGCGGCCGCAGGTCGAGAGGTTGTGGGTTGGCGCTAGCTTGGTTTCATTGCGGTTGAGCGCCACTCCGTGATATCGAGCTTGGAGCACGCAATCCACGGATCGGCCAACGCTTCTGTGTCGCGAAGACGCCATCCGAAGACGCAATCCGGACGATGCGGGGCCGACAACGGATGCCGAGTGTAGGTATATAAGGAAGGGTGGGATAAAATATGCAAATGCATGTTGTTGGTTTGCACTGATAAGCTCAATCGAACGCCTGTCTGCCTCTTATACACATCTTCACCGTCTCAATTCCCCGACAGACAGCCACATCACTTCACAATGGCACCCGGCGCATTGATCGAGTCGGGCCAGGCTCCTCTGCCCCAGGTCAAGAACACGGACGCCCCCCGCTCCATCTTCCCCGATGGCATTCGCACGTCCGGCCAGCACCCTCCGCTGTACGACCGCCTGAGGCCCTACTCCGAGTTCCCCAAGGAGATCACCGGACCGACGCTGTGGAAGCAGGAGGATTACAAGGACAGCCCTGAGAAGTGGACGCACCCGTTCACGGACGAGGAAATCCAGGAGCTGAGCGATACCGCCGACCAGTTCATCGCCAGCGGCACTCCTCTGACTGGAATCTCCAAGGTACGAACTCAATGAGGTTTCTTGTAAGCCGACACTCGACTAACTCGACATCGCAGCAAAACTTCCCCCTCCCCAAGCTCAGCAAGATCCTCGGCGAGCTCCGCGAGGACCTCATCGACGGCAAGGGCTTCATCCTCTTCAAGCGCTTCCCCGCGCAGGTCTGGGGCCCGGAGAAGAACGCCGTGGCTTACATGGGCCTGGGCACGTACCTGGGCTACTTCGTGTCGCAGAACGGCCTCGGCCACGTGCTGGGCCACGTCAAGGACGTCGGCGACGACGCGACGCAGATCGACAAGGTGCGCATCTACCGCACCACCGCGCGGCAGTTCTTCCACGCCGACGACGGCGACATCGTCGGCCTGCTGTGCGTGCACCGCGCGCGCGAGGGCGGCGAGAGCGACATCGTCAGCATCCACAACGTGTGGAACTACCTGCAGCAGCACCACGCCGACGTGGCCGAGCTGCTGACCCAGCCCGTGTGGTACTTCGACCGCAAGGGCGAGACGTCCGACGGCCAGGACGAGTGGGTGCGCCAGCCCGTCTTCTACCTGGAGGACGGCGGCAAGGGGCGCGTCTACTGCAAGTGGGATCCGTACTTTGTGCGCTCGCTGACGCGGTTCTCGGACAAGGGTCTGATCCCGGCGCTGAGCGATGCGCAGAAGAACGCCATGCAGGTGTTGGAGGAGACGTGCCAGAAGCTGGCGCTGCACATGATCCTCGAGGTCGGCGATATCCAGTTCGTCAGCAACACGCACCTCCTCCACGCGCGGACGGCGTACATCGGTAAGCTCTTGTCTTGTTACACTGGAAACACAAGCTAATTGTTCGTCTGCAGACCACCAGCCTCCCACGCCTCGCAGGCATCTCCTCCGTCTGTGGCTGGCGACTCCTCAGGGAGAGGGCGGTTGGGCATTGCCCATGCCTGACAGCCACGAGAGGAAGCGTGGAGGAATCCAAGTAAACAACCGGGCGCCTCGAGCGCCTCTGGATGCGGAATAAGAAAAGGGTCGAGTTTAGCGGGATAAACAGGATAATGAAGTAAAATGGTACAAATAATACAAACAAATTTTAAAACAATGAACTGTTGTTCTGTGGCGGGCGTTGCCCAATAGTTCAGTGAGTGCCAGTTCGACTCGTCCAGCGATGCATTCAGTGCGCAATATCACGACAAGCCAATCAATTAGCTCTAAAGTCCCCTTTAAATGGTGTAGAGATGGTCTAATGGTCTAATCTAGTAACATGAGGGACATTTCTAACTGCAAGCATCCCTACTGCACGGCCCGGGACATCTGAACCCCGACAGCCAACAACACAACACCAACGGCGAGACCAATTAATAGAACCTCGACAAGATGATCAACGCCGAGATTCTGAAGCAACACCTCTAGACTAGGCGGTAGCAAGTCCAGAAGGAAACCCGGGGGCCCTCCACGACGTCGCACCAGCACCCTTTGTAAGAGATGCTCGCGCAGGTCGCAAATCTCAACGACGACGCTGTGACGAGCGGTCCCGGCATGCGCACTATGCCGCACCAGCAACGTCTGCTTCTCGGCATCATACGTCCACTCCCCATCGCTGACCGCAACGCGAATCTCGTGTTTCGCGTAGTGGTAGTCCGGCAGAAACACCTCCGTCAAACGAGCCTTGTCCCCGTCCGTCTCGACGCTGCTCCACGCAAAGTCGAACCGCAGCGTGCGGTGGTCCCAGTTCGACCGTATCGGCGTGCCCGCGATCTTGACGGCGTACGGCCGGATGATGACGTCTAGCACCCGCCCGCCGCGGTACAGCTCGTCGTCTTCGTGGGCGGCGTTGCGGTAGTCCTGGCGCGTGGGCCCATGCTCGTCGACGTCGTCGCCGTTGATGACGGAGAAGTCCTCCTTGTTCCACCCGTCGCCGTACTCGAAGCGGTTGTGCGGGTTGTAGTTCCACAGCGTGAACGCGATGGCGTTGTCTTCCATGGCGGCGATGAGGGCGTTCATCAGCTCTCGTTGCTTGTCGTACCACCCTGTCGCGAATGCTGCGCCGCCGTTGACGTCGAAGGGGATGCCGACCTCCCCTATGAGCATCGGCACCTGTCCGAGTGAGGCCTTTCCGTATTTGATAATGTTGCCGATCTGGGTTCTGTAGTTTCTCCGCAGCGCTGCGGCGCCAAAATAAAGAGCCTTGAGCACGAACATGCCTCTTGAGAGGCCTTGGACGTTGACGCTCATAAAGGCGTGGTGCTTGCTAAACAGTACGTTTAGATCGTAGAAGTGGGGGGCGTAGACAAAGTTGGACGGGCGTTTCGTGTCGATGAGTGTTTTCATGGCGTACTTCTGAGCGGGCGTCTTGTCGTTTTCCGTGGGCTCGACGGGCCACGGCGGCATGAACTCGTTAGGAATCGGCTCAATGAAAGACATGCTGCGAGACGACGAGCGCGAAACCCGGTCTGAGAACTTCTTCAGGAACGGGCCGTAGCAGTCGCGATACCACTCAATGCGCTTCCCTTCACGCCCTTTGCGATGGTCTGTCTCGAAGTACTCCGGGTCCAGCACCACAGGAGCCTTCCGCTGCTCGTCCCACTCCCACACGCCGTGAGCACGCCAGACACACTGCCCCATGCCCCGCGGATGCTCCGAAGATGCGCTGCCATCGACAGGCAGCCAGGCGGACTGGCCCTTGGGGTCGAGGACGGAGCGGTGCGACACGCGCGTGGGGAACGGCCACGACTTGATGTAGAAGTCGACCTCCTGGGCGTAGCCGCTGCCGAGGGCCAGCGACTGGGTGAAGGACGGGTAGTGGCCGATGTGCAGGTCGGTGTCGTAGTTCCAGCCGTGGAAGCCGTGCAGGTTGACGAGCCCGCGGTGAGGCTCGTTGAGCGGTTCGAAGCCGAGGCACGCTTCCAGGCCGCCCACGGCGTCGGCGAGCTTTCCGAAGGCCTCGACGAAGGCGTCCTGGAGGTAGTCCTGGATGGAGACGTCTTCGGGGCCGCCCTGGCCGTCGATAGGGGACCGGCGACATGTCAGCTGCGGCGCGAGGGCGTCGCCGGCCCAGAACAGGGTTGCCATGGTGGACGCCGCCAGCTTCTGGTAGCCCGACGGCCACAGGAAAGGACCACTCGGTTCTCTCTTGTCCACGAGCCCGTTGAGCCGCCGCTGCTCGTCCTGACCGTGCACGTAGGCGGCGCCGGTCTCGGTGAAGGTCTCGATGTCCAGCCCGGCCGCCTCAAACGTCCACCCGGGCGCACCACTACCTCCGCTGAACCGACTCCAAACATCCTGGTGAGCGCAGACGAAGCACCGGATACCATACTGAGGCATCAATTCGATCAGCGCCTGGAGATAGTCAATATACTCCAAGTCCAGGTCACTCGCCGGATCGGGCCCCGCATGGCCGAGCGACTCCCAGGTGACGAGCAAGCGAACGACGGGCAATCCCCAGGCGCGCAGACGGCGGAAGTGCAGCGGGGCCTCGGCCAGCGGGAACGGGCGGCCGGCGAAGGTGACGGTGCGGTGCTCGTAAAAGCCGTCGGTGAGGTGCGACAGGCCGTTGGGCTCGGTGGGCAGCTTGCTGGCGCCCGAGACGTTGAGGCCGCGCAGGGCGACGACGCGGCCGTGGGCGTCGACGAAGTGGCCGTCCCGGATGCGGAGGGGGCCTCCAAGCGCGGCGTCGGAGAGGTCATGGGCGGCCGTGTCCATTGTGTGATACTGCTTTTGTACGGAGGAGAAGGAGGAATACAAGTAGAAGCCGGAGTCCGGAAGAGCGGACACGTTGACCGCCAAGCTCGACCGTATGCTCCGTATTGCCGCCTGGAAACGCACCCTGGTTGAGGTGGTTCCCAGTGACGTGCAGTGCGCCAGAACGAACTCCACGTGCATTTTAGCGGCCGCGGTTCGCATCACGGCTTTGAACTACATCATGACTTCCATCCATTGATTCATCTCATTCTTTGTACAATAAAATCCACGCTTTTCATATCGACGCCGTGGCAATGCATACCTATCCATCCATCCATAGTCCTCAGCCTGAAACATCTAAACATTACTCCAAGATTTGCAGTTCATCGCTCGCTGGTCATAACATGACCTGACATGCTATCCTCATGAGCCTCCAACGCCAACAAACTCCGGTATCATATCCCATCCCGTTTCATTCCTTTGCTCAGTATCACTGCGCCCTCATCGTCGCCGTCTTCACCCGCTTCGTCGCCTTCTCCCCCCACTCCATCATCTGGATCGCCGGCGACCGCACCATCCGGTCCTGCGACACGTCGCCCTCCAGCCCGAACCCGGGCGTCTTCTCGCCCGTGTACCCCGGCACCATGCCGAACCCGACCTTGAGGCTCTTCGTGTCCCGGGCCGCGCCCCACTGCACCTTGTTGAGGCTCTGCCCGCGCGTCGCCGCCACGATGGACGAGAACCGGTTGTCGCGGAACACGCCCTCCTCGCGCACCGCGAACAGCCCCGAGACGACGCCTGCCGTCGCCATCAGGATCGCGATCGAGTACACGCTCCAGAGCTCCAGGCGGTGGTACACGAACGTGTTGGTCGTGCGCTCGCGCGTGCACGGGTACTTGGTCTCGGAGCCTCCAACCGCCACGCCAGACGGCTTGGAGGGATCGCTCGCCCACGACACGGCGAGGAACTGCGGGTTCGACAGCAAGGATAACAGGATTTCCTCGTAAAACTCCTCAATCTCCTTGCGAAAGTTCTTCACGGGCAAGTAGTTGACCCTCTCGATCAACCGCGTCTCAGTGACCATGGTCTCGGATATGTAATTCGGCATCGCAATGGTCCCGTTGAGGATGGTGCGCATCAGCTTCCCCAGCGAATGATACGCCCCGATGCGCCGGTAGTTGGCAATGTCCTGCGGATAGACAAAGTTGCTCTCGGGCATCGCTGTCGTGTTATCCCAAGTACCATCGTCCATATCCAGCTGGCCCGGGATGTACCGCGTGTCGACGACCTTCTTGAGAAACTCGCGCTTCTTGACCTTGTGCGCCTGGATGCCGCCCGTGTAGTTGAACTCGACCGAGTACTTCGTCTCGTAGTGCTCGCACCCGAAGATGGTCGGCGTGTAAGCGTCGTACCAGCCCTTGACGCTGCGGTTCTGCGGCTGGCGCTTGCTCCGGTCGTCCACGTCGGCGTATCCGATCCAGATGATGGGCTCCGTCCGGAACGCTCCCAGGTTCTTCGGGTACGGCGGTTCCTGCTTCGGCCGGCCGCCGTGGCCGCTGTCGATCTGCTGCGCGGCGTATTCGCCCAGGTCGGTGACGGCGAGGTACGAGTAGTTGCCAAAGGGCAGCAGATCGCTCGTCGAGAAGGGCGCCATCGCGTTTCCAAGCTGTTTGACTTCCGAGCGCACTCCCGAGGCGACCTCGTCGCACTTGTATCCAGGACCGGTGAACTGGATGGTGAAGGAGCAGTTCCACCCAACGCTGCAGATCTGCTCCGGCGCGTCCTTTCGCATGATGGCCTGCTGGAGATACGCGGTTCGCAGAGCTACCTGTCTGGATTGCTGGCTGCTAGCCGTCCAGTAGTCGAAGGAATCGGGGTTGCTGGGGTCGGGCTCGCCCTCTGCCGTGGTGTTCCAGAGAGACAGGGACAGTCCGTAAAGGTTTTCTATTGAAATGGGCTTGCGCCAGTCGTTGAGCTCCTCGTGGGTAAAGTTGAGGGTGCGCACTGAGGGGCACTGCGTGTGTTCCCGCTTCGTTTGCGGAGTAACAGAAAGCGTCTCGGACGTTAGAATGACGATCAGAGGCGTGGCCCAGATGTAAACTGCCAGACACATGGCCAACTTGGCGCTTTTTATGGCTTCCCAGTTGAACAAGGCGGACAGATCCTCCGCGGCGGCAAAGAGCGAGTCCACAGCAGCAAGGCTCAGAATCTTGCGACGCACCATCATCCACGCCCGCTGTCGAAACGCCAAGATGACGGCCGTCACCAGGTTCGCCTTGGCAAGGAAGGCGAGCGCAGTGCCATATCGGAGCATTCGCGGCTGGTTCTCGGCCTCCTTGCCATTGAGGTCCTCGTAGAAGACGTGGTGGCCCGCGGCGAAGAGGATACCGGCGACGAGGAAGCAGCACATGCTCCAGGCCTGCGACCAGAACGAGAGCCACCACTCGATGAAGCGGAAGAAGGCATTCTGTTGTTGCTGCTGCCAGAGTTTGGTCTGCGAGTATTCCTGTGGGCGCGCGGCGTCTTCGCGGGGCGGGTTCAAGAGATCTGCTGCGCTGTCCTGTCTGTGGTGGGAGCCGAGAAAGCCAGGGCTGGGCGTCGGCTGGGAGAAGGTCTCCCAGGGCGCAGGACTGCTGCCATAGTTCTGGTCGATGGGCGGACGAGCGAAGTAGCCCGGCGACGAGGGACCGGACGGGTAGGCGTTGTAGTTGTATTGTGTCTCGGGCGGGAGCGCGCTGTATTCGTGCTGCGACGCGGGATTGGAGTACCCGGCGAAGAATCCTGGCTGCGGAGGTTGAGGAGAGTGGCTCGCGAAGAAGCCGGGCTGTGGAGGCTGGGGGGGTTGCTCTGTAAAGGCGAATTGCGGCTGCGACTGCGACTGGGTGGGATGCGTTGTGTATTCCGTCTCGGGGGAAATGGGCGGCGATGGGTTTCTCGGCTGGCTGGAGTCTCGGGTCGGTCTCCAGTCGGCCGAGGTCGCGGGATGCTGTGGGAGTTGCTGGTGTTGGTGTTGCTGCTCCATGATGGCCGGGCGCCTCAGAGCGACGACAGTTGGACGGCCAGAGGATGGGCAAATAGTTTGTTAGAGATGGAGCTGGGGTAGCACGGGTTTTATTACTGCGTAGGATTCCCAATCGGCTACAAACAGACGGACGGATGCGGCAAGGCACTGCATGTATCTAATGTACGATAGCTGCAACTCTCCTCCCCATCTCGCGCCTCAAGCCACCAAACGTTCCAGACCTGTCTCAGCGAGAAGGTCACCAACGGGCGCGAAGCTGGCATTTCAAGCGGCAAGCCGGGTTGCGTTGGTGGCCCAATGGGCGCGGGTCGTAGGCCGTGTTTGGTGGAGTAACTGGGCGAAAGTAGAGTCCAGGCTAACGATAGTTGTTTGCGTGGTTGCAGTCGGCCGTCGGGCTGAGTGACGGAATGACCAGGACCAGGGACTGCGGACGAGCCAAGGGACCGTCCTTTGTGGATAGGATCATGGTGGACATGGGGACTGCGGACACACAAAACCAATCTGAGTACGGGGCCTGGGAGCGAATCGAGGCCTTGCCAGGGGAATGCGAATAATCGCCGACCTCAGATGGATCACGGCCGAGACAGCTTACTTCGTACATAGCACTTGCGTCAGTCTGTCACTCCGATAGAGTACAAAACTGGTGCTAAATAGGAGGAGGTTGGATTCTCGGACAGATGCATGCCGGGTGTGCCTCGATGCCAAGACCGCCCTGTGTGGCGGTGAAATGCGACGTCGGCTATTTGCATCCCAGCCTGCCATTCGCATCCCAATCTGCCCAACTCATAAATAGCTTGACGGCGTTGGGGCTAAATGCGAATATCGCGGGTCGCTGAGCTAGCCAACCCGTCAGATCCATGATTGTCCATGTGGAAGTCTCGGGGGTTCTGTTTAATTTATGCTTAACATCATCCATGGACAATGTTTGCTGGATACTAGGGTCCGTCCCTAGCTAGAGTCCGAGAGTCCGAGCCCCCGCATATAAATCCCAATATCGCACAGGGCTGTACTATGTAGATCCATGGCATTTTTGCGGTGG
Source organism: Neonectria coccinea (assembly GCA_019137265.1). Taxonomy (NCBI): domain Eukaryota; kingdom Fungi; phylum Ascomycota; class Sordariomycetes; order Hypocreales; family Nectriaceae; genus Neonectria; species Neonectria coccinea. The sequence continues at coordinate 203,701 of WPDF01000109.1, read as the reverse complement.
GCCATCAGCATGCTTGGTACCGAGCGTGAGCTGAACTGCATTCTTTGACAGAAGTGGCATCATGAGTTGGTTCAAGCGGGACAGTGGAGCTTCCGAGATGGAAGGTTAAACATTGTTTCTCGACACCTAGATCCCAATGAACGGAAGCGAGGATGTCATTCCCCCCACCAACTGCCGTTGATGATAAATACAGAACAACACATCAATAGGCAAGCAATAGTCTACATCATCAATCAATCTACTTGGACATTTTTCGCCTCTTCAAACCGTCATGGACTCTGTCGATTGACTAAAATACTCTAGTCATCGTAGCCATCATAGTGACGGAACCACCGAGACGATGCAAACTCTAGTGAGGGATCCGAACCTGTAGGGTAGCAGGGAGGTCGACCTGCAGGCATGAGCACACCTCCCCACTCACCACATAGTAAAATTTAGCACGCGTATGTAGTCTGTACGCATAGTTAGTTACTTGATTGAAGACTGATTGGGGCATTCCAATTGCCGTTCATATGTTGACCGGGTGTTCCGCTCCTCAAAACCATTACCCCGCGTAACCTCCCGGATTTTGACGGGCGGCCGGGACGGGACGTGGTTCAGCTGTGGGGTAACAGGCCTGTTGGAGCATTCGGTCTTTCAAATTGAGAGCATTTTATTGTAGCGCAGAGATCAATTACACTTGAACACCTGGCTGACATCGCTTGCGTACGGCGTTACGCCCGACGACACCAAGCTTCCATCGAAGGTTGAATCATCATACGTTCGATATTACCAGAAGGACATTGTGAGCGCCCTCTACCCATGCGATTGACACCGCTGACCAAACCAGTACCTCACCTCCGGGAACCTGTGCTTTACTCATGCACAAGGAGACGCGATGGCGCAAGGCCAGAAAATAGTCATCAGTCTGTCTGCATCTGGGTTGGGGTGCGCAAGGACAGATACGGTGAAGCTTGTTCGCACGGCTTGAGCGTCGTCGTAGGATTGAAGCCTTGGAGATTGGTTGGCTGTCTTATCTGACGAACTCTGAGAGATTTATTTGGTGGAGAATATCCGGCCAAGCTCCGAATCTTCCGGATGCCGAGTTACCGGTGCTGATTAAGCACCGCGATACGAGTATTTTGATTGTCAGGCAGCACAAACCTACCTGCGTCAACGAGCTACCGATTGGCGATACATGTATAGTCGTGGAACTGGGCGGGTTTTGACATGGCCGGAGACTCCATTTCTCAGGCATTCAGACCAGGCCGCGTCTTCGGGCTGTTCCTCGTCGGCCTGCTGATATGTTGCGCCCGGGCCGAGCCGAACTTGGCCGTTCCTCCTTACGTTGCTAGTCATGGTTTGTCAGATTCACTTTGGCGACATCATGCGCCGTCATGTCGCCCTTTATCATCTCAAGCCCGCTAACGATCCACCACAGCTCCTCTTGTCTGGCTGCATTCGCAAGACCAGTACCGGCCTAGCGACCTGCTGGCTCATCTCCGCCACACAACGCCAACGCTGAAAAGAAAACCAATTGGTGATCTTCCTGAACTCGACCTGGACAACTTGGAAATCCTCAACAAGTTCGGTCTTAGCACCGCTCTCTCCTCCAACGATGATCCCCTCTCGCACCCGGAATGGCTCCGCGGCGAGGCCCCAGACGCCGCCGGCCAGATCCATAACTCCACCCCCTGTGTTGTGATTCTCGTTGAAAAGGGCCCGGTTGACCTCGACGCATTCTATTTTTACTTTTATTCGTATAATGAAGGGCCGAATATCACGCAAGTCATGGAGCCGCTCGATCGCCTAATAAGCGGTGGCAAGGCATCTGAAGGGATGCATTTTGGCAACCACGTTGGAGACTGGTGAGTCGTGCTACTAACGCGTTTGCTGGTCGTTGCTAACTTTCTATCTAAGGGAGCACAACATGGTTCGTTTCCGTAATGGAGAACCTATTGGAATTTACTACAGCCAGCACGTAGATGGCGAAGCCTACGATTGGGCTGATGCTACTGTTAGTAAAACAGACGGACGTGTAGGTCAAGCCAAACTTCCATGCTTGCAAGCACGACTAACCTTGTCAATGTGTAGCCCATTGTTTACAGCGCTCTTGGTTCTCACGCAAACTACGCCGAATCAGGGTACGTCATGTTACTCCGGTATTATGAGACTCAAACTAACTGGACCTAGCACTCAAATACACAACATCGCCCTGTTAGACTACTGCGACGAAGGTCAGATGTGGGATCCCATTCTGTCGGCTTACTTCTACCGCTTCGACCCTCCGTCGTTCAAACTCACCCGCTTGTCTCCTCCCGACCAGGACTCTTCATCACCGCCGTCCTCCAACCTGACGTCCTTCTTCTACTTCACGGGACACTGGGGCGATATCCAGTACCCCGACTCCGACCCACGCCAGGAGCACACGCCGCACTTCGGACTCAGGCGATTCCAGACCGGGCCTACAGGTCCTCGTATGAAGCACCTTGTCCGAAAGGGTCTCAAACCAGACCAAAGACGTAAAATCAGCTGGAAGGAGTGGGCGGTAGCGACGTACTTGAATCTGTATCCGCATTTTCTGAAGGGATGGAGAAAATGGTTCTCACTGGCGTTTATCATTATTGTTTTGGTTGGCATTATCGTGGGCATCAGGTATGCCGTGAAGAAATTTAGGACGTTTGGGGGTTATAGAAAGTTGCATGCGGAGAGTATACCGTTAGACGATTGGAGAAGGGAAGAGGAGGCCTGGGACGCAGAGGCTTTGCTTTCATCGTCTGACGATGACGACGAGGATGAAGAATACCATCTGTAGGCTACGTTGCTTGGATTCCGTCGCTTTGGCAAGCTGGGTTACGATACTAGACTTTAACAATAGGGAGGCACATTTGGTATCAAGGTACATCTGCACTTTTCATTGCTATGATGCCCCGGCGTCTGAGCTGGAACCCATAATGCAAAGTGCGAACGCGCTCTGCCGTGGATTACTTAAATTTCAAATAAACACCACATCTGCCGCAGGCTGCACTTGTTCCTAGTCTGATGGATTAGCAATCTCACACGGTCACTTTGCCATCAGCACCACACTCTCATCATGGTGAGCCACTTATCCTCAACTCTTCCTTGTACATCGGCTCAGGTACCATGATACTCCAGCACGTAACGAAGACACAATCAACTTTTCATCTAAAAGACTGCCAAAATACAACCCCAAATCACTGTTCAGCTCTCATCCCCCTTACGGCAGAGGGTGTGATACGTTCCCTGTGGTGCTATCCACAATTGACATGTGCGAGTCGGCCGGCAAGGAACCTCCTTCCATAGACATCATCATCGCCCTCATCGCGGTCCCGTCTGTCCCTCCCGGGCCAGAACCCAAAACGGCCTCTGCAAACATGCGAAGCTGCATGGGGAACTGAGAATCGCCGTAGTGGTCGATGATGTCGGCCTTCTCGGCGGCCGACAGCAGGTTCTGCCACTGGGACGAGTCCATGCCGAAGCGCTCGCATTCCTGCTTCTTCTCTGGGCTCCACCACTCAGGGAGCAGCCCCGTTCGAGACTGGACCTGGGCCAGGTAGCGCTGGAAGTCTCTGAGGCTGTTTGGAGCGCCGCTGTAGACACTGTCCTCTGGAACGTCGCCGTCGAACTTGTAGTCGTCGTCGACGCGGAGACGGTACGAGTCAATCAGCAGCCTGAAGACATCCGTCTCCGACCGGCCGTGCAGCCAGGTATTGTTGTCGAGGTGCGTGAAAGGCCGCGAGATGGGCTTGTCGAGGCCTTTGGGCGGGGACAGGCCCGGTCGCGCGGGCGTAAACGCGGACGACGGACCGGGGGGGACGGTGGTCTTTCCGCAGATCTTCTTGTGAGCCTTCCAGTCTTTTTTCTGGCACTCTCGCGAGCAGTATGGCGTGGTGGAGCATTTTGCACATCGTTTGATGTTGCCCTCGGCCGACGTCTTCTGGCAGACGACGCAGGTGAGACTCATTGTCGATGGATGGAGAGCTTCGATGACGAAGCCTGTCGGGGAAGTTTAGGGCAGTCTTTGACGTGAGATTGTCAATCCGTGAGCGGGACAGAAATGGAAGTGTCGATGCAAAGAGATGAGGGAGAAGATGCCCGCCTTCTGTGATGGTCTGGAGGATGCAAGGAAGACGTTTGAAGTAACGGCGGGATACGAAATGTGGCGTATTTTAATGAAACGGTGATTTATTAACCGACATATCTCCCAAAGAAGCAATTATGATGCGCTTATTTAGAGTTTGCGCGTTGTTTTAGGGTATCAAGCAAGTAGATAACGGAGATAAAGAGTGGGTACCCACAACTTCGCCACCCCCCTAACTTTATTATCACGAAATGCCTTACTACCTACTATAATAGTTAATTTAACTCTATGATTTCTCTATGAATATTACTTTAATTAACTAATTATAACTATTACTATATATATATATCCTCCTTTTCTATCTATATAATTTCTATTACTTTACTATAAAGATTAGGTTTATAGTACTTCTTATAATATAATACTACCTATATAGCTTTATAATAAGTAGCTATAATCTTTAGTATTTAAGTGAAGGTAGAATTAGGGTTATAATTAATAGCTTTATAGTCTATTAGCTTTTATAATTCTATTTTTTTAAGGTATTTAATCCTTAGAAAAAGAGCTATTATAAAATTATTTTTTTAGTTAAGTTTCTTTCTAGCTTTTTAACTAAGAATATAAAGATTATAATTAAGATTATTAGTATTATAATATACTAGATTAGTTAAGGAATATATCTTCTTTAAGCTCTTTAGTATTATTTAAACCTTTAGCTCTTTAAATTTCTACTTCTAGGGAGTTTAAAGGACTAAGGATAATACTAAAAGTTATACTAGCTTAATAACCTAATTAATAAGTCTATCTATATTAGTAGGCTATATTCTAATTACTATAGCGGGGGTCCCTAGATAGGTAGGCTAGTAGGTTATTAGTAGGGATATAATAGGGATAAAGAGGATAGTTAGAAAGGGATAGAGTTTTTAGGAGGAGATATTAACATTAAGAGAGAGAGGGATTATTATAGAGAGATAAGATAGAGAGATTTTTGTTTTATTTTATAGAGAGATTCTTCCCTTCTTATAGAGAGACGAAAGAAAGAAAAGCTCTTTAAGCTTAAAGCTTAAGTTCTTTGCCTTTATTTATGAGAGAAATTAAGATCCTTCCTTTCGAATCGCATTACGAATCTACGTCCACCTTTTGTCCCTCTTGAGATAGCCATTAAGCTGGCGGTAGGCCCTATCGATGCCTTACTAACATTCGTTCCTGCCGCCGACTTAATAATCATCCTCATAAGATGCTTTACTGCTAGATAGTACTAAACATAAGACTGCTAGAGTATATACGTGCGATCTAGTGTAGCTTTAGGCTGACCGATGAAGATGCCTATATGATGCTTTTCTGTATACCCTCTTAAAGGATCGCTATTAAGTTGGGGTGTTATTTTTAGTTTCTTTCCGCTGCTAAATTACTCTAAAGCTAGCTTAAGTATTCTAGAGTATAAAAGCTTATATTTTAGCTCTCCTATAAGTAAGGATAAAGTATTACTTTTAAATTAATATTATAGTATTAAAGAAAGTAAAGGCTTAAGTTTCTTAGTAGAAATATAACTTTAAAAGCAAAAAGAGATTAATATCTAAAGGCTAAAAGATATATAATAAGTATACTAAAAGGTAAATAAGCTAAACCTTATTTAATTAAGCTATAAATATAATCTTAATTATTATATATAACTTATAGCTATTAAGGATAAGAATCTACTAAAGGGGCTAATTTTAAAGCTATATTTCTAGTAGATAAATATAAAGAAACTACTTCTTAAAGATATAGGTATTTAACTAGCTAGAAAGAGTATATTTATATACTTAAGGAGGGATATCTCCCTTAGGAAATTACTATCCTTAGAGGTTATAACCTATAAAGACTATATAAGGGGTTAAGATAAAGCTATTAGTAATTACACACTTAAGGATAGAAACCTAAGTATAAGAATTACTCTTTATAATGCTTAAATAGCTTATTAGGGATATCCTTATTATCTTTCCTAACTTAGTCTCTCCCTTAGTAATACTATACTTATTAACATTATAAATATATACCCTTCCTATACTCTTAGACTTAATAAGCTAGTCTATACGCTTAATATACTCCTAGAGCTACTCTTTTATAGTATATTATATATATAAGGCCTTAATTAATTAGGAAACCTTAGTCTTAATCTTATTATAATGCTTAAGGAAGTAAGAGACCTAATTATAGCTAATAAGCTACTTATCCTTACTATAGCTTAATATAAGCTATATAAATCCCTATACTTAAGCCTTAGTAAGAGCTTAATTAGCTTCTTCCTTTTAAAGGATCTAATTAATAAGGTTTTTCTCTTAATTATATAATAATCTTTAACTTAATTCCTTAGCTTTATAGATATTAATAGCCCTAATAATCTAGCTTTATAAAGTTATATATAGTAGCCTATAGTTATATATAGTATTTTTAATTATATTATATTTAGCTTACTTTAATATAGAAGAAATTAGATATTTATAATTAATAGCTATTATAGATAATATCTTAAAAGTTTAGGTCGATTTAGATAGAAAATAGTAATATAATAGCTAAGTTATAATTAAGTATGGTAATATACTTAGTAAAAGATCATAGTGACGAAGTTAGGGGGGTGGCGAAGTTGTGGGTACCCACTCAACATGAAACATCAAACTGGCGGTGAATGTAGACTATAGGCCGCGTTGAATGGCGTGTTTATTCCACGCAGACTTGGGAATTACCGCTATCAAACCGCTTGGCTATCAAACCGTTTGGTCATCAAACTCGCTGTGTTGAACTGATAATATCCTCATCTAAAACGCAAATGGTTCTACCTCCACAGTCGTGTTTCCCTCCAGTGCATCCTTGATTGCTTGACAAACTGACAGCGCCGCAAGCCCTGCCTCTGCCGTGCAACTCGGGGCTTCCTGATCTCTGATGACTCTCACAAAGTGACTCAGCTGCAATTCGAAAGGAATTCCCTCCGGGACCGGGACATTCTCCCGCACCAGCTCAGTGTTCCACGACTTCTGCTTGCCGGCATACGACCAAGTCGTCATGTCCGGCACGCTGAGGGATCCATCGGTTCCGAAAATGCGGTAAAAGTCCTGTCCTGATTTGGGAATCAGCGGGTTCTCTCCCGTCCCGGCTTCGAAGTTGTACGGAGACGGGAGGTTGTCGGAGACGAGGAAGCTTCCTACGACGCCGGACTTGAAGCGGACTGTAAGCACGGCGCCTTCCTCGGCGTCGAAGCCTCGTTGGGATATCGTCTTTTCTGCGTGGATGCGAGTGATGGGTCCGAATAGGTAGTGAAGGAGGTCGACCTCGTGGATCATGTTGATCAAGACCACGCCGCCCGTCCTGTTTCTGCGCCAATCCGTAGGAGGATCGAAGTAGTCCAGAGGCTTGAACGTTGCCCAAATGCCGTTAACTGCCACGATGTCCCCCAGTGATCCGGACGAAACGATCTCCTTCGCTTTGACCATGTAGGGGTTAAATCGACGATGGTGCCCCACGATGGCCTTGACCTTGGTGCCCTTCAGATGCTCAAGAAGGGCCTTTCCACTCGCGATATCCGTGCAGAAGGGTTTCTCGATGAGAACATGAACACCACTGGCGGACAGCTCCTTTGATATGGGCACGTGGGTGTGGTTCGGCGTGCAGATGATGGCGGCGTCTGGCTTGTTGGGAGATTCCAGCAGCTCGGCGACGGATTTGTAGTAGTGAGTGCCCAGCTCATCGGCGAGGGCCTTTCCCCCAGGCATCAAGTCGACGATGGCGACGAGGTCGGCTTCGGTGCTCTGTACTACCGTCCTTGCGTGGCGAGGCCCCATGAGACCGACGCCGATGACGGCGACCTTTACTTTAGGGAACGTGGACATTGTGAAGAGAAGCTTTGGAGTGGATTGAATCGTGTCGGTTATTATCGTGATATTGAGGAGATTCTTGACTGAATTGTGAACATGGTCTTCAGGATTGACACCTTACATTCTCCGGGTTTAGGGTGACTTTTATCGCTGGCCGCAAATACAATTCCAACCCAAATGCCGCTTATGCCAAAACGTTTTTCCCATCTCTACTGCCTCCAGCGGGGTTGGCGGTGATCGCGGGGTAGCTTCGTGGGTGAATGTATTTAAGGCTGTTGTTTAAGAATAATTCGCCAACCGAACCGATGGACTGGTAAACATTCTACCGCTAGGACCTCGCTTGCACGAGAAGGAGTTTAGCTAGCTCCACGAAGGGCTTTAGCACCGTCGCGATAGGTCAAGTATCTGAGGTTTGGGGTCTTGAGCCACTTGCGACCTGCGAATATTATCCACGTCAGTTCATCGACCCCAGATTCTTTGTTGGCTTGAAGTATTAGTGGATTCACTGCATGTTGAGAGCTCGACTAATTAGTACTTCCAGGCAGTCCGGGATTTGTCCAATCATGCAGTTTATTAAAAGCCGAGAAGCTGAACAAACCTTTGTGAACCAGAACTGACATGACTTCTGTGAGGTTTCTCCAGCCTAAAGCTCGTAGCGGAATTCCTTGTTCTCTAAATCCGTCAAGTCGAAGAACTCGTGATTGTCCTCGACCTCGTAGGTATCGCCTTGCGCCGCCTTCTCCTGGTCTCTTCGCTTATTCCTAGAAACAAACACCCACCGCATCACCAGCAGGTCCACCGTGCAGAGAAAGTAGATGATGCAGATCGACACCTTGGCCGGAAGATATCGCGGCGCATCGCGAGCCTGGAACGTATGGGGTGAAATGATGTTGCCGACCGTGTACGCAATGGTTCCGATGCACGCCACCGTGATCTTCTTGGTGGAACCCGCCACGTTCGAGCTCTGCAGGCCCAGGATCGTGGTCCAGCCGATGGGGATGCCTCCGCTGGTGTAGTACCCGATCAACGCCGGTACCTTCTCCGTGGTTGCCATGAGGATGGCGCCGATGATGGCAGGGATATGTCCAAGCACGCAGAAATACAGCCGTTGTCGCGTCTTCATCGCCGCGTATGTGAGGCCAAGCAGGGCCACAATCTCCCAAGCCCCAAGAGGCGTCACCAACAGCAGAGATTCCTCCCTGGTGTAGCCCATTCCCGTGACCAAGATATTGCCGAAGCTCGTGGCGATGGAGTTTGGGATGTTCGCTGCAAAGACCCAGAAGGCATATAGCCAGGTCATAGAATCAGTCAGGGCTTCTCGAACGTGAGACCATTTGAATGCCTGGGAGCCGATGCCCTGCTCGTTGCCTCGAATGCGCTGCACGTGGAGGTTTTTCTCTTCAGGGCTGAGGAAGCCTGCCACGGCTGGGGAGTCTGGCATAACGAACCAGAATGTGATGCCGATCACGGCTGTCAGGAGACCCAGAAACAGGAAGACGATCTGCCATCCCTCCAACGCGGCATTCGGGTCCTTTCCAACGTGTGTTGCCACACCATAGGCGAAGTACCCTCCAAACATCTGGGCAGCACCACAGACAGAGAACCAAATGCCCACTCGGAACGCCTGCTCCTCCTTGGTGTACCACTGCGAGGTAAACAGAACCCAGGCTGGTACAATCGCTGCCTCGAGCACTCCCAGAAAGAATCGACACGCAAGGAGACCAGAGTAGTTGGTGCAAGCCGCCATGCAAGCCAGTGTCGTGCCCCACAGGGTGACGTTGACGGAAACGTATTTTGCAAGCGGGAACATCTGGATGAGACGAATGGTTGGAAACTCAAAGGCCAGTTGGCCAAAGAAGAAGATGGACGCGACCCAGTTAAACTCGTTGCCCTTTAGCCCGATGGACTGGATGATTCCCGTGACGCTTGCATAGGAGATTGCAGTCTTGTCGATGTACTGGAGGAAGTAGACGATGCAAATCAGCGGCATGATGTGGATATCGATCCGGCGAATGAGTCTCCGGCCGCGTTCTGCGTCCAGGGGCGTTGTAAGACCCCCAGTTTCCGTGAGTAGCTGAAGAGCAGCATCTGCATTGATCTTGGGCTCGATTTTGCTTGCATTGGCGACGGGTTTGGTTTCGACGGCTTCAGAAGTCGACAAGGAGGGAGGTTTCTCTTTCGTCGGTTCTGGGGTTTGGTTGCCCCCGTCTTTTTCGACAGCGTCAGCCATAGCCGGCTTGACCCAAGGTTTCGTCCCGAACGGACAATTGGGACAATAGAGTAGAGAACAGAGAATTCACAGGCTTCAAAGTATCGTCAGTCGCCCTGTACCTTTTATAGAAAGACAACTGCTGCAAGCACGCAACGGCGCAAGGACCAAGGTGATATCACAGGTGGAGCTCACCAACAGCCATGATCATTGCAGCTTCCTTCTTGGGAACAAAATGCCCACCAAAAGCGGTCCTTGGGACCAGAAAGTCGCCTGTTGTTTCGAGCACGTCATAAATCCTAATTGTTGCAAACTTCAATACGGAGGGTGGAAATTCTCGCCGAAGCAAGTCCCTAGAATAATGCTAGAAAATGATTATGTTATTCTTCTAATTACCTAGGGCTCGAAGAATCCTTCTTCTCCATCTCGTTGTAGATGCTTTCCACATCATGGCGTTCCAGCTTCTCGCCGAACGCCTCTTGAATGTGCTCAAGAGTGTAACCCTTTGTCTCGGGATAGAGAAAGTAAAAGACAGCAATCTCCACCAGTAACCAGCAAACATAAACCAGATAGTACTTCCATCCGAGGTTGTCCATGCCGATTGGGTTGACGAACTGGTTGAAGAACGACGCTGCCTTGGTCGAGAACACCATGATGCTGAGACCCATGGCGCGGAGCCTGAACGGCAGAATCTCCGTAGGGTAGAGGAACAGCAGGGGGTTCAAGCAGATGTTGAACGAGGCGTAGTATATGAAGATGAACCCCAGCGCTGACTGACTGGCAGCTTTGGAACCGGTGGTGTTGTACGTTGCGATACTCGCAGTCAAGGCCGAGAAGGTAAGCCACATGGCAATAGCACCGCCTACGAACATCTTGCGTCTCCCAATCTTGGTCGCTAGCACTGCAGCCATCAATGCGGTGGCGTAGTTGACGGTGCTGATAGTGCCGGTCAACATGGTCTGTTCGCGCTGTGTCGTGATGCCGATGCTCGTCAGGATCTTGGTAAGGTAGTAGCTCACCAACCCGTTACCGCTCCATTGGCCAAATACAGCGATTGTAACAAGAATGGCGAGTCGCTTGCGGTTTGCGGGTGTGGCGAAGAAGAGGCTCAGGCCCGCGGATTCCACCTCGCGTTCGGCCTGTAACGCGTCCTTCATCTCGAAGAACTCGGCAACCACCAACGTATCGGTCCTGTCGCCATTGCCGTGGTGCTTCACGAGGATATCAAAAGCTTCCTCGGGTCGAGACTTGTAGCAGAGCCAACGGGGAGATTCGTCCAGGAACCAGACGAAGCTCATCTGGAGAATTGCCGGGCCCGCCTGCAGCAGCGTGGGGAGACGCCACGCCCAAGGGCCGGGGATTCGATAGCTGCCGAAAGCAACCCAGCCTGCGAGAAGGGCACCGAGGTAGAAACTGGTATTGTACAGCGATCCGAAGAAAACGCGATGTCGTGGGTGGGCGAGTTCCGAGATCAAGATTGGGGCTGCGGCTAAGGCAAGCGTGATGCCGAAGCCGACCACGATGCGGCCGCCAATGAAGAGCCCAATTGACTTGCTGGCACACTGAATGATGACGCCAATGATCATGATGAAGCTGCCGAGAAGTATGGACCATCTTCGCCCAAAGCGATCAGATATAATGGCGGAGAAGGGCGTGGACAAGATGGCTCCCAGGGGATATGCCGCGCTGGTGAAGCCCAACAGAGCGCCCTTTGGGCTGCCAAACTCTTCGTTCCATGCGGCTACACCTTGGAGCGCGGTAAGAACCGAGCCGTCATAGCCATTTGTGGCACAGACAACCAGACAGGCTGGAGCCAGGATCGAGTATAGGTAAACAAGAGACGGCGACAGCGAGAGTGCCGAGCGCTTATCCTGGGCTAGAATCTCAGCGACGGACTGAGCAGGCCGCACTGTTGGTATTCCGGCGTCCATGCCGACCAAGATCACGTTGATCAAGCCGCAGTGTGCAAAGAAGTTCTAAGAGTAGGGTAGAATGTCGAATGGATTGATGGTGACTTGGAAGCTGGAGCATGGATCAGGTCGTGGCCGTATGCTTCCTTTATACTCTTGTCGGACCCGGCCTCGATACTCGTTCGAGTCGGATGTCGCCAGTCGCATGACCTCAGGAACAGGATCGCGCTTGTTACATTGGGTGGATGGTTGGCTTCCCCACGGGGATTCCCCAGTGGAGGAAAGGTGGTTTAGGATTTCATGGATGTTGTGGAGGGATGAAGTCTGGGGGCGCGGAGATGCGGACCAACTCCGTGGCTTCTGGACTCCTAGCGGACCCAGACCGTCTGTCCCCGTCTCCGAGGCCAGCTAAGGCGCCGCAATAAGTTAGAGAGGCTCTTGAGTCAGGGCATTTCAGATCCCTGGTTGAGTGCGCAGGTGCTCCCATTAACCTCGGTTAACTTGGGAGGGGAAACACGGACCGACTCCGGCCTGATAGCTTGACATTTCCAGGACTCAGGACGTTGTTGGCATGACATTGCCTGGGACGGACTGATTTTGTTTCAATAGACGTTACTAGGCTCGAGACTATTTCTGGCAGATAACTCGTAAATGACACGCAAGATGAAGGGATTGGTAATAGTGCCCTTTCCGAAACATCTTCTTCAGCCACAGAGATGTTGTTTAGAGTTCTCTACAGCTGAATACGACTACTCTATCATACACTCCTGAGTTCCAGCATACAATGTGACCTAAGAACTGTGTACTATGACTTATCCTTTACTAAACTTCAATTTTACTTATTTAGTTTAAAAAAGGTAAAAGGTGAAGATGTTATCCTTGAAATACCTAGTATTGGGCATTGGTTCCTCGGAGGTTTAGTTATGCTTAAACTACTTCACAACCCCGAGTCTTCTCCTTTTAATTGACGCGCAAATGGACTTCTTGCCCTGATCTTGTCCCCGAACAATGCCAGTAACCATGGAACGGCAGTCAAAAGAATCCCGATGCAACCCAGCATACTACCTACAATGCCGTTGGACAAGTTTTGAAACATGATGTGCGTGAATAGCGGGAAAATCCCCGCGAGGAGGTTTCGGCACATGCTTTGTGCTGCCAGAGCGGACGAGGCATATCGATGGTAGGTTTCAGCGAGGTAGTTGAAAACGGCCAAGTAGATGTTGAAGATGCCCATGGTACAGGACCCAATGGCCAGTGCAGGGACAACCCATGATACACCGGGAGTCGCGCTCCAGCCGAACCAAAATAGACCGATGGGGAGTAACACAGACTCAATGCAGGCAGGATACAGCCATCCCTCGGGCGTCGCCATATGATGCGGCCACAGTCGTCGGAGAATAGGGTCTTGGACGATGCTGAGAGCTGCTCCCAGGATGGATCCGACAACAACCGCCGTGTACACAGCGCCGACCTCGCTGTTGTTGAACTTGTACACGTCACGGAAGACAATGCCGATGCTGGTGAACTGCATGTAGAGGATTGCCCAGGCGAACGAGACCCACGCGGAGAACCAGAACACGACCGGTTCGGTGACTAACAGCTTGAGAGGGAACGCGAAGCTGGTCCAGATGATGCTGATGCCAATCTTTGTTTCCTTGTCGGCTTGAGGCAGAAATTGGATCGTGACAGTGGACTCCCTAGGAGTTGGCCTTGAATCCCAGAGTTTGTTGAGAGCGGCGCATTTCTTCTTCAAAATGACATTGCTTCGTGTTTCCGCAAAGAAGAAGAACATGCACAACGTCGCTACCCCAATGGTCATCAACTGAGGGTAAAAGACCCATTCCCAGCTGAGGTTCTCGACGATGAGGCCGCTGAACAGAGGACCCAAGCCAGTCCCCGTCATGATAGTCATGGAATACAGCGCCATGGGCGTGTTGCGCTGGTCCGGATGGAACAAATCCCCTATCACACCGCCCGTGAGCGTTGCGAAGATGGACGCACCGCTGCCGGTGACGAGGCGAGAGACGAGCATCCCGGAGAAGGAGGACGTCACGGCGCATCCCAGAGTTCCCAGGAAGAAGACGACGCCTGCGCCGACGAAGACCCAGTATCGGCCGTGGCTTTCGCTGATGGGTGCCATGATCATCGGGGCGAATCCAAACCCTGCAACGAAGAGGGTGATGCCGAGGTTGTATTCGGTGTTCGAGACGTCCCATTTCTGTCGGAGCTGATCAGAGGCCATGGAATATGCGCCTGCCGAGTATGCAGCCAGAGTCGAGGCGACAAAGGTCCCGCAGAGCGTGTTCGTCTTCCGGCGCATCGTCCATTGAAAGGGCGCATGGTATTTGTTGTTCTCGTTTGGTATCAGCTCCATGTCTGGAGTATAGCTGATTCCCCGGGCCCTTAGGCATTCTGAGAGCGAGAAGCTCAGGTTGAGAGCGTCAAGACCAAGAGGGATCTCGAGATGGGTTGTTTCAGCGCTTTGCAGCTCTGTCGCAAGTGGGTTCAACATGACGAGGGCAGTGATCTGGTCAATTGCTGGAGAGTGCTCGTCGGTTCGTAGTCATCTCGCATTGACTTCGTCATCAGATTGGGGAATTGTGTAAAGATGGCTTCTCAGTGCTGTATCGAATTGTTGTAGAGAAAGCGCGAGGAGTATTGTGCCTAATGATGCCCAGTCCCTCGAAACTGCAATACTGTCATATCCCGAAAAGTCTCCGACAGAAGCCGTCAACTCCTCAACAGTACACACACAGCTCGGCTGTGGGACTCGAATTGATTGGGCTTCATTGCAGAGACGGGGAGACGCGGACTGACTCCGACGACAAATCCCCCTCCTCAACCTCCACTCTATGCCCCTGTCTGCTCTAGTTTCTTGGCGCTCCTCCGGCCTCCAGTGTCATCGTAACCCATTCCCGGTATTTAAGTCCCATGTTCAATCCAGGATTCCGCCCTTCCAATTCCTGGCTTAATCTGGACACCAGGTCGTTTAATTTCGGAGCATTTTCTCAAATCTAGCTTCATCATGACCCAAAAAGCTCGATTGCCGGTGTCGGCCTCGACGCAGCCAGCCAGCGCCTTTGCCAAAGCCTTTGCCAGAGAGAAGCTGGTGCAGATGACACTCGAGGAGAAGGTTCTTCTATTGACTGGACAAGATCTCTGGCGCACGAACCCGATTAAGCGACTGGGTATTTCCAGGATCAAGACTTCTGATGGACCTGTCGGTGTTCGTGGCGGTATCTTCACTGACGGCGTCAAGACGGCGTCCTTGCCTACAGGGTACGTGACGAGGGACACTGACGTCGCTCATGAACGACACTGCTAATTCGCCCAGTGTTTCTCTGGCTGCTACGTGGGACCACAATGTCATCCAACGAGTCTGCGAGGTCCTAATTGCAGAGGCCAAGGGCAAGGAGGTTGATGTTTTACTCGGGCCAACTGGTAATATTCCTCCTCGCAACCTTTCAAGGAATTCAGCCTGACGAGTTGTCTAGTCTGCATTCCGAGAACACCTCTCGGCGGCCGTAACTTCGAAGCCTACAGCGAAGACCCCTTCCTGACCGGAAAGCTTGCCGCAACATTTATCAATTCGATCCAGAGCGCGGGAATCGGAGCATGCATCAAGCACTTCGCAGCCAACGACCAAGAAACCCGCCGATTCTTCATCGACGAACGGATCCCCGACCGTGCCCTACGAGAAATACATCTTCAGCCCTTCCAGATTGCTATTCGGGACAGCAACCCCTGGACACTCATGACAGCCTACAACAAGGTGAATGAAGTCTTCTGCTCTGCACATGACTTCCTCCTCCGTGACGTGTTGCGCGGGGAGTGGAGTTGGGACGGTCTAGTGATGAGCGATTGGTTCGGTACCAACAGCATCGTTCCATCCTTGAATGCTGGGTAAGTTGCAAACGAACGCATCAAGATGAACCTAAACTAATTCGTGAAGACTGGATCTTGAGATGCCAGGTCCAGTTCGACGTCGTGGAAAGCACCTCCTGGAAGCCCATCGCCAAGGTCTCGTCGAGACTTCGGTAATTGATGCCTCTGTCATCCGGTTACTGGAACTACTCTACAATGTAGGGAAAAGCAAGATTCCAGACTGGCAAGAAGGAAAAGAGCAGGCTACCGATCTGCCCGAACACAGAAGCATTCTCCGAAAGGCTGGTGCGGATGGTAAGTGTCAACGTCTCCCTGACCATCACTATCTTGCTAACTCTCAGTAGGGATTGTTCTTCTCAAGAACTCAGCATCTATCCTCCCCCTTCAAAATCTCGACGGGAAGAAGGTCGCAGTAATTGGTCCCAATGCTGCACGCTCTGTTGCAAGCGGAGGCGGAAGCTCAAACTTGGAGCCTCATTACCGGACGACGCCCTATCAGTCTCTGAAGACTGCCATCCTCAAGCGCCATCCCGATGCCACAGTAGAGACCCAACAAGGGATCTTGACTCACAGATATCTCCCCCTAGTGGACCCTGCCGTCATGAAGAACCCGGTTACGGGAGACAACAGCTTTGTGCTGTCACTTTGGAGAAACATGACCCACACCGGAGAGCCCTTCATGGTTGAGAACCGTCCAAGTTCGAACCTAGTTTGCTACGATGGACTGCCCCCGGAGCTGACAACTGGGGAGAGATATTCTTACCGAGGAAGAAGCATCATCACTCCAAAAACCACTGGGCTGCACCAGTTTTCGCTTTCATCCTGTGGACCCGGGAAGCTGTTCCTAGATGGGAAACTCTTGATTGACATTGAGCGCCGATGGTGGTCACCAAAGTCAGCTTTGTTCATGAGCTATGGCTCCCCCGAGGAGCGGGTCGATGTCCATATGGAGGCTGGGAAGTCGTACGAACTTCTCCTCGAGTCTATCAGCCGGGAGCCGAAGCCGTACGACCTTACTTACACGGGTATGCTGGAGAGAGAAGAGGTTCAAGATGGTGGTCGAATCGGGTTCTTGGAAAATCCAGGAGATCTTGACAAACGCTTCCAGGATGCGGTCGATCTCGCCAAGTCAAGCGACGTTGTCGTGGTGGTGGTTGGCAAAGACCACGAGTGGGAGACGGAGACAAGCGACATGGTCTCTATGTCTCTTCCTGGACGATCCGATGAGCTGATTGCCGCTGTTTCCAAGATCCATCCCAACGTCATTGTGGTCAATCAAACGGGCAGTCCCATCACGATGCCTTGGGAATCCCAGGTCTCCACGATTGTCCAAGCTTGGTATCAAGGACAAGAACAAGGAAACTGCTTGTCGGATATCTTGCTGGGCACTGTCAACCCTTCTGGGAGGTTACCCATCACTTTCCCGCGCCGAATCGAGGACACGCCCTCGTTCGACAACTATCCTGGCGACAATGATATCGTCTACTATGGTGAAGGCATCTATGCCGGGTACCGCTTCTACGATCATCGCAAGATAGAGCCTTTGTTTCCATTTGGACATGGACTCTCTTACACGGAATTTGAGTACTCCAACATTCGGCTTAGCTCCAATATCTTGGCTTGTGATGGATCGGGGACAGACCAAATTGAGGTTCAAGTTGACGTGAAGAACACGGGAGAGAGGGAAGGAAAAGAAGTCGTTCAGTTCTACGTGTCTCAAGTGAGCACACCAAAACTCAGTCGTCCGGAGAGGGAGTTGAAGGGATGGGACAAGGTCTCGGTGGCGCCCGGAGAGACCGTGACGGCTCGCGCAACTCTTGATAGAGTGAGCGTCTCATACTGGGATAATGGCATCCATAAATGGGTCATTGATGGAAATGCTGAGTTTAGGGTCACAGCAGCGAGGCATTCGAGAGATCAGGGCCTTTCTACCCAGTTCCGCTCTGCAAGTACAGTGGAATGGGTTCACTAGGGTTGTTTGAAGACAGCTGGCTTTTAGTGTACCTAGAGACGAATCAAAACATTAGAAGAGTACCATGATAGAACCCTCTAGTGTTGCCTCCTATGATTCCTCCTGATGGTTACATATAAATTTTTTGGTAGTTCGCAGCAACATTTTATGCAGATGACATGTACGCTAGAATTTGATTCTCTGCAAAGGTGACAAGAGCTCTACACGTGCGTTCTTCAAACGTGATGGTATAGCACCGAGTTTCGCAAACACTTCCTGCTTCTGCCCGACTGGTTACAATGAGATAATGAGCACATACTGTCATGTCCGCGAGGTAGAAGTAACTCAACTCGCATTGGCACTGCAGCACATCAAAGCTGACTTCCATATAGAATGGCGTCATCTTACTTAGTTTAGGATTGTCACCGGAGATAGTTTAGTTAGAGAGACGGGAGATTCGCTTCGATTTATCTTGAAATAATTTGTCGAAGTAGTGTTCTTATATCAATCTTCGCAAAATGTCGATGTCTCGAGTAACAGTAGGTGACAGCGGAGCTGCATCTGCGGCGACTAGATCCTGCACTTGTTGGATAATTTCCCAATCATCGGGTAATGCAAAACTGCAGGCTTCGCCAGCCCCATGAATGAATGCAATTTGCAGAGCCAAGGCAAAGAAGCTACAGGAAGGAGATTAGAATGGAAACATAAGAGTGACAAATAGACTCTTACCTTCGGCAAGAATTGATGGGATGCAAGAGCAATGCCATAGGTTCATGAAGCAACCCACTGTGACGAACTGACCGAACCGCCGAGTCTAGCGCAACGCAGGCGCCAAGTTCGTCGCCTTCTGTCAGGAAAGAAGCAGGGCCATGGTGGAGTGCTCGGTAAACAAAGGGTCGATGGATAATGGACTTGGCAGCAAAGTACCGGGCCATGAGATGGCTTAATAGCCTTTTATGCGTATCCCTGAGCTGGTAAGGCTCTGGGGCATATTTCTCTTGAGACTCAGAGTAGGATGGGAACTGGAGTGCGGGTGGTAGACATGCTCTCCATTCTTCAAGTTGGCGGTCTAACTCGGAAATGACCGAGTGGGATGGGAACAGAAGCTTGTCTGAATCGTAAACGGATGGTGAGTCTGTGTGGCTTGGATGGTCCTCGTCTTTCTCTGCTACAGTTAGCAGCGTGAACTTTGAGTTGAACCCTGTCTAGACAAGCCTACTTCTGTTGAAGAGATGAAAATGGATTCTGTTCAGTAATCTTCTCATGGCAATATGTGCGAGGAAGAAAAAGCGGTATTCTTGGTGGACATCTTGACTCGAGTCCGGAACAAGAGGCAGTGGCACAGAACTTGCATACACACCCAGCCCACTTGGAGGAAAGTCGAATTCTGCAAGAAGTTGGCTGCCCTAGCCATTAATATCTGGACACTGGGGGTGCTCGATGAATGATACGCACCTCTCATGAAGATACGCAACCCAGTAGAGCTGGCATTGATGTGCCTCCAAGGCGGTTTGCCTGGCGTAGTTAGTTCCCGGGCTCAGCCAGTTGAGAGGTCAAACTGACAAAGGAAGTAAGATCAAAACAGTGCAACAGGCATGATGTACGGCTTTCCAAGACTCGTATATCCCAAGCTTAGAGGCATAGAAAACTCTAGATTACCGTTGTTAGTAATTAGTATCTCAAGGTTCATTCAAAGTATTCTCACCCCATTAAGAGCAGACACTGAACGCTAGTCCAGTCTACAGTCTCCTCATTCTCGAATATTTCACAAGCGAGGTTGAATAGGCTTAGGCCAACCAGACTTGGATCATCTCTGCTTTCGGGCTGGGCCCATTCCTTATTTCCCGTGTGATATGCGGCAACAGCACCCAGGGAGAGCACCAGAAGTGAAATGACGCTATCGATACCCTGTCGGAATTCATCCCTCAGAGCTGCGGCTAGGTGGTGATTGTAGAAGCTTGCCTCATCTACTATCAAGTAGGGGGGATGGAAGTGGGAGAAATAAAGCTGTGTGAGTTGTCGGAGTTGATGCAAGGAGAGATGGGAGAGCCAATTCTCGTCCTCTCGAGATGATAAAAAGACGGGCGGTTTCTTGGTTTTCGGTAGTCGAGGCTGCTTGATCTCTAAGTGCATCGGGTAGTTGAGCTCGCATTCGCTCGGTTTCACGAGTGAGCAGGGCCACAATAGGAGATGCTCTGGCGCCGTAGAATGCCTTTCCGAAAGGCTTAGTTCCCCTGGGTGCTGGGGAAACTCAGAACTGGAGGGCACGAAATAGTTTTGCATAGAAAAGTTCGGGCTTCTCAAGTTAGATGGGAAATGGTCGTTGTTGTCGTGGACTGGTTGCACGCTTGAGATAATTGAGTTGCTAGTCTCTGTGGTTCCGTCGGAGGATTGGCTTCGGGGGATGCGATCGGCTAGGTTGTCGATCTTCCTTTCCATTCGGGTTAAGACTGTGTTCAGCTCAACAAGAGACAGATTCTTCCTGGTGTCAGGGTTAACAGCAGGACGCAGAGTTGGTGTTGTTGTAGTCAACGAAGTTGTTCTTACTTTGATGTGACAGTCTCTACGTAAGAGCAAGCCAAACGAAGACGAATACAGCGACTGCATGATGGCTTTGACTCGTCACATTTTGTTTTACGTTGGCGACAGGCATCGCAAGCCTGAGGGGGTCAACTCAACATTAACACATTCTACGTGACAGAGAGGACAAAACTTACGTTGAGAGCTTGACGCCGCGGGGCAGTAGTGATAGAGTTGGACTGATTCTGGTCAGATTCCATGGTGATATCGCCGTCTCATGTCCTTTGGTGGTCGTGCTGATAAGTCGTGTAATGAGAACATGACGCCAGGCCTGGGGAAAATCGGGAGTGGAGATGTTAAGGATGCTATTTCAGCAGAGTCACGTGGCTCGGTTGAGGAAGGTGAATTATGAAGGCAAAAGTAGGAGCTGACGAGGGATAAAGTGACATATATCTAGACTCTGTATTGCGATTATTGTAACGATATATTGAAACGGGAGACCAAATGACTGGAGGTCTTGGTGTGACAACTAATAACAGGGATGCAAAGTCCGTGAAGGCTCGTTCATATCGTGCTCGGGACCGAAGGATCGACACGAGCCCGAGTTAGTGGCGTCGGGCATAAAATTAGTGCAGTACAGCCCGAAAGTCCGGGCTTTGGCTGTGTTACAGCGGCGCTCGGTGAGATTTCACCGATATTCGAGTAAGCTGTTGCCATTTCTTACGTGCTGTGCTGGACAGCGGGGAGACATTTCATGAGTCGTTGCGCAGTTATAAAGAGGGCGGCTTCTCGCTGTTGCCAATGCTTGCCTCGCCCTGCCCATCCTCACAATCGACCTCATACCAGCTAACACGCACTGGACAAAGGCCTCTTAAAGGCAATGCATCATCTTTTGCAATACCCCATCTCAGAAACAATCAGCCAACTATAAAATATGCCCGCATACCAACCTCGAATCGCCATTGCCGGCGGTGGCCCCTCTGGCCTCGCTCTCGGCCTGCTCTTATCCCGCCGAGGTATTCACACCACCATCTACGAGCTGCGGAGTAAACCCACGCCCGAAGAAATCGCCAAGCCGTCTGGAATGCTCGACCTTCACGAGGAATCTGGACTTTCAGTCATGCGCGAGTGTGGCTTGTGGGAAGGTTTCCAGGTAGCCGTGGGCGACTGCTCCGAGTCGACGCGGGTCCTCAACCCCGAAGGCATCGTGTTGTATGCCGACGAGGGCGAGCTCAGCAATCGTCCGGAAATCCCACGACACGCACTTACCAACTTGCTTGCTCAGAAACTGCCCGACGATATCGTCAAGTGGGACCACAAGATCACAGCTGTGAGAAGTGAGCGGAACTCAACTACGGGGGGAACAGAGATCACCCTCGACCTCGGCGAAAACGGCGCCGCGACATATGACTTTGTTATTGGTGCCGACGGCGCGTGGTCCCGAGTCCGCAGCATTCTCTCTGACGTCGAGCCGTTCTACAGCGGCGCACAGTTGATGACGGCGACGGTGCGGCATGTCTCGACCAACTACCCGCACTTGCTCGAGTTGAATGGCTCAGGCACGCTCAACGCACTCGGCGGCGGTAACAGCATCAGCACTCATCGCGGCCCGCAGGACTCGATCCGCGTGTACGCCGCTGTAAGTACCCCAAACGAGCACTGGGCTATAGAAGCTGGACTACAGGGCAAAACAGCCATCGAGGTGAAGACAACGCTCTTGAGCGAAGACAAGCTGTTTGGCAAGTGGGCACCGCAGCTCCAGGAGTTGCTTACTATAGCATGTGAGGAGGAGACAAAAGACAACCCCGGAAGCGAGGCCGATTTGATGCCGCTTTACATGCTCCCTGTCGGCCACAGCTGGGAACACCGCTGCGGCGCCACGCTGATCGGCGACGCCGCTCACCTGATGACGCCCTGGGCTGGCGAGGGCGTCAACCTGGCGTTGTGGGACGCATTAGACCTTGCGCATGTTCTTGCGGAAGTACCCGAGACTGAAGATGTCGCGTCGTGGCAAGCGGCATTGGACCCACGAGTCCGTAAGTTGGAGGAGGTCATGCAGGCGCGGGCGAAGAAAAAGGCCGAGGAGACGCTCAAGAATAAGGACATTCTACTAAGCGAGAACGGTGCGCAAAACATGGTGAATCTGTTTAAGATGTACGAGGAGATGGCCGCGACTGATGGAGAAACAAGTAGGCAGTAGTGCGAGGGAAGGTATTTGAGAGAAGGGGTTCAAGGAATAGTTGGATTAATATGTTGTGACCAATAGCAACCAACTAGAAATAGAATGTGTAGAATAGTCACGGCTTCAAAATACCAGCAGTATAACGTACAAAGTAATCCCTTATCGCCGGCTCTTGTGACAAGTGAACATAAGCGCCTATAGAGGCATTCTGCATTGCCAATACCTGTAATGTATCAATATCCCACTTTCTGTATCAACCTCTCCACTCCAATCACATTCCAAAACGAAAATGGCAGAGGCCACTCTGCTGCTCCGATGGCAATGAAGTCCCTGAAGAACCACCAACCAGTGAAGTTAAACCACGAAACAACCCAGATATACCCTATGGCGTAGCCGATACTTCTTGGAAGTCGCTGATATCTCGGTGCAGAGGAAGACTGATGTTTCCCGTCTGATAGCTTCCCCGTTATCGCATAGTCGTGGTAGTGCCTAAGAACAAGGGCTTCTGCCGTCGTCGCAAGAGGCTGCATCATAAAGAAAGACAACATATCCGAGATGAGGTTTCGGGGAGAAATATATCCATCGCAGACGACAAACAGACTCAGAATGTGAAAGAAAGCACTAATCATGAAGGCAGTAGTAAGGTAGGTTGAGTATGCCATGATAGATCTCTCAGGAATTCCGAAAAAAGCGATTATGGCACGACTAAAACCAAGAACCGGCTGCAAAGATGGAGACTGGCTTAGTGAGAATACGGGAAACGTGGCAATCAAGCTCACCTGTCGAATGTAGCCATGCCAGAACGTTCCCCAGACGTTGGCAATTTTGTAACAGTCTAGAATACTGCCGAACAATGGAGGCCAGTCCTACACCAAGCTTAGTACCCGCCATTTAAAGCGTGGAGGACCATGAAGCATACCTCAGGCTGGCTAAGTCCCAACCCAACACCGATTGCCGCTACAATCTCGAACTGCAGTGTCATGGTCGAGAACACGGTGGTCCCCATCAGAGACTCCTGGAAGGATATCCTGACCAAGTTTGCTGGATCCCAAGCCCGCTCCCGAGGGATATCCGTGTTCCTCGCCAGCAAAACCACGGCGTCCAAAGCTAGATACGCGAGTACCGCCCTCGCCAACCTGGTCGCCAGAAATGACGCCTTCGTCACCCTGTTCCGTCGCATTACCTCTCGCACCGCGTTCACCTTGCGACTTCCAAAGTTCCAACCCACGGCTCGCGGCGTAGTTGCTAAAGCGAAGGCCCAGCGCAGTTTATCCCAGGTCCATTCGCGAGGGCGTCCATGCCGCGGCTTCTTCTCATCATCAGTACGCCAGAATTCACGCTCAGGCTCATGCAGCAGTAGTCGCTCGATGGCTGGAAGGACAAACAGCCAGGATCCTGTTAGTCCATAGCGCATGGGACGGGAGGTGCCGATGTTTGGTGGCCAGGACGATACTGTGGTTGCGTAGTTGGTGAAGATGATGAGAGCTGCGAAGATGCGGCCACGGCCAGGGAACGGTGGGCTGGCAAATGAAAGGAGAATCAAAGCCGGAAGAGAAACGAACGGAAAGACGTCTCGGAAGCCCGGAACGTAGAGTGGAGGGGATATGGAGCTCATAGCGAGTTATCGATCGGTCGTATTCTTTATGTGGTCAATGAGGATGAAGCACCGGGAGTCAAGCCATCATTGCCATTGGCACCGTTCTACTTAAACAGAAGCATATGATCGGAATTATCAGACTACTTGTGGTGAGATCATCAATATTTGAGCAGATGAGCTGGAACAGGATAGTGGTTCCACCTGAAGAAATGGTCGCTTCTTGTGACCTGACGGGTGGCGTTGAACACTTTTGTGGCTAAAGCTGAACAACCACAGAGGCCAGCTCAGAGTCCTAAAAAAATTGCCACGTCATGATCCATGACCTTAAAGTACGAGAGATCAGCCATTTAAAACAACAGGGTGGTTTTCGCATCTTCTTATCATTGGAACATTCGCTATTCGAGATTCTGAAGGATTGCACACCGGGCGTTGATACAGCTCGGGTAATGACAAAGCAAACTATATACAAGACAGCACTCAATAAAAGCTCGCCCAGGGCTTATAGTCTTCGGCTTGCATGAGCCCCTGGAGCTGACGTCTTCCAAGTCCGATATTGCCTCCATCGAAGATAGAATCCACAGTAGCATCATTGAGAAGCCCTGGGAACACCGTGTCCGTCCCATATGACATCCTGCATGTTTGTTAGTCGGGTTCATTATCGCTACCGTAAACAAACGCAAAACTTGAAGAAGAACGACGAGGGCAGTACAGCATTGACTTACACTCCAACCACCTACATCGTCTCCCACATGGCACTGACAGCCTGATCACTGCAATACACCTTGGCCTGCAAACAGGCCTCATATCGGCTACTGTCATCGCCAGCACCTTCTTCCAGGTCTTCCAGGTTTCTCTATGTGAAGGCGCCGAGAAACAGGTACAGTAAATCTACTTGATGGGTTGGCTGGTTCTCTTGTCGTTTTACAGCACGGAAATGCCAGGGAAGGCCGGATGTACATGCATCCTGACACTTCCCGATCTTTCAGAGAGGTTTCATTAAGGCCTTCAATTTCAAATTTTAATGTCCACTTGAACTTCATCTATGTCGTCGCATGCACAATTTCAGCAGTCCGCTTATCTCGCACGTATTAAAGATTATTGATTAACAACTCGCTCTCTAAATCGAAATACGAAGGGGGTAGATGGAATTTTATGATCTACAGGTGGACTGAACCATGTAGCGGAAGTAAATTCCTTCAGCTTAGTTATTATCCCATCCATACTGTGTCAGAATATTTAGAGGAGGCCGAAGAAGGCAATGGTGATACCAGCCGCCGCGAGGAAGCTAGAGATGGAAACGGAAGCACCCTAGAAGACTTTAGCAGTGTTCTACATAGAGTACAATGACAAAGGCACTTACCATGCCGACAACGACCTCGGGGACATCCTCGTTAGGGGTAGAGCCGGTGGGCTCGGAAGGAATACCCCCGACGGGAGCGGTAGGGTTGGTGATGACAGTGATGCTGGGGACACCAGTAGCAGTTCCGTTGCAACCGCCGGGACAGACCCAGGGAGCAGTGGTCTCGACAGGCTTGCTGTGAATTGGCTTGGTGTGCTCAGTGGCAGGTTCGGAGCGAAAACCCTCGCTAACGGGGCAGATGGTGGTGGACACGGCAACCGTTTCGGTGATGACCTCTCCAAAGGGACAGTCGGTAACCTCAGGGGGACACGCGGTGACCGTGTTCGTCTTGGTGCTGTAAATAGTTGAGATGGTGAGCTTTTCGGTCACCGGGCAGATGGTGGTAGTAACGGCGATGGTCTCGGTAGTGATGTGACCAACGGGGCAGTTGGTAACGGTAGCAGCGCAGGCAGTGACGGTGTAGGTCCGGGTGTCATAGATGGTAGATGTGGTCATCGGTTCTTTATCGGTCACTTCAGCAGACTTAGTAGGAGCAGTGGTATTGTCTTCAGGGCCATTGGTCTCAGTAGGAGACGAGGTCTCTTCAACAATGGAGGTCTCTTCAGCGGGGGTCTCAGTCTGGGTAGCAGATGATGTCTCTGGGCCTCCAGTCTCGGTGGCACTAGAAGTCTCAGTGGAACCAGAGGTCTCGGCACCTTCAGTCTCAGTAGAAGCAGATGTCTCGGTAGTCTCGGCATCTTCGGTGGTCTGAGCATCACCAGTGGTTGTGGGGTCAGGCAGCTCAGTGGTGGTGGTGCTCTAATTATCCATTAGTATATCTCGGTAGTGTTAGCAGGGTTATTCACATACCGTAGCCTCGGGTTGGGGCACTGTAATCGTGTATCCGAGCTCTGCATTTCTTGTCAGTCAACCTCCTACTTGGCCTTTTCAAGCTCAGAGTCTTACCGGCGCAAAGCTCAACACCAAACTGAATGGCATCATCGGCATCAGTGCTGCTAGGGCAGTCACTTTTGGTGCACTGGATGTAATATCCCTGAAGCTCCGTGATGTCGCAGAAGCAATCGTACATCGAGGGCAGCGTGCAGGTCAGAGGAGGGTGCTCGGTAAGAACTTTGGAGAAGCAATCGATCTGGATGCGCCGTCAGCGTTGTTCTGTACTTCACGAACCGTGGCTCGGGGATTATAGACAGATATGACAAGATATAAGGGAGCCATACAGCGCAGGCCGCAATGGCAGTAGTCAAAGAGGCCAGAGAGAGAATGCCGACAGCTACCAGATGGACGGGAGTGAAGGACCGCATGATGATGATAAGTTCGAACTGGGTCTTAACGAGGGTAGACAAGTTGAGAAGACTGAGCTTAGTGGGTGACTGAGTGAGTGAGGAGCGACGAGGAAAAGCGGGCGAAGCAGAGGAGATGAAGGGAGTCCTTATAGTTACACGCTGCAACTCGCACTCGATCCCATGCTCCATATTCGCTCTTCAGCTGAACGCCCTACCAACCCAGTTCCTGCATGACCCCTGGAATTCCAAGTCTTCTCCTTGTCGTTTACACGCGACTGGTCGGAGTCGGAAGAACAAAGTGAAAGCGTCAGTCCGTGCCAGGGTAATGTCTCCACCGCGTGGCTTGATAGCGTGCGTGATATTATGCCGCACTATTCTACATCAGCGATGGCATGCACCAAGCGTTCATCGTGTAAGGTTATCTGATCATCTGATAAACTGATCCGAAGCCCAAAAGCGTCTGGGGCATCAAATGTCTGGTCATGGAGCCAACAACGGGCTTGCGTGCGAAATTCGCCTGCCTCGCATCAGAGCTTGGCACACCATGGTTCCGTTGTGGAGGGGCTTTTCGGGACTCTAGCCGAGCCCACTGAACACCAATCTCGCTAGGGCTGGATGTGATGCTCGCTAAGTCGGGTTAGATATATAAACAGCATGCCTGTAATTCTCCCCGTGCTGCGGATGCTCGGGGTGATTATATTCTATCAACTCGCCCGTTCTTGACACCTGGCCGTCTAGCAATCTGTGTGAGAGACATGTCCTGGAACCCAGTTTTGGGTTTAGTTCTCTAGCACTTCCAAATCTTGCTGAGTTTACGTCTTTAATACGCTTAGGAAGCGCATCAAGGAGTTGAGCGACCACGGTGTCGAGGAGAGAGTATCCTCTTCAACAACCAACTCTAACAACATCTCACAAGGCATGACATTGCCCCTCAAACGCAGGTACCAAAATGCAGACGCCCTGACCCTCTCTGCTCCATTCTCAAATCCCTGTGCATGCATGCAGCTACTTCTCAATGCACCGTGGCGGGACACCCGAACGGGTGGAGGGGTCTCAGCTCGTTTGGTAACCCCGTCACATGGCGTTGTATTTCTCTAACGGTTGTCTGCGATCGCGGTCAGTGGAAATTTGGTGTCCTTTGATGGCTGAGAGGATGTAAAGAACACGTTTGAAGCAGCGACAGGATGCGAAATATAGAGTATAAGAAAAAGATAGAACAGATACCTAAGAATAATCCATAGCTTTTTGCGATATATATATTAGCTATATATATATTAGCTAGGTGTAATAAGCTATCTAAGACCGTCCAGTAATTAAAGCTACATATTCGAGATACTGTATTGTTGTTTAAGATGCTTACTTCCCTCATTCTGAAGAGGTGGCTTATTTCGATTTTATGCTGCATAGTGGTTTTATGACAGGTAGGATTAAGTGGATTACCAGTGTGCCGCAAGACCAGGATTCTGGTCCTATCATTATGGCCGAGGACGAGAAACGGGAATAATGGGTACTGCCACGCGTGGATGGGTCCGACATGTACGAATAGAAGCTCGACGATATCTCTCACCTCACACCACTACAACCCCTGCTACACAACAGGTGACAGACGATCCTATCCAATGGAAAACTGACACTGCAGGTTACATTCGCTTCTCATGCCCCATGTCGGGCGGTGAGTCGCCTACATAGGAAGTTAAAACCCTCAACCCCCGCTCGGAGCTGTCTACCTCTATCCTCTCTTTGTTCAATCTGTCGCCGTCATGCCTGGAAGCAGTCCGAAATCGCAGGGAAGCGGCCCTCGGCAAGCGAGCAGTCCAAGGCAGCCTGTCGACAGTCCAAGGCAGCCTGTCGACAGTCCGAGGCAGCCTGTCGACAGTCCGAGGCAGCCTGTCGACAGTCCGAGGCAGCCTGTCGACAGTCCGAGGCAGCCTGCTGACAGTCCTAGGACGCCTTCGCCTCCCCCGGAAGAGCAAACTATTGAAGCTGACGACAATGTGCCTGAAAACGACGATGCCGACTCAGCCCTAGGTACGGAGGGTGAGAGCTCTACCGCTTCCATCACGTCCAGTATCCTGCATTACCGCACAATCAACGGTCGAACGTTCCATAGCGACAGGGGAAATGCAGTGTATTGGTAAGTCGCGTCGATGAAATCAGTCACTGATGCATGCGGTTGCTGTACCATGCAACCATTTGCTGACACCGCCCAGGGGATCCAACGATGAAGCCCAAAGTGAAGCAATGGACATAGCGTGAGTCCACTATTGCAGCTCTAAAGTGGGTTTCTAACCAGCATGTAGACATCACATGTTCACGCTTGCGCAGGATGGGAAGTTGCATTTTGCTCCTCTTGATAAAGACATCCAGGCACGTTCTGCTTGATATGGATTGATATCACACTAACCAAGTTTCACTAGCATGCACTTGATATCGGCTGCGGAACTGGTATGGTTCATCCTCATACATTAACATAGCATTCGCTGACCATTCGTGACATCTAACCAGGCATTTGGGCTGTGTATGTTTATGAGATCCATTCTCCCACATCAAGTTAGTTAACCGTCTCACAGTGATTTCGCGGATGAATATCCCGGCTGCGAAGTTACCGGAACCGATATCTCGCCCATTCAGCCTTCCTGGATCCCACCAAACGTCAAGTTGTAAGTGGTCACTATCCTGAAGTCAACCACGTCACCATCTCATCATTATAGTGAAATTGAGGATGCCACCCAAGAATGGACATTCACGCCTGAGCTCTTCGACTATGTTCACATGAGATACCTCATCGGATGCATTCCGGACTGGACGCAGCTTTTTAAGGAGGCGTTCAGGGTCATCAAGCCGGGCGGCTACTTCGAGACCTTCGAAACTACGCCCAACATCGCAAGCGACGACGGGACTATGAAACCTGATTCAGCATGCGCTCGTTGGGGGCCAACCTTCATTGAAGCTTCAAAGGTCATTGGTCGGACCTTTACAGTCATCGAGGAAGGTATTCAAAGGAAGGCCATGGAAGAAGCTGGCTTTGTCGACATCCAAGAATGGGAATTCAAGGTTCGTGATCACCCGCTCTCGGTGAACATTCATGGTCCTTTGCTAACATACATCCAGTGCCCCTTGAGTCCGTGGGCCAAGGATCCCAAGTACAAAGAGATTGGGCAATTTTGCTCGCTCTTCGCCACGCAAGACACGGAAGGATTCATCACTTTTGTCACTAGTACGCTTGGGTGGTCGATTGAGGAGGTCCAGGTCTACATTGCTCACTTCCGACGGGAAGTCCGCAACCTCAACATCCACACCTACATTCGGTTGAAGGCTGTTTGGGGTCGAAAGCCAGAGTAATTACCCAGTATCACTTGGAGGATGAAGATTTGCTTTGTGTCACGTATCATAGCACCGAGTCGACTATTTCTTTAGACCTATAGCCTAATTGAGAGAACAGAGGGTGTTTCAAGACATACGCCGGCGACTAGGAACGAGATGACACTATTGAATACTTTGAACGCTGATGGAACGCCCTCCTATTAATGACTCCCCATGTAGAAACAACGGTGTTTCCATGCAACCTACCGATGACTGCGACCGATAGAGCGATGTTTCATGAATCATGGCCTCGGTGGCTTACAGGAGCACAGTGATACACGCCGTCGAGGCTGTCCTCCGCATGGTTTTAACAACTCCTGCGACTAAGGAGGTATTAACTAGACTTCCACAGTTCCGAAAATTCAAGGAAATCTAGACCACCCCGCTAATCTCGACACTTAGAATATGAACATCAGAACTAGAGCCGCCGTTCAAGTGGGGCGGTCTTCGCGGGTTTTGCGGCGGCCGCGGTATTTGGACGGTGCGAGGTCTGATTCGTCCATTGTCCTTGGGCACTTTTGCTTCAGTCTAATCAACTAGTTTTGTAAGATGTGTCTAACTACATGCAGATCAAAAGATGATATGAAATCACGTATATAAGGAGTTTCTCGTAGCAACCGCAAATCCTGTCAACTTCACACCCTCCTGTTTATGAACTGGACCTATTTACAAGTGCACAAAGACGAAACCGAGCTGGCGGTATCTCTATCAAGTTTTTCAATTGCGTCTTCAACATCATGCCCTCTCTCAACAATACCAAGAACTGGCTGGGCGGCCAAGTCTTTGGAGACACATGGCTGCCAATGGTAGATCTTTCTGGAAAGACGGCGATTGTGACCGGCTCAAACACTGGGTTGGGACTTGAGAGTGCAAAACATCTGTATGTGAACTATCACTTTACCGGCTCCATGCTTCATCTTACTCACTCCGTATTGTAGAGTTGTACTGAAGCTTTCAAGCCTATCCTCGCCTGCAGAAACATGGAGAAGGGTAAGGAAGTAGTGGCCCTCGTTTTGAAGGACGCTGGAGGCAATAGTCACACCAAGATTGAGGTTTGGGAACTTGACCTCGCCAACTACAAATCCGTCTTATCCTTCGGGTCCCAAGTCCGTTCCCAACTGCCGCGTCTCGACATATTCATGGCCAATGCCGGAATACAGCTTGACAAGTTCGAGCTCGCCGAGGGACTTGAGAGCACCCTGAAGGTCAATATGGTGTCGACATTCCTATCTTGCATGGCAGTCTTGCCCAGGCTTAGGGAAACCTCGGACGTCTATGATACCGCGACAAACCTGACCATCACCGGGTCGGTTTACCACATCTTCGGACCGAATTCTCAGCTGGACATACCGGAAGATGACGATGTATTTGACACACTCGGCGATCCTAAGACACCTGATATGCTGGGAAGATATGCGCTCTCGAAGTTGATGATCACCAGTGCGTTGCTGAGTTCGCTCGGCTTATCTCATCCAGCCCAAAAAGTAGCAAGTCTCAGGTTTTGGTCAACGTTTCTAACCCAGGCTGGTGCAAGATAGAGCTGGCGCGCAGTAGGCTAGTATCACTGGTAGAACGCACACTGTCCTCACTGATGTGCTGGATTGCAGAGAAAGGTAGTCTGGTCGTGGTTTTCGCCGCGGTAGCAGGCGCAGACAGCCACGGTCGTTATATATCAGAGTGCGAGCTCAAGCTACAGTCGGAATTCATTCAGATTGAGAGAGGTGCAAGAACTCAGAGAAGAGTGTGGAGAGATCTGTTGGCGAGGATTGAGAGAGTTTCTCCCGAGGTGGCGTCGTTCATATATTGAAAGATGGATTAGACCATCTAGTGGGCGTTGCCGGGGCGGTGTCAAGGCAAACTGTTTGGCAGGTTAATATATTGTAGAAAAAGATCCAAGTTCACCCAGGAGATGTCATTGTCAGGATGAGGCCATTAGACTGGCTGCAAGATCCGGCGCAGCTGTCCATAACCGGGTCCGAAATACCGTTATTAGTGTCCCAAGCGGTGATCTCTGCAGCCAAATCCGTCATGGATAGCTGTTCGAGAGGCTCGAGAGGCAATTGATTGTTGACGTTTGTAGGGTAGCCCCTGGAATCCTTGGGGTGCTGTCCAGATCCGTAGTGTGCGAATGAGGATTGGTCGACGTTTCTGAGCTGCCCTTCCGCACATACTGTACTCGACGCATCAACTTAGCGATGGGTTTCTAGAGAATTCCAGATTCGCTGTAAGCTATGAGACGAGAGAACTCCCGGAAGTTTCTGATTGCAACCATGTCAGGATGTTCAGACGCTGCTCCATGGGGTCACTCGCACAACTCGGCGAGGACAGTAGCAAGCGCAGGCGGTTGAACCCACGCCTTCCAAGCCCATGGAGAAGACTCCGGCGATCTGGATACGGAATGCTGCTCTAAAACGGCCGTTGCAGCCTCCATCGTATCAAAATTGTCCCACTCTGGAGAAGGGCTGCGTGGCTGTCTGTACGGCGGCCTTCTGAGCATGAGTTTCATGCCACCTACCATTTGTCGGGCTGCAGAACTCTGGAATCTTTCCAACGGCCGCTTCGAGTCGCCGTGTCCAAAGTATTTCCCCTGTAGAGACTCCTCAAACGCGGAAACCAGCTCCAGCTTCTTGGACCAAGCTACTCCAGCATAACAGGACATCTCGTACAGCTTCCGTTGACAGGTCATGGCCTCGTTGATCATGGTAGAGAAGGACATTTTTGTGAATCCTGCTGCCGAACGGACTGGTGTTGCTTCCGGTGGCATATCGTCATCGTTGATGTTGATGGTGGGTTCTTAAAAGTCGCCGAAGCCGTCATTGGTGCGGTACCTCTGTACAAAGCTGAATGGCTATTCCGAACCGCAATGCCAAACAGGAGACGCCGACGAGTTTCCATGTCGAAAGCAGTGAACGTTTCGGGGTCATCCTCGCCAAGTCTCAGTGCTGTGGCAGCTCGGAATGCCACTGCTATCAATGACCAAGCCAATCCGTTGCTCAACTGCGTCAGAAGGGCCGTCTATGCTTCTAAATTAGATGCGCTATATTCTATTTTGACGGGTAGACGGCTAGCCCTACGAGATAGATGACGAAAGCTTGGAGCGTCGGGACGTCGGGCGTGGTAAGTAGGCGCGATCTGGCGAGGAGGGCTTCTGTGGAACATCAATACCGCCGGACTAGATCCTGCCGATGGCTCAAACCCATCATACCTGACTCACTGTCAGAGATGCTGCATAGAGCCATAAAGTAGATCGAAAACTCCAAAGCTTGCGCGGACACGGGTGACGAGTATCCTGCTGGGTCGGCGTGGGCCGCCTCGATGGCTGACAGTGTTGTTGGCCAGTGATGAACTTCATGAAGGCTCTCCACTCGGTATCGATAAAGCTCCAGGAGTACAGTCCGAACATCAGAGCAGAGGGGATTGGCCTCGATACCATGACTGTGAGTTTGGCCAGATTGAAATATCATCGCTCCCACCCCCGATCTCATATCCCCAAGCTGACTTCCCAGCTCAGATTCTAGAGAAACGTACTGAGTCTCGTCCTTCTCATCGTCTGGACACTCCAGTATCTCTCGCAGGCCTTGTATCTATGTTGAAAGGGATGAGTGCTTTGGCAGATGAAGGTGAGAAGGGCTTCAGCTACCTCTTCTGAAAGAAAGTTCCAGAACCCTGGGGCGACGAACTCGCCTATAATACTCGTGGAACGTCCTGGTTCACTTTGGTCAGTTCGCTCATCTGAAGATATATGCCCGTATCTACTGCCAGCACTCGATGAGACTTGCGGCTGTTGTGGATACGAATCAGAATAAGCCCAGGGTGGAATTACTGTGTGCCTCGCCAGAAGTGCCTTACATGCTCGGTCTGCTGCCTCAGAAGCTGTTCTATGTGAGAAATCCTCGCCTCCAGCAGTGTTTTATTCTTGCCACTTTGTCCACGGGGCAGCCGGGCGCGCTTCACAGCCTCGCAGCCGAGGCCTGCCGTTCTGCAAGCGGAACAAGGAGAGTCTTTGTCGTAGGCAATCTTTCGACGTTTGCATTGCTGGCTGGCCAGACGCGGTGTTTCATCCATTGTGGTGGATATCTGAATTGTGCCGAGCTTTTTCTTGAGGTTATATATTAGTAGGTAGCTTGCCTCGATATTGTTGTCATGACTTTCGCACTACTTTAGCTACCTTTAACGGCAGACATGTTTAGTCAACAGGATTTAGAACACAACTGGCGAAGCCCATGCATACTTCTTTTCTTGTCGGGCTCCCCGGCCTTCGACGAAGTTTTTCGACTTTTCAAGATAGTCATCCAGGATGTCCAAAACAAAACCTGTCGAAGAAGCGGCTTGCGAATCAACTCAGTCTTAAGTTCAAACAGTAGTTTTGCACACTCTTGCCAGGCCAGTTTGCCTGTTTTGCATCCTAGGTACATCAAGTAACATAACAGTAAACATTCCCACTCTGACTTGCTTCTAAGACAAGTAACAAAGCCCTACTCATGACCTAGTTCTTTTCTTCGTCCTCGCCGTCTTTGTCATCTTCGTAATGCCCATGATACTCTTTACCTTTTTCATCAGATCCTTCAGATACGACATCTTCGAAACCAAAGTATCCCGGAATTTCCAACCTGAGACCAGCAAGGTCATCCAAATGCGTTGTAGCACCACTCGTTACTTTTCTAGCATCGAATGTATCAAAAGCCAAGCCTACCATTTTCCAAACGTTGCTGTCTTCAGGGCGATCCAAGTACAAGATATTGCAAAGTTTGAAGGGGAGCTCCCACTCGGACGCCAGAAGATGCTCTGGGCCAAGGTTGTCACTTAGGCCTTCAGACTGTCTCTCAATAATTTCCATCATCCGCCAGGTTAACTTATGCATCAGCAGGAAGGGGAAGGCGAACTCGGCGACTTCAGCCTGCATCGCCAGGACGAGCGACGACAGAAGTTCGCCAGCTGAGAAACGTTGGTCGTCGGCAACTTCTGACCTCTTATGCCTGGGGTTTGCCCGATGCGCAGCTCGCCTCTGCTGTGGCTCCGGGGAACTACCAGTGCGTCCCACGAGCGTCACGCCATCCATCTCCCGTTCTCCCACTTGGCTGCGCCCAAGGATCTCTCTGATACTCTCGGGCGTCCAGTTGATCGCGCCCGAATTCCTACCGTATCTATCCTGGAAGATGCGGGAAACAGTGGCACCGTGTTTGAGGAGCCGCGGTCCCGCTCGAGATAAGTTGTTGACGTTCGGCATACTCCCCAGCGGCTCGCGTCTTCGGTTTGCGAAAGCCGATGCAGAAACTCCAGTCTGCAGCAAGAATCGCGTAAGACAGTCGGCGGGATTCGTAGGTCTTCCTCCAACAAAGAACTGCTCCTCTCCGAACTTCTGGATCAGGAGTTCCATATCGTACCAGAAACAACTGGTCGAGCCCCTCACTCGGGCAGCGTTGTAGAGGTGTGCAGGTAATGTCAAGGTGGCCCACACATTAGTAAGTGCAAGTCCAGTGTCATACATGGCAGCTCGGAAATGGTAGAGCGCCAAGCCAGTGACAATCGGAGACCGTCTCAATAGCCGATGCTTCTTGATTGATTGTATCACTGCGTGTCCCTCACGGGCCGTAATCCACGCCTTCGCTTGGTGCAGAGGATCTTCCATGAACCACTGAAGACTAGACTTGAGTGATTTTTCATTGTGAGACGACCAACGTGGACGCTTCAGGTTCTTGTGGAATGCAATGTTCGATCCAAGATTGGCTTTCATCTCCCTCAATCGCTTAAAGAGAGTGGTGACTGCAGTTTCGGCGTGGTCCCTCAGTACATAATGTATGTCGAGGGTAATTTGTGCCGCAAAGATGAGGAAGAAAGGCACCTTCCGCGTTTCATGGAATTCCTTGACTCCACGAATGAACTCATCCACAATGGGATAATCGGGGACATAATGAATAATCGTGAGTGCTTCCATGAAAAGCTCCGTGATGAGGATCTGGTCCTCGATGACCTTCTCTTGCACAGTCATGCCCCCCCGGTCGCTCGCTGGATCGTAAACTCCAAACTCGTCGTCTTTATAGGCCGGGACATGGCTTTGAAGCGGAGCCTCAGCAAGAGCGTTGATGAGTGTACCAGCATTGAAGTAACATGCTGAGCCGAGGTCATAGAAATAATGCTTTTGCTGCTCATGCGCCTCTGTGACGATATCCTCCGCGGAGAATCCTTCTCGGGCAACAACCGACGAGAAATACTGTTGGCACATTTCATAGATGCCGCCGTGGTCTTCAAAGACAGGCAACATGCCGTCTATGAGGTTTCTCGCGAAATCGATTCCGGTATTTGTCGCTATGGCTACAGCGGCTGGATCGATGAATCGATCATTAGTTTCGTCACTGAGGTCTGACCATATGTTGGATATGAAGTCTCGGATGTTTTTCAGATCATCCAGCATCATCTGGAAAGCGACCAGGGTATCCTCAAGCGACTGCGGTGGTTCGGCTTCATAGACAACCTTCCCTCGTACAGTCTTTTCGGGTCTCTCAATGTCGGGCGCGTCGAGGAAGACTTCGGACGGTTCGTAAAACGTGAGGCCACTGAATTTGTTCAAGGTCTCAACGGGGTCGGTAGAGGCAGCAGTGGTAGAGGCAGCAGCGGTGGTAGACACCAGAGGTTGGAGCAACCCACGGACTTTCTCGAGAACACCGACAAAGTGGGAGTGACTGCTGTCAGACTGGGCGTCTGGTAGCACTCCAAGTCTACTCAACTTCGCGCCAAAGCTAGCCCTGACCGCGATAACTCGAGTAAGAGCTCTGTCAAAGACATCTGGAATTTGAACGAGATGTTTGGAACCGGCAATGCATTCAGCCAACGGAACAAAGTCCTTTATGGCGATGATATGCGCGCTGGCCGTTTTAGGGACAGGTTTGGCTGGTGCCTTGCCCTTCGCTTTTCCTCCTGTTCTGGCCTTTCCTTTCAGTCGACCGCTTGCTTTCGGCTTGGGAGGCTCGTTCGAGGGTAAATCGAGGGGATATCCGCACGCCCTGGCTGTTGAAGCGAGCCATGATGCAACAAAGTTGGTATCCTTTTTGTATTCTTGGTACACACTGACCAAGGATTTCGGCAACATCTTGATCGAACGAGGTTGAATCAGCTGGTGAAACCTCTGACAGGTTTCTACAGCAGGGCGATGTCTCGGCGAGCGGGGTCGAGAGAGCAAGTTGCTTCTTCATGACTAAGCTGATAGTGGCCTTGAATACTAGGCATCTAGAGATAATGGCCATTCTCTCCGAGACAT
Source organism: Neonectria coccinea (assembly GCA_019137265.1). Classification (NCBI taxonomy): domain Eukaryota; kingdom Fungi; phylum Ascomycota; class Sordariomycetes; order Hypocreales; family Nectriaceae; genus Neonectria; species Neonectria coccinea. The sequence goes on along the minus strand of WPDF01000109.1, from coordinate 166,254 downwards.
GCAGTTCGGACCCTTTTTCTGGCTTGGTTGGTTGCGCGATACACTCTAGAAATGTTTGTGACGGGCTCAAACTTGTAGTTTAAATCCCGGTTTATTTCAGCAAGGGTCGACTTCATTTGCTCGGTAAGCTAGCAGCCTAGCAGTATCCATAATGCTTAGCCTGAATGCGAGAGTGGAGAATCCCGAGCAGCACCCTTGGCGAGCTGAGGCTAATGTGACAGCTGAATACACGCAACAAACAATAAGGAGCGGCTAAGGCCGTCCAATACCGTGATGAGCTACGATAGACGGCCCCCAGGTCCTCTATGTGGTCGTAAACAATGCCATCTGTGCAGGGAATATCGCTATTGCAAGGATGAGAGGGAAGAAGTCATCACAAGAGAGGAACAGACAGGGGGATGAAGAGAGTGCAGAGAGACGAGTTAGATGTCCGTTGGCGATTTGAGAGTTCTTGCACACCCATGCACACACAAATAAATAGTGCATAGTTGAATGCAGGAGGTCTAACTTACAAGGTACGGAAAAGCATATTTTAATGGGCGTGGTGACTATGATCGCCCTTTAGCCATATACGGAGTAGCATAGCTACAGATACTTGATCAGCTTATTCTACTTGAAGAAGCTTGTGAGGTAGTTAATAGCCCGAAAGTTCTAGATTAACCACTCTAGCCTGTACATAGAAATTGAGAAGAAATGAGCATGGTGATTCCTACCATAGCGCCGGATTCCATCCAACGCATGGTAGCCACAGCCATCCTTGGATGCTCACTATCTGGGTGAGTCTTGCAGGGATCTTGGTGCTTTTAGCGCATCACTCGTCACGACGTCGAACTGCGCGTGCTTTTGAGATCACTGATTTAATTCCGGCGTTGCTGTTGATGCAGCAACTTTCTAAATATCACGCTGACCGTCCCATCTATACGGGAGGTCGAATCCTCGGCCCAATGCCTGTTCATTTTCAACGCCTCATGGACTCTCAAGGTCCTCTATACCGGTTCTTGCCCGTCTGTCCAACGTCAAAGCCAATCCCAGTCGTGGTCAACACTTCTGAGCGATGCTACTGGGCCCCGACGGCACAGCCGTTTGACCCAATCATTTGTTTTCTCGACTGGACTTTCCGTATACTGTCCATCGGGAATGCACACATTGCCACTGAGCGTGCCAGTGCTGAATGTTGAACGATCCGAGGGATCATTGCATGTGCTGTGAGGTATTCTAACAGAATCCCTAGGTAGACTCTTCTGGCCAGACATTGTAGCCGAAGGTGTCCTTCATATTGACGAAGCGGGTGTGGCGGCCCTCAGCAACCTTCTCGACGGCCTCAAAATCGGCATCGGAGAGACTGGGGACTTGAAAGTTGCTCTCGATACGCGAGGGCGTGGAGCTCTTGGGCAAGACCACATAGCCACGGCGAAGACCCCAAGCGAGGAGGACCTGGGCGAGGGTGTGTCCGCTCCGGTCGGCAACCTCGTTAAGGATCGTGTTCGTCCTGACCTTCTCGCCGGTGTTGGGGACTTGGTCTTGTGAGCCCAGGGGCGAGTATGCCTCGGGGAGGATGTCGTTCTCCTGGCAGTACTTCACCAGCTCGTAGTTGGGAAGGAAGGGGTGAACCTCGATCTGGTTCACGGCGGGCTTGACCTTGGCGAATGCCAGCATCTTCTTCAATCCTGGGATGGTCCAGTTCGAGACGCCGATGGCCCGGGTCTTGCCCTGGGCCAGGAGATCCTCCATGGCCCGCCACGTGGGCTCGGGGTTCTCGGTGAGGTCCTTCTTGATGACATACTTGCCATCGTCTCCCAGCTTGGGCAGGTTCTTGCTGTCCTTCTCGGCGGCGATGGGCCAGTGCACGAGGAACAGATCGACGTAGTCCAGGCCGAAGTTGCTCAGCGAGTTCTCCAGCGACCACTTGACCTCCTCGGGCTCGTGGAGGTGGTTCCAGACCTTGGTGGTGATGAAGATGTCGGCGCGCTTGACCGAGGGGTTCTCCTTGAGGAAGTCCCGGACGGCCTCGCCCACCTCGGCCTCGTTGAGGTAGAACCAGGCGCAGTCGAGGTGTCGGTAGCCGACCTTGAGCGCGCAGGTCACGGCCTTGTACGTCTCGCCCTTGGCGCCCTCGTTGGCAAAGGTGCCGAATCCCAGACCGGGGATCTTGACGCCGTTGTTTAGCGTGAAGGTGGTTGCGTTTGAAGTCATGATTATGTCGAGTTTGCTGCTTGGTTGCGTGGATGTGGAGAGGGCGTGGATAAGGAGGACTGATAGGGGGAGGGATATATGTGGGTAAACGGTCGAAATGAAGCAAAAGGAGACAACGTCGGTTTTGCAGAGAAAAGTACGGTGTAGATATGCTGGGATGTTTTGTCTCGTCTGGTTTACTTGCAGAATTCCAACAAATCTCTGCCTCAACGAGATCGCGTCCGTCGTCATAGTGGATAGGGCGGCGGGAAAAATGGCAGAGGGCGATTGGAGCTAATGACATCAAGGTTCCCACAGCTTCGGTCGGCCGTGTCAGAGTCTTCAGGAGCTTGACTCCTTTGCAAACAGATCGACGCAAAGTGCGGCAAATTAAAGTGGAGTGGGTGATAACACCTTGGACGAGGTCGAGTTTTTGCAACAGGTACCTGTGAGTTCCTCGACGCGTTCTGCATGGATCTTATCACTTCACATGTCGGTGGTTGACCGTGATGTAGCAAGACGGAGCTGGTGGAGCACGTTTTATGCACCTAGGAGACTGTTTGTCTGACGAGCCGGCATTAGGTCTCACCGCGGTTTAGTGGTGAGTGCGTTCCCTTGCTATAATTAGGGAAGAACGGTGCTTCGATGTACTGTATTGACATTTTTTTTCAGGGGACGTTCCACCACGTGGCGATGGTTTGCGAGGACCCCTAGTTGTGGTTGCCTACGTACCTGGAAACGGGCCGGTGTAGGGTGGCGGGACGGAGGACGGCCGGGAGGTGTGTGCCCGGTGAGCCCGGAGGTGAGAGGTGAAGAGGCGAGACAAAACGGAATGGAATGGGAAGTATTAGCTGGCTATCGGCGGCTCAGCAGCTTAAACACCACGCCCTGATAGTGCTCTACGCCTTCGTAGCCGCCCCGGTTATAAGCCGGACTCGGCAAATTGGAGGGGGTTCGTAGCTGGGTCCCCGACACTAACACGCTCTGCCCAGCCTTTATTGCAACCGTGTTATCCGCGAGGTTGCGGCACATACTTTGTCGGTCTCGCGCCAATCGGGGACGGCGGGCGGCAATTGCGGAAAGTATTTTCAATGCTGACCCGTGCGATGATGTCAACATCTCCATCAGAGTTCCCATCTAAGGATCTAAGGATCTAGGGGTCCTGGCAACTCCACCAGTTCCTGGGTCTGTAGCTGGACCGAGATCCACCTTTTTACGGCATCATCTCGGAGACGGTTTGCTGGACGTTCTGTCGTCATACCGTAAAAATCCCTTCAACCTTGGCGTTCGGTGGAGAAGCTGATGGAGCCGCAGATGGAGCCGCAGACGGAGGCACCTCACGGCAACGTCACCATACGGCGCTGGTGAAACGGAAACCGAGCGAGTTTTCCCGCTGGGGTCCAAGCCGTGCAAACGTTGAGCGACGGCACTGGCTGTTTCCGTCGGGAGCTCTCCACCCAGACGGGCGCTGGGAATCGCCTCGAGCGGTTGAACCCCTGCCGTTCCCTTTTGACAGGAGTAGACGAGTTTGGTACCGACTGGCCCAAGGTATCAAAAGTGGGAACCGGCCGTGGCACGGAGGCTGACACGGAGCCGATAACGTATTTTCTCCTCGAGGTACCATTTCGTGTACGGAGTACATCCGGTGGCAGACTCGGACGGGGTGATAAGGTGTGAGGTAAGGCGGCGTCAGGCAGACTCAGACTCGCCCGAGCAGGTTGATAAATACGGTTGGCATGCCCACTTGTGGCTTTTGCTCTGAAAAAACATCGCTCACTCTCCCGTCCTCCGTTTCCAACACTTCTCGCTCTATCCCTCTCCTCTGCTCACGTTCCTTGCTTGACAAGCTGAGCATGCCCTTCAGCAACACCACAACCAACTAAGACCAACGCCAAACACTCACTCCCTTCAACCTTCATCATGCCTGCTTACGACGAGTCGGACTTCGGCCTCCCCGCCGACAGCCCTAACCCCCTCAGCCCTACCTCCAAGGCCTCCTTCAACGGCAACGGAGAACACAACGGCAACGGCCACCAGCTACCCATCCCCGATGGCCACAACGGCTCCATTGAGGTCCCCGCCACAGTCTCCTCCATGTCCGAGGCGTCCAAGTACATGCACAACCTGAGCGTGTCTCCCTCCATGCGGGACCGACGGAGCTCCCGCAACTCCTTTGGTACCTCGCTGCCCATCCCCCGCGCAAAGAAGCACTCACGGCTCTCCTCCGTCCGCCACGCCGATGGCCAACTATCCGGACCGGGTCTCGTGCAGCCCATCCGCGATCTCTTGGTGTCCCAGGCGCAGGCCGTCAACCCCCAGACCGTGCAGAAGGCCAAGAACATGGCCTTTGCCTTCGACATTGACGGTGTCCTCGTCCACGGCGACCGCCTCATCCCCGAGGGTCGCCGCGCGTTGGAGATCCTCAACGGAGACAACGAGCTCGGCATCAAGATCCCTCACATCTTCCTCACCAACGGCTCTGGCAAGCCCGAGAAGGCTCGGTGCGAGCAGCTCACCAGCATCCTGCAACAGCCCGTCTCCACGGAGCAGTTCATCCAGTCCCACACCCCCATGAGCGCCCTGTCCGAGTACTACAGCACCGTGCTGGTCGTCGGCGGAGAGGGCTACCGCTGCCGTGAGGTTGCTGAGCAGTATGGCTTCCGCAACATTGTCGTCCCCAACGACATCATCGCCTGGGACCCTACCATCGCTCCCTACCGCATCTTCACTGAGGAGGAGCGCGCCACGTCGCGACCACGCGACTTCACCAAGATCTGCATCGAGGCTATCATGGTCTTCTCTGACTCCCGCGACTATGCCACCGACATGCAGATCATCATGGATGTCCTGCGCAGCAAGCACGGCCGCCTGGGAACCGTGGCCGAGGATCCCGTCGCCGAGCGTATCCCCATTTACTTCTCCCAGGGTGATCTTCTCTGCCCTACCGAGCATCCCACTCCCCGCATGTCTCAGGGTGCTTTCCGCATCGGTCTTGAGGCCATGTACAAGGCCATGACCGGCGCCGACCTGGAACGTGTCGTCTACGGCAAGCCTGAGCTGGCAACTTACAAGTTCGCCGACGAGGTCATGACCAACTGGATGCAGGAGCTCCACGGCGAGGAGCGACTACCAGAGAACATTTACATGATCGGCGACAACCCGGCCTCCGACATTGTCGGCGGCAACCTCTGCGGATGGAACACCTGCCTGGTGCGCACCGGTGTGTTCCAGGGCGGCGAGAACGACGAGGAGAACCCTGCCAACTTTGGCGTCTTCCCCACCGTCCTGGATGCGGTCAAGAAGGCACTGAAGAACGAGCTGGGCCAGGACTTCAAGATGTACTTTGACGAGAAGATCAACCCGGTGCTCCACGGCACCGAGTCCGATCATGCGGTGGTGGTTTAAGCGTGCATTAGCGAACATTAGCTGTTGATTGGGACAGGCGTTATTTTTCCTAAGGGAACGGGATAGACTTAGACATGAATCTTGAGACATGAATGAATCCAAACACTTCAAACAAATTCTTGATGATCCTCTTCCAGCTGTGAGAAATAGTAGGTGTGAGATGGGTAATGTGCCGCCACATCATGATTGCGTCACTGCCATTTTCTACCAGTATGGATACAATTGTACCTTTAAAACGCTCCAACGTGGGCAATTTGGAGGTAATGTTGGAAGTAGTAAGCTTGATCCTGTTGAATAACCCTGATAGGGTTTTAAATCTGTCACATTGTGTCAGATGTTTTGATTGATGTTTTCACTTGCATTTAGTTTTAATTAGCAATCAGCAAGTATATAATGTCTGTATGCTGCGCCAATGGATAATACTTAGCTTGATACCAACCTGGAACAGTGTTTCACCCGTAGCTATGACATTGGGTATTACGACCAGTCAAGCTGATTGTCATGAAAACGCTAGTAATTATTTGATGACATTCAAGACCCCGAATACACTGGACTATGTGTTTGAATACTCAATATGCCACTCATTCAACATGTCTCCGATTATGGCTCAGATCAAGGGATGCTTTAGTATTAGATCTCTTGCTACTTTCTCTATTGGTCTATTCACGCAGACTTTTCTTCTTTTATTTATCTCAGTTACCCTTGGCCCATTTCTCAAACAGGGGTTGCAGGCGGGCTCCTTCGGTGTCGGCCACCTCTGAAAAGTCTCTTGCTGATCCGAAAGGATGATAAGGGAACGGACTGAGAGAAAATTAGCCAGTCTGTGAGAAGCCTTGCAAGGACTAAGTACAATTGGAACATTCAACGTACCCATACTCGGGAACCCAGGTGATTGGGTCATCGGATTTGTGAGCTTCGATGCAGGCTTTCCAGAAATTCTCAAAGAATGCCCGCTCAGCGGCGAAGGCGGGATTTGTGGGGTCGGGACACTGTGATGATTGCGTTGTGCCCATGCGCGCGTGAATATGGGAGACCTAATCATCGTGATGTTAGCAAGAGCGCTGTAGGAAGAGCCCTTGTCATCTTACGTGAGGGATGATGGCTTTGAGGATTTCCTTGTCCTCCTCGCCCTGGTCCAGGAGACGCTCACAAACCACGACCCAGTGAGAAATATCCGCGGTGATGCGCAAACTGTGGATAAAGTTAGCAACTAGACGATATATGGTCTCGCAGTGAACTTGCCTGGGCACTTGGCTAAGGATGTAGGATGCCGCATAAGGATTGAAGAGGGCACGTAGTCTGTGTGTTTCGTGGCGGATCTTTCCCTCGAGCCCTAGTTCAGCATCGACCTTAAGGGTGCCTTTGTAGAAGTGGACTGCCTGGTCGAGCGTCCAATGGTCACTGCAACATGAGGGTTAATAGGCGTCCGTGGATTTCGAGTGGCGAAATGAATAAGATAAGATGTTATCTACAATTGCATACCCCCCAGACTGTGCGTTATAATTGAATGGCTTCAGGGCCTGTGCAATCTGGAGCTGTTCTCGATAATGCCCGAGGATAACGTCTGGAGTGAGCCCTGCTGGTCTGGGACCGCTGTATCCTGGCCATGCCGTGTGGAGGCTGAAGTACATGGTTAGCCAAATTTACTTGAATATTGGGGACTTAATATTCATCGTTGGGATACTTACAGAACGCTGACTTCGAGCCTAGCATCTTCACAGACTTGTCGGAGAGCGGGCAGGTTTGGGTCGGGCAGACCGGCAAAGTCGATTTCGACTCCAACTGAGTTGCAGAACAGCCATTTCTCATTAGTTCGATACTGGACTGAGAATGGAGGACAGGAACATACAGTAGCCCTGCTTCTTCAAGGTAGGGAACCACGTCTTCCAGTTGTCAAAGTTGGAGCCGGGAGGGATACCCCAGGTAGTGCGGAAACGCAAGATTTCAGGCATGACGACGGATGAGAGAATAAAACAAGGGAGTTTTCATGTTGTCTGAGGAAATAAAATGGGTAACGGCCGTTTTGGGTGAGTCGCGGATCGAGGCCATCTTTCTACTTTCTAATTACCCATTAATTCAATCGCCAAGCCCCCTGGGTCGGCGGCCGCGGAGAAAAATGCCCTAAACAGCAAACTTGCCTAATTGGACAACCTGCCGCATCTGGATGCATGACGATACCTAGCTTTGGGGGAAAGAAACATTGGATCTCAATTGCAAGGCGTGATTTGTCTCACATGATGAAGGAGGAGATGTTGGAAGCCCGGCGTCAAGTCCGATGTGAGGACGGGCCATGATCATTGGTTCTGTGACCTGTGGTATGTTTCGGAGACACCATTCTATCTTATTAACAAATAAAATATCCGAGAATGGCGGGAATGGGGAGGCCTCAAATGGCTCTCCCTATCTAGGTATGAATATCAATCCCCCACCTTTGGCGAGTTGGGTGAGGTGGATCACTGATGATGGACCTTTAGCCAGCAGATTCCGTAATAAAGCCAAGTGATTGCCAGGTGGGAATAACAAATAACAAGAAGACAATAAGGACGCCCCTGTACGTAAAAGACGGCCTCACGCCACTGGCTTGCATCCAAAACGCTATCAATGCCAGCGCGGGTTGGCGGGGTAGTCCAGTCTACTGTAACCCAACTCCTGCAGTGTCACTTCACTCTTTGCAAACCGTGACGTCTCGCCGCAGCACTTCCCAGCTGGTTCATTGAGGCAGACTCCCTCCCATTTGCCATCTTCTCCTCCGTTCGTCCTGTTAGCTCATCTCCCCACGCACGATACGCTTCGAACCGCCACCCCCGCAGCCAGATCCCCGCCTTCACTTGCGACTAATTAGAGGAGTGGAAGGACGAGAAGTGAGAAGCGGAGGTCCTCTAATCTGGATAGAGTTCCCCGAAAGCTCCTCTCTCAGGCATTCTCGCCGGCATCTCGCTTTGCCCGCCTTCCCCGCAATGACGGCCACGAGGCCGAGCCATGTCCGAATGTCAGCCCGCGGACATAAATGTCCTTCGTATATTGTTACCGCGAGGAAACTTTCCTTCTCCAGTCTTCATACATTGCTCTGTCTGAATTGCATCTCCGCAAACATCCACCATGACGTCCCACACCCACACGATGAAGGCGGTCAACTACCACGGCCCGTATCAGGTCAAGGTCCAGGAGGTTGAGAAGCCGCAGCTGGAGCATCCCGATGATGTGATTGTCAAGGTCACCACTGTGAGTACCCCGCCCGCAGAAACCTATAGTGCACAGTCTGACAGAACACCCAGTCCGCCATCTGCGGCTCTGATCTCCAGTAAGTGAAAACAATAATATCGAAGGCGTCAGCGAAAGGCTCACCAGGATGCAGCATGTACGAAGGCAGGACTGCAGCCGAACCTGGCATCACCTTTGGTAGGCCACCAGACAGACGACACAGTACATCCTGCTGACATTTCCAGGCCACGAGAACATGGGCATCGTTGAGGAGCTCGGAGCAGGTGTCACTCTGCTGAAGAAAGGCGATCGTGTTGTCATGCCTTTCAACGTTGCCGATGGCCGATGCCGCAACTGTGAGGAAGGCAAGACGGCCTTTTGCACAGGTGTGAACCCGGGATTTGCTGGTGGTGCTTACGGTCAGGAGTCTTGCGTTGGAGACTTAAATTCCTCACTAACAGCCTTGTAGGCTACGTTGCCATGGGTCCGTATCGTGGAGGCCAGGCCCAGTACATTCGAATTCCTTACGCCGACTTCAACGCTCTGAAGCTGCCGCCCGGGAAGGAGTTCGAGTCCGACTTTATCTTGCTTGCAGGTTAGTGCAACATCGTCTTTATGAGAAATCCTGAAGACTAACAAACCTTTCAGACATCTTCCCCACTGGTACGCAACCAACATCCCGTCATATAGCCAAATTTATATCTAACCCTGAGCAGGCTGGCACGGTGTTCAGATCTCTGGCTTCCAGTCTGGGGAGAGCGTGGCCGTTTTCGGGGCTGGTCCCGTGGGTTTGATGGCCGCCTACTCTGCCGAATTGCGCGGCGCCTCCCGTGTCTTCGTGGTTGACCGCGTCCCGGAGCGACTGGAGGCTGCTTCTAAGATTGGATGCACTCCGATCGACTTCACCAAGGGTGATGCTGTTGACCAGATCATCAAGCTGAACGGAGGCGAGGTGGACCGTTCCGTGGATTGCGTCGGATACCAGGCTGTTGACAAGGCTGGTTCGTCAGAGGTGCCCAACATTGTTCTCGAGAACATGATCCGCGTTACCAGGGCCTGCGGTGGGCTGGGAATTCCGGGCCTCTACGTTCCTAGGTTTGTGATTCCCTGATAGTGGCATCGGAAGTCACTAACCGAGATCATCTATAGCGATCCTGGTGCCCCCGATGACACCTCGGCGAAGGGAATGATTAGTCTCAGCTTTGGAAAGCTCTTTGAAAAGGTATGACTCTCCACACATTCGACGATAAATCCTAACCGCTCCTACAGGGACTCTCCATCGCCACCGGCCAATGCAACGTCAAGGCCTACAACAGATACCTCCGAGACCTGATCATTTCAGGAAAGGCCAAGCCAAGCTTTGTTGTCTCGCATGAAATCAACATTGAAGATGCCGAGATTGCATATGAGAAGTTTGACAAGAGAATCGATGGTTATACCAAGGTGCTCATTCACCCCAACGGCGGATTTTAGTTGGGGATGCAAGTATGGGATGGTATTATCACAAGAAAAGGTCTAGTTGGGGGTTTAGCGGAATGCAAGAAGTACCATCTGTATATCTAGGGCGTTGAGATATTTAGGAGAGTCTATGAGGGGTTCAATTCATGTGTACTGCCATCGGCCTTCAGCTCTTCTGTGCCAAAACAAATCCAAACGCTTCATCAAGAATTCTCAACCCCTCCTCAATCTCTTCCTGCGTAACGGTAACAGATGGAGCAAGGCGAAACACCCCTCCCATTCCCGGCAGATTAACAACATTGCACGACAATCCCAGCTCCATGGCCTTGTCGGAGACGGCTTGACCGAGATCAGAGCCCGGCGCCTTGGTCTTGGTATCCGAGATGATCTCAATGCCCTGGAGAAGTCCCCGGCCACGAACATCGCCGATACACCAGTATTTCTCCTGGAGCTTAAGCAACCCCGTGCGGAGCTGGGCGCCGCGGTCCAAGGCCTTCTGGCAGATGTCGTCGCGCTCCACAATCTCCAGGACCTTGTTGCCGACGGCGGCTGTCAGGGGGTCGTTGAGATGGGTGGTCAGCCATAGGAAACCGGCCTCTTTGCAGCCCCTTTCGATCTCGGTGGTGGTGGAGACGGAAGCCAATGGCAAACCGCATCCAAGTGTCTTTGACAAGGCGAGGATGTCCGGGACGACGCCTTCGTGCTCGAACGCGAACATCTTGCCGGTGCGGCCAACACCGGTCTGGGCTTCATCCATGATGATAAGCATCCCGCGCTTCTTGCACTCCTCGCTCATCCGCGTCAGGTAACCTGGGGGAGGATCAAGGATTCCTCCGGTGCTGAGGATGGGCTCCATGATAAATGCAGCGAGTGACCCGACACTCTGTCGATCAATCATCGACCAGCCAAACTCCAGCTCAGTCTCCCAGTCGTAGGAGCCGTCGCTCTTCTTGAACGGTGATCGGTAAGCATAAGGCGCTGGGAAAGCTAGTTGACCCGGCATGGTAGGGCCACCGTTCTTTCGTCCCGCGGAGAAGGTCGCAGCGCCGGCGCCCTGAGTTAAGCCGTGGTAACTGGCTGAGAAGGCTACGATCTCGAACTTGCCGGTGTAGCACTTGGCCATCTTGATGGCGGCCTCGGTGGTCTCAGATCCGGTGTTGAGAAAGAAGGACTTTTGCAGGGGCGACGGGAGGAAGCGGGCGAGTCTCTCGGCGAGGTCGACCACGGGGTGGGTGATCATGTTGCTCAGCAGGTGATCGAGCTCGGCGACGTATTTCTTGACGACCTCGACAATCTCGGGGTGAGAGTGGCCGAGAAGAGAGCTCATCTGTCCCGAGGTGAAGTCTAGGATTTGCTTGTTGTTTGCATCGTAAAGACGGGTGCCTTGTGCTCTGGTGACGACGATGGGGGAAAAGGGGACTCCGGTGGTCATCAAGTACTTGTCGGTCTTGAACCAGAACGCGGCGATAGCTTGGGAAGACATTGTGACAAAGGATGGAAGCAACAGAACGCTGCGTAAGATAGGGATGATCTGTCAAAATAATAGGGTGTTTTGGTCGAGTGTTATATGGGCAATCAGCCGGCCGCGGGAAATACAGTGGCGACACTTGTCCGCGGAAACGGCCTTTGGTGGAGCAGTTGACTCCACAGAAGCGATAATGTAACATTTTTTGTATCTCGATTACAGGACTGCGAAGATGAATTGAGTTATCTGCCATGGAAACAACAGCGATTGTGGTGCTTGAGGCGAGATCACTGGGTTTGTACGGCGATGGGCTGCGAGACAATGTGCTTACACTAGTCATTATAGCGAAGCGCAAACCTTGGCAGCAATGTTGGGCGCCTGGCGAGCTTTGTCATTGACCTAACATTTAAAATATTCTTTCATTATTATCCGATTTATTGATTAACCGTTAAAGCTGTGTTGGCATACATTCAGCGAACGAATATACGCCCGGTCCAGGTACATGGGCTGGCTACCTGATGATGCGGGTGTTTGCCGCGGCGATGAGCGAAAAAGTCTTCCGCGGAATCCACACCCACTCTCATGAGTCACAGCAGAAAAGGGTGTCGAGAAGCTTATATTGATCAGAATCTTCACGGTGAACACATGAATGGGAAATATATTAGGGTAGAATTAATTCTGAGATTACATGTTCGCAGCGATGAAAGTAACGTGTTTTGGAGCCAGGTGGTGTGGTAACAGTGTTATTCTAATTAAATACTAGAACAAATACACTGGGCAACTTGAGTGATGATTGACTTCTTATGGTTGTCGGTATGTAGTAAAAAACTAGAGCTGGTACGTGCCCATGGCTCTGGGGGCCACCTTCAGTTGGAACAGCCGGTCGATCTCATCGTATCGTCGGCCCTTGAGCTCCGGGATGAAGAACCAGCTCCAAGTCATGGCCATGAGCGCGAGCCCGCCAAAGACAAAGCCGACCTTGCCCTTGAGGTTTCCCTCGTCTGGGTTCACCATGTACGGGATGGCGAAGTTCATGATGATCCCCATGACGGCCTGAGTAGCAGTCGCCAGCGCCATGGTCTTGGCCTTGAGGGCGGTGCTGCTGGCCTCGCCGAGGATAGCAAACGCCATGGCTCCCACGCTGGCGAAGTAGACGAAGGCGTAGATGACGGTGCACGCGGCCTGCACCCACTTTGCTGCGTCCGTGGGGATGACGTCCATGATGCCGATCAGGAACAGAAGCGTCGTGAGGCCGACCATGCCGCCGAGGAAGATCTTGCGGCGTCCGAACGAGTTGACGACGAACCAACTGGAGATGTTGCCCGCAACGCCGCACGCCGTGACGCCGACGCCCAGGTCGAAGCTGCGCGAGTTGGCTAGGCCGGCAAGCTGGAAGAAGTAGGTCGAGTAGCCGAGGACGAAGATGATACCGACGAAGTGCTGGCAAACGAAGACGCCGATGCTGATCAAGGTGCGGGTCAGGTCAACGCCCTTGAAGCACTGGATCCACGAGGCTTCCTCGTGTCGGCTGGAGTCCTCTTCGGCGATCGTCTCCTCCAGACTCGCGAGCTTTCCGTCGACATCGATCTTGGTTCCGTACAGCTTCACGAGCGATGCCTTTGCCTCGTCACGCTTGCCCTTGCGAGCGAGATACCACGGCGTCTCGGGGACGAACGGCAGGCCGACGGCGAGGAAGATGACGAAGAAGAGCTGGGTAGCAAAGGGGCCGCGGTACGCCCAGCGATCCGATCGCTCGCCGAAGCCTTTGACGACGCCGTTGGAGACGAGCTGGCCGATGGCGATGCCGAGGTTGACGCCGGTGGTGGACAGGCCTCGAAGGACGACAGGGGCAATCTCCGATGTCGCTAATGGTGCCAGGGTGAGGTAAAAGCCGAGACCGAGACCCAGGACCAGCTTGGACACGACGAAGGCGGCGTTGGTCGTCGAAAACATTTCGCCAAAGATGCCTCCGGTGGTGACGGCCAGGCCGATGAGCAGCGACTTCTTCCGGCCGATGTGGTCGCTGATGTAGGAGCAGATGAAGCCGCCGAAGAATTGGCCGACACTGCTGACGATGTTGAAGGCGGACTGCCAGTCGGCGGGGAGGATGGCTTCGCCGTCTTGGATGTATCTACAACGGCACTGTTAGTTGGTGCACGAGGTTCCGCGCTGGTTCGACTCGATGCGTACCCAAAGTCACGACGGAACGATTCTACAGAGATCATGGCGCCGTTGATCTGAGCGTCGAAGCCCCTGGAGGTTGCTTGTAAGTGGATGGCCTGGCGGACAGTTTTGACAAGGGGAATAGGCTCACCAGCCGACTCCGGCCATGGCCCAGTAGAAGGACCACCATGCAATTGCCGGGTGGCGAACGAAGACTTGTTTGAGGGTGAGGTCGTGTTCCGCTTGACGGTCTGCGAGCACGGTCTCCGATTTGGAGTCGTGGTATTCAACACCGGAAGCCCGTGGCTCGGTGTGATGTCCAACTTTGGCCTCTTCAATGGCAGTTTGCGTGGCCATGTTGACGACTGGTAAAAGCGCCCAGAGCGGATTGATGTTGTGAGTTTAACGTTAACTGCTGAAGGTGGATGACTCTTAGCGAGATGCTCCTTCGACCCGACTATTCGGGCACCAGGCGATATATACTCACGGCGTCAGATGGTGTAGACGCAGCCAGCTGCCGAGCGCCAACTCCCGTGCCGGGCGCGCGGACGCTCTGGAACGCCACGCCGGGTAAAGGCGACATGGTGAGGGCATCGCACGGTCGGGATGCGAAGCGTCACCAGACAAGCGGCCTGTCAACTGGTCTGGGGATTGTGGAGAATGGAGTGAGCGGCCAGGGTTGTTCGAGCGTGGGTTTGTGGGGAGTTCGGAGAGGAACCAGCTAGACTGGAACTAATCAAGTTACCGGGAACGAGAAAACTAGCATCGTGCTAGGAGCGACATTCCCCGACAGCTGAAGCGGAATTAGTGGCGCCATGATGGAGCCGAGATGGTTCATAAAGAGCGAGACTCCCCGATGGCCCGGCAGAGTGGTTCACCTTCTCCCCGGACTTCCAACAAGCAAGCGAGTCCACCGCTTCAGGATCCATCGACCCGGTTTATCCCCATCTAGACCATCTCACAGTGGTCTGTCCGCCTCCGTCTCCTCACCAGCTCCCCGATCTCCACGACCCTATCGACGCTCCCCACACTCCCCCGGCCATGCAGTCACCGGGCCAGGAAGACGCCGAGCGACGCCCCGGCAAACGCCCGGCGGCTCGCGGGACGGCCTTTTACCCAAGGAAGAGAGCCAACACGGCCTGCCAGGTCTGCCGGGCGCGCAAGACCAAGTGCGACAACCAGAAGCCCGCGTGCTCGTACTGCGTCAGCGTGGGCGCCGCGTGCATCCAGTCGCCTGTGGATCTCTCGGCGTTCGACCCGGCGAGCTTGAAGATCCTGGAGCGGTTGGATGATCTCGAGCGGTTGATGAAGGAGTCGCGCAAGGATAGGACTGCTGAGAATGCATCGTCCGTTGGGTTTCGACAGTCGCCGCTGGGGTCGAGTACGGAGCCTGCTGTAAAGGAGGTACCCGTTCTCGTGGGTGCATCCTTCAAAGGCGACGGCGAGGTAGGAGACCTCTCTCTAAGGAGTATCCTGCCCGAGAAACTCGAGAGCCTCCTACAATGGTCGGTATTCCCAGGACAGCCAGACCAGCAACTCAGTCCTTCGGGGCCCGTCAATACAAGTTCCCCCAAGAGCAGCATCCTCGGGAACCTGCTCGATATCAAGCCCCACGGCATCAACGCTCTCCTGGACAACTTCTTCATCCACGTGCATTGCAAGAACCCCATCTTCGAGGAGACGTCTACGCGGCGCCTCGTGACCACGACCATGCTCGAGGGCATCGACTGGTCGTCCAATTCATGCCTGTCGCTGCTCGTATGCGCGCTCGGCACCATCGCCACGCCACTAGGCCCCAGCCTCGATACGAAGCCCGACTCTGTCGCTTACATGGAATCACAAGGCTACTTCGAGGCGGCTCAGCGACGAATCGGCTCGCTGCTCTGCCAGTCGGACATCGTTGGCGCCCAGTGCCTGTTCCTCTCCGGCGTCTACATGATATGCATCTACCAACCCGTCCTCGCCTGGCGGTTCTTCTCCCAGGCCCTCGCGGCGTGTCAGACGCTGCCGTTCCTGCGACGGGCTCGCCATGTTGTAGCCTCGGTCCCAGAGCACTCGGCCGAGTTCCTCACGCTGCGGGCCGACGAGACGCAACAACAGGCCGTGTACTGGTCGGCGTGGAAGTCGGAGAGGGAGCTGAGACAGGAGCTGGTGCTTCCCGACTTCAACATGCCACACTCCACGGGCGTGCTGTACCCGCCGTTCTTCCCGACGCCGCCGCAGCCGTTGGAGTCGATGAAGACGCCCGACTCGGAGCGGCAGCGGGCGTCTTGGCTGTTCTACCTGGCCGAGATCTCGCTCAGGAGACTTTCCAGCAGAGTGTGCAGCGAGATTCTAGAGCTCCATCGGAATGTAGGCTCCAACACGTTGTTTCTAGACCAGCTGGCTTTACTGCTTCCAGAGTACGAGGCCCAGGCCCGGCAGTGGTCCGACAACCTACCACCCGAGCTCTCGCTACGAACGCCCCCGGAGAAGGACAACGTCTGCGTGTACGTGCTCCGGGGCCACTTCATCAACTTCTTCGAGACCATCTACTGGCCGTTCCTGATGGCGCATCTCGAAGGCCTCGAGTCGGGCAGCCCGATCCCGTCGCCGGGGAGGGAGATTGCGCAGAAGGGGCTCCACTTCCACGTCCGCCGGGTGTCGGTCAACGAGCCGGGGTTCCTTCACCGGCACCACGGGACGTGGGGGATGATCCGAGGGTGCATCCGCAGCGCCGTGGTGTTGCTCGGCGCGGGGCTGCTCGGGTGCGAGATGCCTCCGGGCTGGCAGGAGGCGACGTTCCAGGTGGTGCAGTTGACGAGTCTCTGGGAGGACGAGATCCCGGAGCTGAGCCAGAAGAAGGAGTTTCTACAGCAGGCGCTGACGAGCCTCGAGGACTAGGGTAGACAGATGCCGGCAGTCTGTAGACCTTGTAGCGTTAATGAAGCACATGATGATGCAGTCTAGTGATTGAGCGCCTCCACAACGGTTCCCGAGAAGTTCAAGCTGCAACTTAGTCTATCTGCCGAACAGGGAAGACTGCAGTACTCCGTACCAACGGACCATTTCCCCAGTTTTTACTCTTCTCTACAACTCATCTGATCAACTGGTCCGATCTGCTTCCCCACAATTCCGACGCGTGGTGACAAGCGCCAAGCATCTCGGGGAGTGTCGCTCCAACGTCGACACGCCATTCCGCTTTTGCCACTGCGGAGTGAGACGACGTGTGCTGTCCACGATAAGCAAATCCCCAGTATATAACAGGTCCTGTTTCTGCGGTCCCAAATATCGTCTCATTCTCCTCGGAAAGAAGACGTCGTTTACTTCCCCCGCTACTACTAGACCTCATATACTACGCCAGTTTAGTGTACGGAAACCGACCGGACTGCCTTTCTACTCAAAGCGACTGTAAAAATTCGACAACATGGGAGACGCAACCGCCATCAATGGGACTTCGCCTCCCAAGAATGGACCTTGCACCATGCTTCGGGTAGATGGAACCCGCATCGTCAACCCATCCGGCGAGACAGTTATTCTCAAGGGAGCCGGCTTGGGCGGCATGCTCAACATGGAAAACTTCATTACCGGATACTCTGGTCACGAACATGAGCACCGCGCACAGATGGCCGAAGTGCTCGGCGAGGAGAAGGCCACATTCTTTTTTGACCGCCTCATTCACCATTTCTTCACCGAGGCCGACGCAGCCTTCTTCGCTTCGCTGGGCCTCAACTGCATCCGCATCCCCTTTAACTATCGCCATTTCATCGACGACATGAACCCCAGCGTCATCAACGAAAAGGGCTTCCAGTTCTTGGACCGATGCGTGGAAGTCTGCGCCAAGCACAACCTTTATGTCATTCTAGATCTGCATGCTGTCCCTGGAGGGCAGAACCAGGACTGGCACAGCGACTCTGGACTGACGAGGGCGCTCTTCTGGGAGTTTAAGGACCACCAAGACAGGGTCATTCAATTATGGGAGGCCCTCGCCAGGCATTACAAGGGCAACCCCGTCATTGCCGGATACAACCCACTTAACGAGCCAGCCGACCCTCACAGGACATCCGCTGGACACTACGGCGCGAGACTGGTCCAGTGGTACGAGCGAGCCGAAAAGGCCATTCGTGCCGTCGACCCAGAACATATCCTCTTCATCGACGGAAACACATACGCCATGGACTTCCGTGCGTTCCCCGAGAAGCCGCTACCGAACACAGTATACGCCTGCCACGACTACAGCATGATGGGCTTCCCCGTCCCCGAGCAATTCGAGGGGACGCAGGAGCAAAAGGACAAGCTCCGGTCAAGCTTCGAGCGTAAGGTGCAGTTCATGAGAGAAAAGAAGGTCCCTATCTGGAACGGCGAGTTCGGACCCGTGTACCAGAACGAGCAGAAGGAAGGGGCCGAGGCCGTCAAGACGAATGCCAAGCGGTTCGCGCTGCTGGAGGAACAGCTCGCCATCTACCGCGAGACGGGCGTCAGCTGGTCCATCTGGCTGTACAAGGACATTGGCTACCAAGGAATGGTTTACGTCGACCCGGAGTCGCCCTACATGCGGCTGATCCGGGGGTTCGTGGAGAAGAAGCAGCGTCTGGGGCTCGACTTCTGGGGCGTTGTCAACAAGGACGGCGTGAAGCACCTGTACGACCCGTTCCTGAAGGGCCTGAAGGAGATGGTCATGGAGAAGTACCAGAACACGAAATACCCCAAGATATGGACGTTTGAGCGCCAGTTCGAGCGGGTAGTGAGGGAGTGCCTCCTCAGCGAGTACGTCGGCTGGGACATGGCTGAGCTGTTTAGGGATAAGACTGAGGCGGAGCTGGAGGAGCTGGCTGCTAGCTTTGCCTTGGGCAACTGTAAGATGCGTGACGGGCTCAACGATATTTTGAAGCTAGATGCGACAAAGAAGTAGACTTATAAGATATGAGATGCTTAGATGAGTTTTAATATTATCCGGGTCGATAATCATATGTCATAAGCGGAAACCCTTCAACGCTTGTTGCAGGGTATAAAGATTGTGAAGTTTGACATGTGGCGCAAGATCGATACCAAAACCTTTACGAAGTACTGAAGAAACGAGCCAGAAGAAGGAACTGTAACAATTCTTTTTTTAAATAATTGGATATATGTTGTGAAGCCCAAATTACGCCACGCCTCGTCCTTTACAATAACAAAACCTTCTAACGTAATGAAAAGAGCAAGGTCTACTGCTCGTACCCGTTGCGGTAGTGCAACTTCCTGGTTGAGCTGCTCACGCTGTCGACGTCATCCCTGTCGTTGTCGACAGCAGGGACTCTATCAATTGTCGTCTGAACCGTCTTTATAATTCCGTGTCCGCCAGCTCCAGAGTGGGCACCATCACGAAGGTCAAGCTCTAGGCTATCGTGACCGCCAACCTCGATCTGTGTCGTGTTGCCGCCCCGGAAACCCGCATTGTGCCCCTTGGACAGGGTATGTGAAAACTTGGACTTTCCATTGGTGCCTTCGCTTCGGGATTTGGTGATGATTGACAGCCTGTGGGAGTTGTTTCCGCTTCCGTGGCCTTTGGATACCCGTACGATCTTGCTGACGAGCTCGGCCATTTGCATTTCCATTTGGAGTTTGAAGAGGAAGCAGATTGAATAGAATGACAGGTAGCTGATGCAGGAGTTAGAATATGCCACAAGACATGCATAGCAGGAGGGAAGGTCAGCACGTACACTAAGCTGCTTCTTAATGATCCAAGTCCAATGAGGGCGATCTTGAAAATGTGTTAGCGACTTCCCGAGGTCAACCTGGGGAACAACATACATCAAACATCAGCGAAGCACAGATCAATCCCAAGTTCATGTGGTACAAGGGGAGGTATTTAGTCAGGCCGTAGGTGCTGAGGCGAGCTCGGACAATGTAGATGAAGTAGCCATTCACCGCAGCGTCAACGAGGGTGAAGATGACCTTATCGCAGCGATCCCAGATGGTGTTTAGTTGGATCCATTTTTGGCTGACTTGGAGGTGGGCTGGTATCCAGACGACGAAGACGCTGACGTTGAGGGCGAACAGGATGATGAATAGTAGCCATTTCAGTTTCGTTGCTTGGCCTGGTACATCCATGAGGAGGCTGACACGATCGAGGATGATTTGAGGAAGAAACTGCACTTGGAGTGCCCGTAGTAGCACTAGTTTCGTACTGTCAGATAAGTATGGGGAAGTGGAGAGAGAGAGACGTACCAACGCTGAAATAGAACCCGAAACTGTGTTGAGAAGAGTTAGTCTTGCTGAGGAGTGGATTGAAGATGGAACAATGGAGTTGGAACCGACCTTGGATTCATCCACTGTCGCTGGAAGAGCCAAACGAGAATTCCCAAGACTGCGCCGCCGACCCAAACTGCCCAGACCATGAGAATATAGGCATTGGGGCGCTTCGACCGTCGCCACAAGGCCAAGGTATGTTGTGCTGCAGTTCCGGCTGAGAACAGAGCGGCGCCCATGGAGAAGCCCCAGAAGATGCTCGAGATATTCGTGTTGGCCTTGTTGGGGATCTCCCGGACGTAAGAGTCCGGGATCAAGAAGCCGTACTTTGCACCCATTGCTGGACAAAAGAGTGGATGGCCGGGAGAAGAAGAAAAGGAAAACGATAGCAAAAAGAAGGCACTTTGAACTCAAAGCGCCGAAGGAAGGGGGAGGAGGGAGTTCAAAAGCTCTAAATACGACGGACGACAGGCGGGGACCCCGGAAGCACAGAAACGGGGCTGACAGGTCCTTTTGTGGGACAAGCCCGTGACGGGGCCTTCTAGATCAATCAGCACGGCAGCCAGCGAATAAGCTCGATCTTTAGCTCGTGGGATGCGCGTGGATGGGACGTAGCGATTCACGGGAAGTGGCCCGGCGAACGACTAACTCCCGCCGTAACGCAGGGGGTTTCAAGTTTCAAGTCGGGAGGTCTTGGCGTGCGATGGTTTGAATGTGTAAGAGGGTCCGAACTATTTAGACTTTGTATGGGCATGTGTATTCATACGGATGGCTTCTTTGCTTCACGGCTTGTGGACGTGGGCGGAGGCATGTAGAATATGTAGTCTAACGTTAGTAGACGAGACGTTGCGAGACGAAAGCAGCCCAGTCGCAATCCAGACTCTGTGGATGAAGGACAAGATCAATGACGAATCAACATTGTATCAAACAGACCCGGGAGGCGAATTGGAATGCTCCCCTCCAACGTGACCTGCACGCTTACGGGCACGTCACATCTACGTCGGGAAATAGATCGCTAGCCATGACTCGCGCCCAGCACCGACTCACGGGGCCGTGGCTTGTACTAGCCCGGGGATGGCGGCAAGCTCGTCGGCCAGACGAAACTGGGCCATGTTGTGTGTGTGTAGTACAATACAACTTTGTGAATGCTAATGTGTCTGTCAGGTCTAAGCGGGTTACTCGGATGCAACCACAGCACGCATTAGGGTTTGTTGGCATCCCGGGGACCTGAGCCTGGATATCCTGATGCTGCTCCTGATCGGCGTCTCGAACAATGCTGAACCGACAAGGATACAAGGCTCGGAGATGCGGGGGTGCTTGCAAGGAGGCTTTCGTGGAGATTAGTCTGGGTCAAAGCGGAGCGGGCGTGAACGAGTCATGACCTAGTTGCCTAGCTAGTTAATTGGTTCTTCCCCGCCGACGCTATTTTGGGCCCGGTCCGGGGAAGGACGTGGTCTGGTTGCGGCAGGTAATGTTTTCCGACCGAGCGTATCGGGAGATCAGAATCCGAGGTCGAGGTGCTTCCGGCGTGGGTACGTCTACGCGCGGCTGCTTCGCAACGTGTGAGGGAGCTGTTTCCGGAGTGTAGCAATGGAGCTGGATCCCCGTCTCCCAGGAGAACGTTGCCCAGCCAAGGTTCTCAGGGGATGTTTTGAGTAATTCATCGCCAGGCAAAAGCAACTAAGCCACTAAGCTGAGAGACATCACCACGCTAGAAGCAAGGGTGTGGGTTCTACCTCTTCGTCACTGGCACATGGCAAAGCCATAAAACGCCATGGCGAGAAAATGGCGGAGCGATTACCGCCACATTGGTAGACCAAGGCAAGTTTTAGTCAACAGCCCTGCCTCCACCCCCGCAACTGCGAATGGCAACGAGACCGACCTGTTCGAAGTGTGCTTCTAGACTGATATGATGTGTTGGACCAGCAGCCTTTAGTTAATGAAGACTGATTCATGCCGGAGCCCTGATAACGATCATCATAACCATGTCTCAGTAAGCAGTTGACCCCTGAGACTCGGTCCGAGGGTAGGGAAAACCCCTGAGATGTAACTTTGGAAGGCAAGGGCTGTGAAAATAGCTGTGCAAATTGGATAGCCATCTCGCCAGTTATACCACGCACTAGTTATTCATAGCCAAGGCGAGATAAGCCACTGTCTCTTCGCTACCACAATCATCTCGATAGAAGCACATTATTGCATTGCTGCCAGATTCGGTGACTCCAAAATCACTCTGGAATTCGATAGTATTCGTAACTCCTTCATGGCTCTAGCTTATTACCTGTGGCGGGCACAACCGTCTTGATAATGTCGATAAGTTATTGCTTATCTTCGAGGACCCAGTTCAGGTAAACATGATACGTTACTAAGTTCCGTAACGAAAGGTAGCAGTGGGACCCAGCTTACTTTGTTGTTGTAACCAGTGCCAAAGTCTACCATCGTGTGCTTGTTGCCGAAGAAGAACGTGATAGTACAGGGGTCGTATAGCTCGTAAATGATGTTGGAGTCGGGAACCCGTGACGTGTCAACATTGTCCACATGTGCTACCTTGGGCAAAGATACCTCATCAATGTCACATAGGTAAATAGAAGCGAGATTCCTGACTGGATCGGCTATTTGGTATAACACTCCATCTTGACGCATGCAATCCTAGAATCGCTTGGCTCGTACCCGGCAAAGCCTGCACTGTAGTCCAGGTGCATTGGATAGGGCATGGACTGCCTGTTCAGACTTTCCGGATCGTGGTCACGTCCGAATCTCGCTACTATAAGCCGATCTTCTTCTGTTCACAGTGTTGGTCAAAAAGAACAAGGAGGAACCTATCGGACGGAACGATCTGGTCCAGGTGCCACCCTGAGTTGAAATGTGGAAGAGCCGCGGATCCCATGGTTGTCGTCGTTCACTGTAGGATGGGCGACAGAAGTGGATTAATTGAACTCGGCAATCAGACTTCTAACAGTTGGCTCCTTCAGCAATAAGTGACTTGATGATGGACTGGGAGCTCTAGTCGTCATCCAGAGCTCCTGAAGGTCACGAGTTCATGCCTTTCCGGCTCTAGCTTCTCGAGTCAGGTATCGCCTTAGTGAGACAGGACATAGTCGCGGGTCTTGAGAAGGAGGATGCATACGAAAAGCTCACGAACGTCATCCGAGGAAGCGAACTGGTTCCGCACATAGTTCCGACCTGGTGTGGATCTGTACCATTATGGGAATTGTCTACGTACCATCGCCATCGGATACTTGTGGTTGCCACTAGGCTGTGTATCATGAGAAGACGTCATGGGAAAGGGATTACTCCGGGTTACGAGAAGTCTACCGTCTTGCGCCTACAGAGGAATTAGGTGTGACTCTTGCCGGAACGATATCGCACATCGAGACTGTAACCTTGGTGGAGTCAGAATTATAGTAACAACAATAGCGACTATGTTCCTCATCACAACTTGAAGCCATCTCTGCGTCGCAGCGAGAGACCCGCAGCGAGGGGCAAGTAAAGACCACTTGAGGTTTGACCAAAGTGGCTCCAGCATCAGGTTGCGCATTAATGAAAACCAGTTGTGTCAACGTAAAATTACTCATGGATAGGAGGCTGTTCATAGAATTACAATTGGGTGTGAATGATCGTTGTTGCCCCCGTCTTAGGCTATGGCGTTTGCTGTCTTTGGCCGAGTACTCTACCAAGTTTAAGTCAATGAAGGATGCATTTATAACTTGTGTTTTCTTAGGCTATTAATATTACTTTATGCTATGTAATTATCAATCGTTTCAGCCAACGGTCATCCTATCGACATAAGTAAAACAAACTGAAGGTCCGCCATCGTCGTGTAAGTAGCGAGATCCTCCGAGACAAACTGCACAACAAACCATGCTTCTCTAGCATTTGACATTAACCTTCCACCCAACTTTTAGCACCCTCGTAGTAATGAGTAACACACCACACAACAAACTCGAAATCGCGGCCCAAGCCTGTGCTCCCTTAAACGAGCCACCGCTGGCAGACTGTAGCAGTCCTCCAATGGGCGGCCCTGTCAACCCACCGACTGATACGATGGTGAAACACATTCCCAGCCTCGTGCCTACCTTGTCCAGCCGCTTGGTGATGCTGGCGATTCCTGTCGGCATGAGGCACTGGAACGAACCCGACGCTATGCCGTAGAAGACTGTGAACACATAGATGCCCGTCACGTCTTTCACGGCGAGCCAGGAAAAGGCCACCGTTGCAACGTAGAGGCCGGCGAGAGCTATAACATTCACAGGGCCAATGATATCTGCGAGGATTGGGACTGCGACTCGAGCCGGCATACCTGCGCCATTGACCAGCGTGATGAGGATGGAGGCGTCCGCATATGAGACGCCAAGCTCTTCTCTTGCAAAGGAGCCAAGCTGAGAAGCACGCAATATCATTAGTCACCAACATCGGAAAGACGGAAACTGCACTTACATAGTAGAAGGTGTAGTAGACGGCCCAGACGAAGAAAAACAGGCCGCTGACATACGCCACGTAAACAGGTTCTCTGAAAGCAACCCAGTCGATGACAGGCCCCGACGTTCGCGGAGGAAGCCTTGGACGCATAAACGCCACAACCAACGCCAGACAACCGAGATTAATGAAACCTAGCGTCCGCGCCGTCCACGCGAATCCCAGCTTCGGGAGGAGCTGCCGAACCACAATGGGATACACCATGCCTCCCGCCGAGTTCCCGGTCGTAGCAAGCCCCACGGCGAGTCCGCGGCGGCGATCAAAGTATGTAGCGACCAAGGCAAGGGAAGGGGTGAAGAAGATGCCTCCGCCAAGACCGGTCAAGACACCTTGTGTCAACATCAAGTGCCAATAACTCTTTGAAACACTCATGAGGAAGATACCGAGCAACTGAAGGACAGCTCCTATTAATAACGTATGCACAAAGAACCCGGCGTCTAACAAGCGCCCCGAAAACGCGCCAATAAAGAAGGTCAGCCACGTCTGGACCGACCCAATCCACGAGATGGCCGACGGCGACTGAGGCAGATTCTCGGTGTAGTACGTCTGAAAGCTGCCAAACGAATTGATGTAGCCCCACGTTGTGAAAATGACAATCCAGCCCATTGCGACCTGTGTCCATGCCTTCATACCGCCGTCGGGGGGCGGAGGGAGAACCGCGTTGGACTCGGTCGTGGAGATTGCCGGCATGTTAGCAGTCTGACTGACGGTCAGAGTCTGCTGAGGGCTTTCGGGTCGTTTCTCTCGGTCGCTTTCTGGGCTTCTGCGTGGGGGCATCTCAGGCGTTGGCTTCTCGACACCGCTCCCATCGCCTCGTTCCGAGCGAGACTCTGCATCGACGCGATATCGGTGGTCATCTGGCATGATTTCGAGCTAGGAGACGACGTTGTGTGCTCTGTCAGCTCCGGGGGATAATCACCTGGGGTCAACGGTTTCTCAAAAGAGCGGGATGGTCACGGAACAGGAAAATCTCGACGAGGCGGGAATGTCAAGGATTTAAACGAGCGACGATGTTCCTCCGCCTTCGGACATGCAGCAAATGCTGGGAAGAGCAAACATGTGGAGCACGACTTTCAAGAGCCTAGCCACTAGGGTACATTTCCGAGCATATCGTGGTAATGGCTTAATAATGAACCTGGTTTCTGTGGGTGTTACTTATCTGCTAATCTTTAGTTTTGTTGGTCCCCACCGAAATATCGTGGGCACTCAGTATGCCGGAGAGTAGTCCGATGGCTGATTGAGGCGCCTGGCAAACTTGTCTAACCAGAGTTGACAAGAGAAGCTTGGGAATAAACCGTTTAGTTAGACATGAGAGTCGGAAGGGATGGTAGAATGTTACCATCACCTGGACGTGCGCGAGATAGATCCCAGGAAATTGTGCACAGTTTCCATTATATCCTTGACATAGTTTTCTAATTCTCCGAGACGTTAGTGTCTTGGTTGGTTGTCTTTCCTTTCGACATGCCTCCATGTACTAAATAAATACAGAATAATGTTCAGTAGATCATCCGTTAGTTAGAAGTATACTCTGGCAACGCTTGAAAGTCGAAACTATACAACAGGAACGCCTATGGTCTACCTTAGTCTGAGGTGCCGCTGATCCATGATGAATTGACTATCACGCTGGAACAACAAATACCCTGGTGTAAATTATGTGGTATGCTGTCTCTAAATCTGAAGGAAACTTCGCTCAACGCTTTGGGCTCCTCTAATTCAACACTTGCTTTGTACCATCAATCCACGATTTCAACCACGCGCGGCAATTGCTCCTTCGAGGATTGAACAAACGCCATTGGCCATCGGATGTACTCCTTGTATTCAGCAGGCAGCTTCCCTTCAAGTTCAAGTATCCAGCACTCAATGATAGTCCTCCTGAAGGGAAACGCATCCATGACTGTCTTCATTGGGTTGATCCCAACGTAATATTCGACGATAAAGAAGTGGATCATGATAAGTTGGGCTGTAAAGTTTGAAGGGTCTGTGAAAAGCCCAAACTCGGTATTCGATGCTTCACCAAAGATGGTGTAAGCTCCTGCTGCCACCATGACCGCTGAGAATATTAGTAATGGGAAACTGGCGCGGGGTTCAGTCCATTCATACCGTCTAGGTCTGATAGTTTTGCCTTTTTTAGGATGCTCTCGAGAATGGCAAGATACTTGACTTCCAGTACGCCGCGGCATAGTGGACCTAGTCCTCTCGTGGAAGCCTGAGCAGCATCAATGACGTCGTGGTCGATCCCTTTCATAGGAGTATCCTGATTGAGATCTTGCAGGCACTGTTGATGCTCCTCCGTTGAGAAGGTCTGAAAGACAGACTCGGTGAAAGACGGCATGGCAGATGTTGAGACTACCATACAGCCGCGGATCATGCACAGGAACTCCAGCATCCCTCCAGGCATGTAAGACGACTGGAAAGCCAGAGCCATACACGTGGCAAATCGAGCCTCTCCTTCCGCCTTCGAAGCGCACGGCTTATTCAATGATTTATTGAGAGATCCAATGGCAGACACGCGGTGACTTAATGCCTCAGAGGTGTAGTCGGCGGTACTTCCCAGAGACAGGTGAGAGGCCGCCAGTCCAAGCATTGCATGGATCAAAAAGTCGAACTAAACGGATGCGCATTAGATATATTCTAGGAATGAAACATCGAGATAAGACTGACATTGTGAGAGAGTGCAGAAACCTCTTGCCAAACCGCGTTTCCTTGCAGCGGTAGAGGGGGATAGGCGTGAAGTAGAAAATGGTGGAACAATCGCAAGTCGTCCATCGTGAATTGAGTCGGTGTCGACTGAAGAGCTCTTTCGGGAGACGGTGAGGTCTTTGAAGGACATGCTACGACGTCTTTCTCACTTGGATACTCGCACAAGAGACCAAGGCGTTCGCAGTGACTACAGGCAGGAAGCGTCTCCTGACACTTCACCTTCCTCCGCTTGCAGTTGAGACAGCCCTTTCTGGACTTGGTATGGCCCTTTCGCGGTATCGGTTTGCGACGCGATTTAACAACATTCTCTCTTCCGGACGAGCTGTGCTCTGTCAGCGAGCCTGGAGACGGGTAGGCTGGTACCCGTTCTTGTCGATATCTGCCAAGGACCAGGGCTTGTGAGTCCATGATGGATCTATGTCAAATCATACGTCGTCAATTGAGTGCAAAATATTGTCTTGGGTAGAAATCAGCCTCACGGGACAATACGGGCTTGGGACGTCATGGTCTGCGCCACGCTGAAGTAGGTAAGGGTAAGACCGGGCCAACGCTTCCCCGCCTCCGCGAGCTGACCATCTTGTAATTCTTTTCTTACAAAGATGATGAATGATTGGGTCAATTCGTGATTATGAGAAAAACATTATTTTAGTACTATGAGTTGTGGAACTCCTCCATTCAATTTTCTTGTGCCGCATTTCTAAGCGTCGTGGTCTGAAATGAGTCACGATGTTACACTACGATAGACAGCCAGTGGGTTGTAATGATTCGTCATAAATCGCCGCACCAGAGGAGACCCATGTCGAAATAAATTGGTTATATAATTGAAGAGTGGACTAGTGGTATATGATGATTCCTCAAGCTCAGGATAACCTCAAGCTCCCGCTTGGTTTATCACCCCGAGTACTGTGCAAAATCATCCCTCTTTGGGTCCGTGTTTCGTACATATTCCGATTGAATAGCAATGTCGGAAGCAATGTCTTCCCCGAACTGGCTAGCGACGAAGGCGTACATCATATCAATGCCGGCCGAGATGCCAGAGGACGTCCAGATATTACCGCTTGTGACCCATCGAGCCTCGTGAATCCAATTGACCTTGGGACCTTGGGAGGTGGCCTTGAAAGATATGGGTTAATTAAAACGTATAAATCAAGTATAAACTCAAGTAGGATCACGTACCCAAGACCAAGACCGCTTGTTGGACGTTGCTTCGTGTCCATCCAATAGCCCCGTTTTCGCAACCAGGGCACTCCCAGTGCATACCGTAAGTAGATATCTCAGTGCAGGATACGTCTTCTGCACGTAGTCGATAACAGGCCGGGTCCTCTCCAAATCGCGTGTCCCCATGCCTCCTGGAACCAAGAGCACTTCGACATCGGTTGGGGGATCCTGGAAGGTATGCGTAGGTACAACCCTTTGGCCGATGGTTGCAGTTCCTGGCAGGTTAGCCCTTGTAGAGACGGGATCCAGCGTCTCTGCTATGATGAATAGCTCAAGAGGTGTTTTCTTTGACACGATGTTCAGAACATCAGCTGGGCCGAAGACGTCCAGGGCCTGGAAGCCTGGGAAGAGGACAATGCCGTACTTCGTGGGAGGGCTAGAGCGATGGGACGACATGTTTAGTGTCATATGAGAGGTTTCTGTCCGCTGAGATGTGTATCTGTCTTTACTTTCTCTAGAGGTGTTAATACGCTCAGAAAAGTGAGGGGGTAGTCTAAACTTGGCCTCCGAAGCGTCTAGCCCCGCTCTGGAAAGGTGACTAATGTCAGCGAAGTCGGCTTGCGCAATCCGTCTGTGTATTGCAAGACTACCTAGTAGTTGCTCAGGGCTATGAGCTCAAGAGCATATTGAGAGTTTCAAAATTTCTAGCATAACGAGTGAGAAGCAACTGTGATGATTGAAACTCGACATGAACTTGCAGGGATTGAGGGAATTTTGCAAAACGAGACTATTCAGGCTCTGACATCAGCAATCACTATACTAGGGTGAGAGTTCCACGCAGAGGTTGTGTAATCCAACCATTCTTTGTTACAAGTTACTTATCTAATTGTTATTGGTATTATCTTATCATTATCGTCCCGCATCATCGCCAACCCGAAGCCTAGAGCGCCTTGAGGGACCCACTTAGACGCAAATCTCCACTCCTTTGTGTTTCCATAAGCTTGGTGGATGCGTAGTTTCTCTTCTCACAACATCCAGAGCCTCACTTCATAAGCATCTCCTCGTAACTCGACGCTTAGTTGCTCAAACCAAAGTCGAAATCGGACTCTCTCCAACTCAACCCACTATGCCTCCCCAGCTTAAGCCCAAGCGCGTCGCCGAGATCATGCTCGCTTCTCTCGGCCTCGAGCTCGTTTCATGCACTGTTCTTCAGACCCTATGGGCAGGCTACGGTCATATCTGTGCTATCACGGCAAAAGCCTCCGTGAAAGCAGTCGCAGCTCACTGGTCTCGGGTCTGCGGAGAGACAGGCGGCGTCAACAACACCTTCCACCTCATCCTCAAACTCATCTCACCTCCCCACAGCGACGGGGATGAGGGACACCTTCGCAAGATGCTGAGTTACGACGTCGAGCAGTACTTCTACAACAAAGTCACCCCGAATTTGGAGGATGACGTGGCTGTCGCAACCTGCCTCGTCTCAACCCGCCATTTGGGGGGGCAGGCCAGCGCAAAAGAGCTCCGAGGCTTGACCGCCACCATCATGACGGACCTGCGGCGAAAGTTCCCAGTTGCGGGAGAGAAGAGATCGCTTCTTGATTCTCGCCAAGTTCATTCCGCTGTGGATTGGCTGGCAAAGTTCCACGCCAGCTCCTGGAAGCTACTACCGGATGAGCTGAGCAAATTTGTGCTGCCGCCGCTTGAGGAGATGAAGAAGAGACTGTCTCATCCATCTACAGGCGATGAGAAGCTGTGGCTAAACGGAGGGTACACGTACCTTGCAACGCGCCGGAAGGAATATGCATCTCTCGCTGAAGACGTAGACTCGGAATGGTCTGAAGCATTTTGCGCGCCCTTTGAAGGTTCTTCCTCATCCGTTGCGGAAATTGTAGCCGATTTCCTCACTCCCTGCGGTCGACCGTTCGAGACGTACATACACGGCGATGTCAAGTCTGAGAATCTCTTCACAACCGAACTGGGTGATCGGGTGGCCTTTTTTGACTTCCAATACGTTGGTCTGGGCTTGGGAGTCTGCGATCTCGCCAAGCTGTTCACCTGCTCCGTTCCCATAAAGATGCTCACTGGCGGAGGTACGATATGGGATGAGCTTCCGATGCAAGACGGCGAAAGGACTCTCCTGGAGAAGTATCGAGAGACGCTTCTCGGAAGAATCCCCCCCGGGAAAGAAGCGATCAACTATCCCATGGATATCTTTACCAGACACTGGGAAACTGCGCTTGTTGATTGGTGTCGATTCCAGGCGTCTTGGGGCTTTTGGGGCAATACGGAGTGGCTTGAGGCTAGGGTTCGGTCAATCTTGAAGGACCAGGGATGGAGAGATTGGCTGCAGCAGGAGGTTTCTAATCTCCCCCGGTGATATCAGTTATATTCGGGTTTATCTTTGAGCAGATCACCATTTGATCCGAGTTACATCTAGAACAACCGGATTGGGAAGAGCACATCACAGGTAACTACTGAACTCAAGTATTGGTAACAAAAAGCA
The DNA here is from genome assembly GCA_019137265.1 of Neonectria coccinea. Classification (NCBI taxonomy): domain Eukaryota; kingdom Fungi; phylum Ascomycota; class Sordariomycetes; order Hypocreales; family Nectriaceae; genus Neonectria; species Neonectria coccinea. The sequence continues at coordinate 135,349 of WPDF01000109.1, read as the reverse complement.
TGAGTGATTCGCGACAGCGATTTACCTAAAACTGCTGACAAGAACTCCCCGGCAATATGGACATCCGATCAAAAGTGTATATACATAGAAAGTGAAGGCCAGGCACACTTCAAGAAGCAATGCACTGAGCCTCATTGAAACCACCCGCCCTGGTCGTGCATGGCGTTGTCAGTGTGAAGCCACGACTGACGCGGTCTCAACGGCTAAAGCGGTGTGATGTCAATCTCAGAAGCGAATTTATAGGCACTGATGATAGTAGTCGTTCTGCTTGGTACAAGTGTAGCCCGTGGCACACTTGGTAGCCCCAGTCCAGTTGAGACCGCCACACTGATAGTAGGCAGCAGCAACGGAAGAGTCTCCAGCGGCAGCGGTTGTAGAGGCAGCAGCGGCCTTGGAGGTGGCCTTGGACACGACGGCGGCAGTGCTCTTGACAGCGGCAACGGTAGTGCTCTTGACTGCAGCGACAGTGCTGGACTTGACCGCAGCCTTGGTAGAGCTGGACTTTACAACGGCCTTGGTCGAAGCAGCAGCCTTAGTTGAGGAGACCTTGACAGCGGTGGCGGAGGCCTTGCTGCTGCTGACAGCCTCGATCGAGTCCTCAGTGCCGGTGCTGTCGAAGGTGCTGCCGATGGGACCGAACTTGATGTTGGAGAAGACAACGGAAGCGTTGGGTGAGTCGGCCTCGACGTCGCTAGGGACACCAGAGTCGGTGGAGCAGCTACCTCGCTTGGAACCGACGCCCGTGGAGTCGACGGGGTAGGTAGAGTCGAGCCAGAGCATGTTGGCGTGGTGCTATAAACAGTGTTAGTGGACTGTATGCGTGTCGGATCATGACACGGCGTAGACTTACATCGTCCCAGAGGCTCATGACCAGAACCATCGGCGCAGCGAGGGCATCGCTCATGCCCGAGTATCCGCCCTTGGCAGAGAAGTCATCTTCATCGCCAAAGACCGACTTCTGAGCAGTGCAGAACTCAGCGGTGAGGGCGTTGCCAGCGTTGCCGGAGATGGTGGACTCGGAGTTGGAAATGACCTTGCCGTCCTGGACGTAGAAGCGCTTGATCGAGGAGAGGCCGCCGCTGGTGCCCTTGATGAACTGCGTCACGACAGTGATGGTCTTGGTGGTATCGACGGTGAAGTCGGCGCCGGGGCCGTAGAACGACTCGTTGCCCTGGCGGTAGGCGTTGAAGTCACAGCCATCGGGGTCGCAGTCGCCGGCGTAGCGGGTGTCGGAGTATGTTCCGCCGCAGGCATCGCCCTCGCACGAGTGCTGGGTGAGGTCCTTGCAGGGATGAGCTGTGAACGCAGTGGAGATGTCGTTGGCTTCCCATATGTCCATCTCGGGACAGCACGTGCCGAGGTTGCCGATGCCCGAGTTGGAGTCGTTCTCCGAGGGCTCCCAGTCCTCGACGTTGGCCTGGTTGCGGTTAGTGGCTGGGAGAAGGATACTGATTAAGAGGACTCACGACTCCGTTGATGAACTTCACATCGCGGGCGCACTGAGCGTCGCAGTAGCCGGTGCCGTACTTGGCACCAGCCTTGTTGCCAGTGTACTTGGCCTTGCCGCCGTCTTCGTCCATGGAAACAAAGTATAGGGCACCGTTGAGACCGCAGCTGATGCCCGATACGTCAACGTCAAAGGTAAACTCATTGTCTAGGAGAGTGAACATCTGATAGGTCGACTCGTCCTCCATAAGATACAGGCGACTGCCGATGTTGGTCGCATAGGCCCCAACCGTGACGAAGCCAACGTTGAGCTGGTTCCCGCTGGTGGTCACGCCATACGTCGACGCGTAGTCGGCGCCGTCGACACAGCACTTCTCAGCACAGGTCTCGCCGTCGGGACAAAGCGTCGCGTCCCACTCGTTGCCGGTGAAGCAGTTGGTGCTGCCGTCGACGGTGTGCGTCCATCGCCAGTTGGCGTCGACGACGACGGAGCCCTCGACGTCGGTGCAGCCGCTGGCGGTGCACTTGGACCAGGTGAGGGCCGGGTGGGTTTCGGTGGTCGACGTGCAGACCTGCTGCGCGCGGGCGACGGCGATCAACGCCGATGCGATGGAAATAGTGCGGTACATGGTGGGATAACGAGCGTCAAGCTGGTAGTGGGAAAGAATGTGAAGGGAATGTCAGAAGGGGAACAAGCCACAGGCTGTTGAAGTGAATGACACGTGATGATGAGGTTGAAGACAGGAAAGTGCATATGAAGGCGTCGAAGGAGTGACTTATATACGCTCGCCACAGAGATTCACCGTGCTTCTCGAAGCCAATCTAGGAACATAGTCTGCCTCCTGGTTCCCGCATCTCAAGCCAAGTCCCAGAGCCATCCAATGAGACCAGGATAGATCTCGCCAAAGCAGTTCAAAGACAACCGCCGTTCCTTCATTACCCTCGAGACAGGAACGGCCTGCGATGGCCTCAGAAGTGGCGTGGAATATGGACAGGTAGCCGCCCGCCATGGTGAGATTCGCACTCCAACTAAGACACTCGGTAGATTTGTCCGGACGCGTTCCAGATTCATCCGTCGGCGCCGTCTGATCACGGCTCGCAGCCCTACATCATCAGGCTTGATTTCATCATCTGAGACGGGTAGTAGTGGACCATCTAGAAGAGTGGCTAGATGACATGGGGGGAGTCGCCTGTTCCTGGGCACGTCTATCGGGGCCGACTCCCGAACGACATGGGCTAGCCTCTCTCGCGGTTCTCATTGGAGGCATATCTGAGCCGCATTTCGATGTGGCCTATTCTTCCTCTTCGGCGCGGCCCTCCTGAACTAGCCAGGAACCCAAAGCTCGCCTCCTGGGATGAGCCTAGATCACGGTTCCGTCGTTCCGGTTGACACTTGCGCTTTCATCCGTGCCGTGTTCGCATGTAATTAACAGCTAGAGCCTAGATCAGCCATCACCCGATGTCCCGATGACGGCAAATTGCAGGGGCGTGCCAGCCTCACCCCGCAATCTGTTCGAGACCCTTTGCCCCTCGTCACCTGGCGGTTCGTCATGCCACTTAGCCTGTCAACAGGCCTCGTGGACCGTGTGAGTGACGATGATAGTGTGATGTTTAGCTTTGAGGTCTGGTACCGGCATCAATTCTGCCGCCTACTTTAAGTCTGCACCCGTCTCGGTTTCGTATCAGAAGCTTTACTCTTAAACGGTTCAGAACCTTCAAAAGACCCATTCTCGACAATTAAACTCTTACACGGTTGAAAGAAGCTCTTTGGCAGTTTAGATGCCCCTCTCACGGTCATTCATCAACTCTCGATAAGCGCTGACTGGGCTTCATTTTGTAGCACAGAACATGACTCGACAGAGAAAACACTAGCTTTGCATCTCAGATCACAACGACGTCTACGAAAATATTTCTCTAATGGCTGAATACACACACTGGACAGGTTCTAATTGCGGGAAATTCTAGAGTAGTTGCCAGTAATGGTCGTTGCCTCTTGATAGTAGATTGACAGAAGAGAACGGGTGTAGGTCGTATCTCCGCATACCGGTGCAGGCAAACAGATATGAGGGCTGGTTTAATGATTGATACCCCAGTCACTAACAATATCGAATCGTTAGAGCGTCGCACAGAAGACATGCCTTCACCTGTGTATTTACCGTGAATGGTGCACCGCAAGAATTGGGCGATGGGTGGTATTTGATCAACTGTGACAGTGCAATCCAGACAGGATGACCAAGGAACATTAGCAAAAGCCAAAATACAAAAAGGTACTCTCAAATAAATTCCGGCCATATAGTATGGTATCTGTTGCGAAGAGTGAGTGAAAGCGGTGTCGCGTTGGTTGCACAGGCGTCCAAAAAGACCGATGAATTTTATTTGCGAAAAGGCAATAACTATGTGAATAGACATCATAAGTTGATTGGATGCGAGTTTTACTTCAGTAATGCGATTTCCCAGCTCGAGGAGTAGGAAATGAAAATGTTAGTAAGTCAAACGATTGTCGGCTTTCCTGACACGAACTTCTCCCCATTCCCACGTTTCAGATTCAATTCACTCACATCACGAGTTTAAATACGGTAGATGATTTTCACAATAAAAATAGCAGGGAAAGATTTAACTAACCTACAGAACTGGAAGAGCACTCATGTTTGGTGTTCAAGCATGATATTCCATTGCTTATAATAATTGGTTATTGGCAACCCTATACCATCGGCAAAGCAGGACAACCAGCCACATTTTGCACCCTCAAGCTTAAAATGTTACGGCTTTCCGTATATAAACTGTCAGATAATTCAAAGCCAATCCCGGCCTCTGATTATACCCATGTGTTTTGTTGTCACGTGGCACCGTCTTGGCCATGGACGGTCTCACACGGTCTCTCCGTGTTAATTGTATACGTTCATGTTGCTCACCGACCAACCACCTGATTGCCGACCCGTGCCGCCATGGCCTCCTGCCAAGCATAATTCTTGGCGAGAACCCGGTGCTCCGCCACCTTGACACGCAAGCTGTGTCTTTATGCTCCCACCGCCGGGCGTTGGGCATCGTTCATAAATGCGCTCCTAGCGGAACCGGGACGCATAAAAGCCAACATTTCCCATACGGGGATTAGCAAGGCTGAAATAACATATTTTCAGGGTTCAACATGCTGAATTATAGCATCTTAGCCTCGGATATGAGGCATCCAGTGCTCTCGTCGTATTTACCAAGCAGGCCAAGAGCTGAGCGTCCATAATATTGCCGAGATGCCGTGAGCCAAGACAATGCCAATGCCGAAAGATTGGGCACTCCGCCCCCTTCGTTTGCTTCGCTGATTACGGTCGTGGCAGAGTGTGCCGTCTCGCTATATAGCTGCTGTTACCGCATTATTCCTGCCCAGAAAAATGTTCTCGATTAATCTTTGCATTCGTGCCACAACCGACTAAGTACTATTCCTACGAACAATGTCGCAACAGTACGGTCAGCCGCCCCCGCAAGGGTAAGTATCAAGCAGATGCACTGTACAGAAGATGACAATACTCACACGTCCGTAGGTACTACCCTCAGGGCAACTACCCTCCCCCTGGCCAGGGCTATCCTCCCCCTCAGCCGGTGAGTTTGCTCCATAATCTGATTACTACTCTATCATGCTGATTCTTACTCCTTCTCCGATTGAAGATGCAATATCAACAGGAGCCACCACGCGAGGAGAAGAGCCACGGATGTCTCTACACCTGGTAAGCCCTAAGTATCCCATCCGTCTATTGCGTGCCCCCCAAAAGCTTACACGTCTCTAGCGTCGCTGCCATGTGCTGCTGCTGGCTGTGTGGCGAGACATGCGAATGCTGTCTGGAGTGTCTAGACTGTTGTTGTTGATCACGGAGCAAGGACGACAATATTTTAACGGCCTTCAGTTGTCACGAAACGCAACTCGATGTGTGTGAGGGTTTAAGGAGGTTGGCCTGGTCTACGATTCCCACCATTGGATTCACCTTTTGTTCAAGATATAGGGCTGCGGATACCAGCTTTGGCGTGGCTTTCGGGCCCACCGGTTTGCTTTTCTTCAGATTGTCGCGTTTGTAGTCCCGCATTACCTGCGATGCTTAATACGAACTTGTTTGACCATCTTGGTCTAAATTTAGCTTCATTTAGTGTGAAATTATTCGTGAACTATGGATGGATATGCTGTGAGTGGTAGCGTGTATTCCTATGCTTCTGGATGTGTTTATTAGGTAAAAATCAACCATAGTGCTATCCAGTGTCCTGTATACTAATGACATCATATGTCCATAACGACCAAGCTGCACCAAGATGTGAATCACTGAAAGATATGCCAGATACTCGTGTTGGGAAAATTGTCAAGATCAAATCCAGCTCAAGTAAATAGATGGCGCGGAATCGCCTACACAAGAGTATACCACCCACTAGGAACAAACGTAAATCTCCACATCCCCCTAACCATACCCTTGGCTATAAACCGTTGACGAAGCACATTGTCTTCCCTGTTCGCATCGTCTTCCATGCTATCAGTCGCCTCGACAACCCACGAGACACTCATACTACGCATGGGCGACCTAGGGATGGACTCTAGCACCATCTGGAAGGGCGTGAGCACCATGGTATCTTCTCCCAAGCCCCCGTCCACATCGAAGACAGCTCGCCGGTTCATGACTTCCGAACTCATTTTCGGGAGATTTGTGATGTACATGGCGAGGAAAGCTATGGTGCTATGCACTTTTGTAAGTTCCAACGCACTAGGCTCGGCATTAGTCCCCTTACTCTGATCGGCTGGTTCCATCGCTTCCGCAAAGTTAAACATCAATAAGCCTGTGAGTAGCATCTGGCTATGACTTTGGGGCTATTGCTCAACCTCACGCTGGTAGGAGCAAAGGGCCCCTTGGTTGTGCCTAGTCTCTGCCAGGAATCCGCGTACTTGACTTGCAGCGGTTCGAGATCGATGAAGTAGTCTCTCTTCCAAAGGAGACCGGGCATCGAAAGACCCTGCTCGGAGAGCTCGACGACGCCTGCGGACGTGTTGTCCATGGACATTGCCCCGACCGGGTTCTATTGGCTTGCCGTCAACAATGGGGTGTTATGGGTCAGACTGTGCGCCCAAGTGAATTCTGAATCATGTTTGGGGGAAAAGGCTTGTACCGGTTAGTAGAGAACACTAAGGCTGACTTCTTGTAAGGTTACGACCTACTTGGGGCTGTTGCGTCTGGCGTCTTGTACATTTGGGGAACCAAAAGAGAAAAGTCGCCATTCAACGTTGAAAGTGCCAGAACACACGTGGCTAAGCTTTTCTGTGTCTTCTCGAGCTCGGTTGTGTTCAGGCGAATGTGATAGTCACACATGTTGGCCACAATAGCAAGCTTGTCTGCTACTCTGAACAGACCACGAAGCTGTAGGTATGTGAGTGCAACTGCGGCATTGCAAGTTCGTCTAGGTTTAAGACTGTTGATCCAGACTGTGAATGGATGCCTTGTATATGTAGGGAAAAAGAAGTCCATTCTGCTGAGCGTCATCTGGAGGTCGGCCTTTCTGGGGGAATTGCTCCGTTTCCCTCTCTGCTTCTTGAATTACGCATGTTTGTCGTTGCTTTGGTGAAGACGCCGAACTAAAGGTGTGCAGATTTGCAAGCAGTCTTGAAGGACGTTAAGCCGGATTGCCAACTCGCTCTGAGATAGTTCATGGCATACTAGCAGCCAGCCACGAACATCGACAGCACTTGGACGAGGGAAGAGGAGGATCATGTTCTTGCTGGAAGCGAAAGCTTCTTGCAAATTCCAGGCCCTGGTGTTCCACTTGTCGTTCACGATCTTGCTCAAGACATCGCGTATCACCTCGGGATTGACCTGGCGACGGCGTTTGACTGGGGCTCTTCCACGACGAACCGGGAAACCATGGCCCATCTGGGATTCGTAGGTCAATAGTTGACAGTCGAGGCCCTCTTGCTGAAGCTCGGCATGGCAAAGACCGATCGAAGTATGAGCGCGGACATAGACATGATCCATGGCTTGAATTGCCAGTTCTTTCTCGTCCGGCTTGTCCTGCTCGATGCATTCCTGGACATAGCCAACCACTATTAGCAAACCAATAACGACCTTAGCTGGCGTGTGTACATGTTGAGACGTACCTGATCAATCCAAATCATGCGGAACCCATTCTCACGGGCAAAAGTCACTATCCGGTCGATGATGCTCTTCGATGCGCGCATGTTTCGAGTGCTACCGTCTTCTTCGATGACTTGGTAAGGTGTTGCATTTTGATCTGCAGCGCTTTTTTCGCCAGACCAGCAATAAGAAACTGCTACGAAATGATCGCAAATACTGAGATTGCTAGAGCCTGGTTTGTTCACTCGCCGGATTCGAAACTTTGTTACTCGACCCTCGTTTGGGAAGAGAGGGATATGCTGGCAGGCATAGCATGAGTGTTCCTGGACGTGCACGCATGGATTGCCGTATTGACGAAGCTCTTCTTCGCGGCTCTTCTCTTCCTTGTTAGATACATGCATACAAACTCTCAAAGTCGACCATTTGCCATACACGTTTAACATTTCCACTTTCATGGTTATCCTTCTTTCTTTTTTGATCGGCGTTTTCACTTATAAAGCTGGCATTTTCACTTTCATATTCGGTCTGGCGGTTTCACAGCTGGGGTTCTCTCTTTGAAAATCGGCCTCCTCCCTTTCAAAATCAGCTTCTGTCCGTTCAAAGTCGACCTTTCTTCTTTTCGAAAAGATACTATCCCTGGCCGTCTGATGAGCCATGGAGCAAGTGAGAGGTTCGTATCAATCCTTACTCGCGACAAGTTGAATATATGGACCTGGAGATGAGCTCGTGTGTCCGGACAATCGACATGACTAGCTTCGCTTCCTACAGTGCAGCCTTCGGGTCGGAGGGTCAAGTGGCATTGATTTCGGATGGAAAAGCGAGGATCTGGGCGTCAGCCTCCAAGTACAACCGCTTGCGGACGTTCGAAGTGCCCAAGGTATTCACCAGGTGCACCGCCGTATTTACCTCACGAAGACGTCTGGTTTTCTTGGATGAGGACATAGCTTACTGTTGGATTTACACCCTCGATGTGGACTCCAGGACAGATCAGAAGGTCACCTACTGTGGGTCCCTCAAAATCACCTTTTTTGAAGGAGCAGTGGCAGGGCCGGGTGACCTGCTCCTTCTACAATCATCTGATATTATTGTCTTGTGGGATTTGGGAAAGCGAAGGGAAGTGGGAAGATCCCGGTTACATCTCAGACTTAGGGCCCATGTCCTTTTCCCAGGTGGGACGGGCTGCTCTCACTTGCTGACACATGGTGGCATGGTCAGATTGGAACTCCCATCTAAATACCGCCGAGATGAAAAGTGTGCGTGCAAGGTTTATGTTACAGATAACACTTATGGGTGGACCATGAGAGGGGCTCGAAGGGTCTTGTGGTTGCCGCCAGATTATCACCCAGATGGACGCAAGCACGAGATATCGGGTTCCTTGCTGAACCTCCATGGTAAAGGGTTTGACTACACTTTGTTCTTTGATGAAACCCGGCTTGAAACCGAAGTTGAACCTGCGATTCCACAAAGGAGCATAGTCCTTCACTAGGACTACGAACGGAAGAGTGACCGCTGCCGTATCAGCAACACATTCGAATGATGATGACAACTGGGAAGGGCACGGGGCTTTTAGTTGTTAGTCAATGAGCAGAGCCACAATTAGAAATTTCCGTGCCTGAATTAACTAGCAAAGATGTGAGAATGCCTCATTCAGTGTGCCACCCCAGAGACTCATTGAGTTAGGCCTCTTTGAAGAGTCAGCCGACGTTCATCAGCTGGCGTGCATCCATAAACGCTCTAGCCACATCAGACGAAGCTTATAACCATATGCCTTTGTATTTATTGTCGCTGTGTCCCCCACCTTTGACGAGACTTCCCACTCCGACAATGTTCATTTTCGTTCACACGGTATTCTTCCGCGACGGTATCATCTAGTAACTCGGGGCTGTCCACCATAACGGATATCATTAAAGCAAGTTTCTTATTTCCAAATCATGATATCTTGGCCAATGATTTAGCCTTCTACTAAGGTCACCACTATAAACCAACTGGGAACGCTTAAGTTACGCGATGTCCACTTCTAACGAACTCGAGAATCCATCTGAACAAACAAACACTTCATCTAACCAGCTCGGAAACTATCAACGAATCGTAAGGTGCAACAATGGCCACCTGTACACCACCATCTGGATTCCGCTGGTATCACTGAAGGCCGTCCGGCTTGGAAAATGGCGATACCAGCGCTGTCCGGTCGACCACCACTGGAGCACTGTTGTGCCAGTCGAGCCAGGAGACCTCACTACGTCAGAGATGCGCAACGCGATAGCTATCCAAGATAGTCGATGGCCATGACGTTTCGGCTGCGACCTCGATTTTGCCGTTGGCGTTTGACTGCTACGCACATGGCAGAGAGGGGATAATTCTGATAATTCAGGGTATACGTCACATACCGGTACATGCCAAGATTGGCTGACTACTGAACGACATGGAATAAATTGCGCCAGTTATTTACTATCAAACAATGAGAAGAAAGCTCGAAGTGCACTTATATAATATTTCATTTTTGCCCATGCCGCGATAGCTTGAATGGCCCGGGAATCTCGGTTTCAAAAAGAGACGCCTGGGAATTAGCACAATATATGAGAGTCCTTTGAGAATGCGCGTATCCGTTTCCCAAAGACATATAGAGAAACCGTTGCGAGCATGACACCAATCACCAGGCGTCATTGGATGTCATCACCGGAGTTTCTCACGATCTTTTGTGGAATCAAAGGGGCGTAATACTTTTCTGGGAGCACCTGCAACCGCTTTTGAAGTATCATACATACAATCAGAGGGATGCTACGTGGATACTTTAGTGACCATTTTCTTTTCCTCGTCTGTTCTCCCTCGGAGTTGATGCTAATGTCGATACTGGAACTCGTGATTTATCCCGAGGTCAGAAGTCCTCTGGGTTAGTTTCTCAGGTAGGTGATGAATACCTCGCCACTCACAAGTCGGCATTTAATCAGCTTATCAAGACCACCTACTAGTGATAAGACTTGTGGCTACCCCGTACTTGAATAGAAACCCCACAGTTCCCGGTTAACTTGAGGTTTTGCTCACACTCGCCTCTTGCGAAGTCACTAACACATAACTTCTCACACTCACTTTAATACATCTGAGCCAAACAAACAAGGTTATTCTTAACAATGGATCTAGATGGTAAACGTACAAGAATACCCCATGTCTGAGAGATCTGTCATAAGCGGAAACACAAGGTATACTCAACTTCCATCGGATTGCTTCTTAATGCCACTCACCGACTCCTCTATAGTGTAACAGGGTACGCCCATCTTGCTCGTAGTGCAACGCCAATAGTAAGGAATGCCACTATATTGAAGAGAAACCCCGGAAGTATGCCTTCTGTACCTATGTAGAAACAATTGCCTCGCTAACAAATATCCAGGAGGAAATGGACTGACGACTATGTCACTGCCTTGAAACAGCAAATTCCCTCTTGCAGGAATACGCGGCATCACTGGAAGGCCTCGATGTGGCCTCGACAATGCCAAAGGTCATTAATGACCTCTTCACTGAGACCGGCATTGAGATACAACCAGACCCTTCGAACGCTGGGCATTCACCTGAACCAGAAACATTCGAGCCCCAATTACCCCCCTCTTCAGATCTCAATCTCACCGACGGCGGAATCTCAGGTAGCGAAATATCCGCAATCAACAACGTGAGCACGATGATGTGGCGGATGAAAACCGAGATGACGGCGAGACATCTTTCACTGGCCCTTCTGGTAACTTCTGTTTCCCAACCCTTAACCATGATGTCAGCTGCGCCGTTGAGCACATCATGTTCTCCACCCGGTAAGGCCCAGACCATAAGCCTGGAGATATGGTCTGATTTTGACACGCCTTTCCAGGTCGGGAATCCTAAAAAGAACGTGTGCCCGTCGTGACAAACTGCCATGTTTTCGGACTTTTCGTCGTCGACATACGGGGTCAAGCCATCACCGGACTTGACACAATCATCTGGGACCATCCTATTGATCGAAGGTTAATGTTTCATCTGCCGGCGCTCAAACAGTACTCACAAGATCATTGGGTGTAGAGGCCCGTTGGGAAGGTCCTTGATCACAACCGAAGACGTTTTCCATGCTAGTGGGAGCAGCTTCGCGTACATGATCTTCTGGGCCACGTTAAGAAAATCACCAAGATCGAGGTTTCTGGTTATCTCAAGAGCCAGGCCTTTATCAATGAGGCTCTCCAGAGTCAAAATCGAATCGCTGGCCCCACTGAAGAGCGTACGCACCAGCTCCAGTTCGGATTCTATCCAAACTTCGAAGAGGTTGCCCATAGAGTTAGTGAGGTCGTTCTGAATTTCTACGGCGCTGTAAGACCTTTGTCAGAGAGATTCTAATATCACTCAAAGAAAGAGTTGTTCACGAACGTAGGCAAATGGGTCTTTGCCCAAGTGAAACCAAGGCCGATGACGCCATTGGCACTTTCCTGGGCAAATGCGTAGGTGTTGGTGTTCGTGATAATCTTGCTTGACTTGAGGGCTTTCGTTTTCAGGTTAGTTGTGTACTGATTCAAATAACCGAAGTGAAGTCTTACCAATGTTCCAAGCATATGCAGACCCGATACCAACGACAAACTGAAAGACTGTAAGAAGATCGTTGAGCCACGAGTTACCCAGGGTGTCGGCTGGCGAAAATGTGTCCTGGAACAATCCCATTGAGTTTTGCATCTGGTTCATGGCTCCTTGCAGACTGTCAAAGACAGTCTTTCGAAACTGGATTGAGATATACTTTAGTAAGTGGCAATTTCTCGAACTTAGCTGGTGTTCGATGACATACCACATGCAGAGAAACAAAGGAGTTGAGAATCAGAAACCTGTGGAACATTCTTAGCACTAGGGTGAAATTTCTCCTTGGTACTGTGCATACCCAGCTGGTTGATTGACATCATCGCAAGTCATCGTGTCCTGGCATGGTCCATCGGCCATATTGGTACATACCATCAAATCTTTCGAGTTGAAAAGATTGCCGATGAACTCAGTGAAGCTGAGGGAAGATGGATTATTAGACAGCTGGTTTATCGTCCACCTGGCAGTCGCGACTTTGAAGGCCCATGATGCCCCAGCTGCCTCCCATCGCAGGTCGGGATGCTCGGCATCGTTGATATACTCGGCGTCACATGGGACGGTTTCAGGTTCAACTCCATCAGGAGCTTGGGGGATGGCCGAGACTCCGGTGAAGAAGCCGAAAGCCAGGAGAGCGAAGTGGGACTTCATGGTCAATGAAGATTGCAGTCAGATGGAGATTGCTGTGTTGGATGCTGGTGCATTTGCAAGTTTAATGTTCTCTGTGAACTGGCTGCTTTCTAGTCTTTATAGTTGATACTCTTTCGACAACGGACAGTCGACGTCTACAATCTGTGCATCATGAATGATCGCCGAGACTAGTTAGCAACCAATGAAGGAACCTGGCAATAGCTTGAAGGATTCAAATGGTATCTTTCGGGCGCAAGAGCTGAAGTGAAGGAGCTAAGGAGGATGGGCCGGATGTCACATCACTGCCTAGAGGGCTGAATCCAACCCCCAAGGTTGTAAACGTGCGAACTTGAACTTGGGGGCTAGCTCGGGAGTTGATGGCAAGGATTGGGAAGTGGCTCGAAGCTAGAGTGGTGGATTGGCCCTATAGTCCAACTCTCTCACATCTCGGTTCGTTCGCCCGGGTTTACTAGTCTTGTTGATCTCATGTCCCATATCCGCAACCCAGCTTCGCCCTAACTTCATTCCTAGCTTGACGTAGTGCAACGGTGGCTGGCGTAACGCTCGGCTGTTAGCGGGATAAGAAACCGCGAGGTCGGCGACCATATTGGTGAGGGGCCAATAAAAGAAGCGAGCGCTTATCGACACTCGGGGTTTAATATACAATGTTCAGGACTTGGTGCCCGGGAGCGGGAAGACGGCCACTCAGCCACACCATTCAACACCTGATCGGGGGTCTGAAACTTATGCAGGGGTACCTCGATGATGATAATAATGGCTCCCTTGGCTATCCGCGGTTCGGCTTCAACGCCCGGACGTACGTGTGGGTGACGATGGGTGACGACGAAATCATTCCCTATGAAGAAGGCAAGCACACGACCCTAGCATCATGTAGGATTCAGAGATGACCTTCGTCTTCGAGAAGTGCTCTAGAATACTACCCCGAACCTTCGAAGAACTGGCTAAGCATTGTACCTTAGAGAGAAGTCCGAGTCGTCTGCCACGTCCGCCCAATACAAAGAAGCTAGTAGAAACAACGTACGGGGCTGTATAGCATTGCCATAAATGTGGCGTTGGCGGCTACTCAAGTAGGTGTTGGAGGACTCACTCATCGGACCGAAGTAGGCATCGGGCAGCAGTGATCTAATCGATGGGCCTAGCCTGGCCAGAGCCGGGGAATGACATCACCGGTAGAGGACGGCGAGATAAGGATACCAGTTGACAAGCTGTTCGATCATTATAACACCGTCATTTCCTAGTCTAAGGCATGTATCGAGTGTGCTGCCCTCTCTGCGTAGCCCTCTCTGCCATAGAAACGGCCTCTTCCCAGTGGTCCGGAATACTATAAGGGCCGAATCTGACGATTGTTTAACGTATGATATAATGCTATTAAGAAATGAGTCTATATGTTGTTGATTGAAAGGGCGGATGAATCCTCGCGTGTGGCTTGCGACTAGAAGTGGCGTGGCTGCCCAGGTACTATCGGAAGATATCCTACTTCCTTACAAAGGCACTCTCTGAGCTATCGCATTTCTTAGATATACGCCACTTCCGCGCGAAGCCGCCGAACCTCTCGTATTCTTTCCTATTAATTTCTTATTATAATTATCCCCTTTGCACTTCGCTGTTGTGACTGGCCTCATTCCTCCCTCCATACCAAGAATCAGGCTACGATAACGACGGGATGGTCTCCCTCCCGGGATCCAATGTCGCGGCAGGATGCACATCTTGAGGACACAAAGAGTGTCATTTGATCACTAACCACCGGTCGGGTGCGCCTCAAACGTAGCACGGCCGGTCACGCCCCCCCGTAACCCCCAGTAAGCCACCAAGCCACCTCAGCCCAACCAAAGCAACGTGCAGTTCGGACGGCAAAGTGCATGACTCTTTTGGTATTGCTGCAGGTTTGAGCATCAGGCAGCAATGTGTCAATGCATTTCCGGCAGCCTTAGTTGAGAAAATGCGGCATCTCAACTCATGGGTCTTCGTATTGTGTGAGATAAGATGGCAAGCTCGGTCACGACCAAGACCTACAATATAGCACTATAGTCTAGTTTTTTAGCAAAAGGGCGAATAGATAACGCATATCATATAGTCGGCTCTAGGCGATCTGCGCGGGGCCAACAAAGAAACCGCCCTGGCCGACGTGGAGTGCGAGCCCTCGTTTGCTCGCAAAAGTTCTCCCGGGTGAGTTTTCTGAAGACAGATGCAGCATCGTCGGCGTACACGGTCTCGACTAGAACGTCGACTGGTGGCGGGACAAGGCTCGGCCTGGGTCGTCGGTGAATTGGCTGAAAGATCCGCACGTGGTCCCAAACGTGGTCCCAAAATCGAGGATCATGGCTTACATCTACAACTCGAGATGGCACGCCAACCCTGCCGGGAGGATCTCGTCTGCCATTTGCACGCTTTAACATTTTCAAGACATCACTATCCTCTTCCAAGCAAAAAACTTGAAGATTCTAACAAAAGATATCACCCGGGAGCAAATGAGCTGGGTTTTTCTCGTGCGGTTCGAAACTCCGCCAATGCCTGTTTCGCTAGACTCTAGACGCGTCGCAACCGGGAACTTGTCCGAGCAGAATATATGCAGATTAGACCTTATCAACCTCGCAACCTTCGATTTGATCTCCTTTACACTATTTGCGGACAGTTCGTATCTCTATGGGCTCGTTTTATGAGGGCATGGAGGCCGCTAGAGGACAAGGAAGAGATACCAGTTAACAATTTGCAACACTATCATTTCCTAGTCTAAGGCATGAGCAATGCGTGCTGCCCCCACTGCGTAGCCCTCTCTGCCACAGCAACAGCCTCTTCCCAGTCCTCCATTGCGAATCCACCGTTCATGACCTCGTGTCCAGCATCCACACCCAGCTTCACGATTCCAGTCTCTATCATTTTGATGAGAGTGACGAGCTCCTCCCGAGTGTACATGAACTGGCCCTTGATCGAGATGTTGCGAGCCATAACACTAAGGTAGTTAATACTCACATCTCCCATAGAGCCCAACAGTACAACTCGGGCACCTGCGCGGAGAGTGTTGAGAGCGATGGTCAGGTGGCGAGGAGAGGAGGTCGCTTCGGGGGGAGAGATGTCGATGAGTGTGTCGGCGCCGTTGGGACAACGGGCTTGGATAGCAGAGGTGTCTTTCTCGTCGTCTCCCGTCATTGTAACGGCGGTAATTCGAGGATGGTGATTCACCAGAGAATCAAGCTTGGTTGCTGAGCGCGAGAGTGCTATAACTCGGCAGCCGATCTGCGCGGCAAGCTCAGCGACTGCGCCTGAATAGTGGCCGGTGGCTGGAGTGACAATGACAGTTTCGCCAGCACGAAGACCAGCACCGCTGACACCTCCATAAGCAACAGCGAGGCGCTCAATGTCATTCAAGTCACCAAACGAGTAGCCCATCTCCTTAAAGAGATTCGTCTCGTTCAGAGCCATGCAGTTCTCCATGGGCACAGTCGCGACATTTGTCCAAACACCCTTCCAAGCCCCAAACAACTTCCCCATTCTCTCATGCCCAGCTCCATCATGAAGGCCAAGTAGCATTTGGGTGCCTTCGGGATCATCTCGGGCTCGCACAAATCCATTGACAAACACGAGTTGGTTGGGTTGTAGAGCCACGGCATCCGGTCCGACGGATACGACACGGCCGATGGCAGAGTTGCCTGGGGCATACGGCAGAGGGAAGGAAAGAGACCCGTTGCCTGTAAATCCAAGGCGATTGTGGGGTCGAATCGAAGCGGTAAGAATGCGGACAACGGCAGATCCAGGAGCTGTAGTAGCTGGTGGAGCTTGAGTGGTTTCGAGGACCAGGGCGTGGTTGAAAGCGGGAAGGATGAGCGAAGTTGTTTCAATAATTGAAGCCATTTTGAATTACTCTGGGTGATTGATGATGGCAAGTAACGTTTGGAGTCTTGTGAATTCGCTACACTTTTATATTGTGATTCAACGAGTGTCATCTTCTCCGTTCACAGGCGAACAGTATCACCTTTTATATTTCGGTCGTTTCCCAAGCTTGCCATCGGTCTCACACTTCCTTTCCCGGGATAAAATTACAGAAAGGGAAACATTTGTCAGTATCGTATCAGTTCCAGTGAGAGATAAGACGTGGAAGCGGGAAACGGAGGTTCATGTTTCCTAAAAGGGTAATACTAACGTCCGTTACGTCCGGACGGCGGAGGTTTCCTGCTGATCTCCGCCGTCTCGCTGCAGGACATGACAGGCTCTAATGTCCGAAATCCACTCCTCAAATAATGTCTCGATCATAGCGGATACACTAATCGATTCAGTTCTGCGTGATATCTCGTCAGCCAGCCCCAGAGGGCATTCAGCGGGATGTGCCGACTCAGTCCAGGTCTTCGGTCTGATGGAGGAAGACGTCAAATGAAGAAAAGTCGTTATACATCGGGTCCAGTTCTTGTGCTTTGTTTGCGTCTGTCATGGTTTGCAAATACTCTTTTCTCTGAGGCTCACCACCGATAGTGTCTCTGTCGCAAATGTCCGGAGCGCAGAGCCGGTTGATGGACGGCGTCCTTGAGGTTTCAATCTTCGTAAGGATAGCCCGAAGAATTCTTGACGCAACCAAAGTATGCACAGACTTCTTAGTGTCTCTACTGGACCATATCTCGTAGGCGGCTCGCAACATGTCGATGCGACTTTTGCTCTCTTTAGGTCTTGTGAGGCGTCAATCTTACTGTCATTTCTTGATGGTAGATGTCAGAACTTACCGCACATCCGGACATTTTGCGAATTCAAGAGGAGTCACCATGGTGGCAATCATAAAATCGTGCATCATAAGGCTCGATGCCATGTACCTGTCCTCGTGCAGTCTTCCTCCAATTTGCATCTCACGGTCAACTTCAACAGAGAGGCTAATTGACTTCAATGCCACCCTGCGACAAATATCAAGGGAAGGTCCGTATTGGCAATTCTCGTTCAGCTTTAACCCCAGGAACGGTCGGTATAAAACACTCGTGCCCATGTTGTACATGAGTTCCAGCATAATTCTATGCATTACAGTATAGTTGGGGTCCGTGAAGGCGGTATTTTGAATTGGCCGGGCTCTTAGGCACGCCGGTATGGTCGCATGCCATTCTTCAAGCTCCTTGCCGAGAAGCTCAGCATTCTCGTATGTGTAAGGACTAATCCCAAGACCGTGACAGATGATACGGCGGAGACATGACAGTAGCTTCGACTGGTAGATGTATGCAAGAATCGGCAGGGCCTCTGTGGGAAGACGAGGGTATAGGCAAATAGTATCCTCATCGAAGTCGTCGTCCGCCAGGTTCAATGGATGGCCGGTATCACACGTGTCTTCATGGATCAGAGGCGGAACTCCCTGCTCAAAAGAAAACAGAAGGTCGTAGGACTGAATAACAAACCAGACACGCCGTCTCATCTCGGCCTCAAACGGGCTGGTGGCCAATGGCACTTCGCCAAGGTCGCGATGATATCCCCTTCTCTGGGCGAGTCGAACGGAGAGACCGTACAGCGCCGACAAAGGAATGCCGTCTTCGACTCTTAGGGTGTACCGCGTATGTGCGTGCATGACCAGTGCCTCCACGGAGAAATCTTCGCCTTTAGAGTATTGACCGGAAACAAGACATCGCGCCGACATGGCTACGTACTTTTTCAGGTCGGAAAGGACTTCAGCAGTAAGATTGCTCTTGGCCGTGGCCACCATAGTTCCAACGCCCAGTATTGAGAACAAAATACTCGCCCAGAGAGGGTTTGATGACTCTGGATGTTCCCAAAGGGCTTCGTATTGCCTCCTAAATTGGTGTGTATGGATGAACGGCACGGCCACGTACTTGGCATTAAAATAAGCAGCAATAGCCCGATCTGCTGCTTGCCGAGAAGGTAAGACCTGGAGCACTTCATTCGTAGTCACTGGGCTTAGGCAACCAAAAGCGACGTCTGGTTCCAGTGTAGTTCCAGGCTGTGGTATAGCAAGACTGTCTTCGGCTTCAACGGCCCTTCGAATGTCTTGAATGCTGTGCATTACTGGTTCCCAAGACGTCGGTATGTGGCGATTTGCTTGGCCACTGCTGCTGGACACTTGCGTGTTTGTAGCCAGTCTGTTCTCCTCATTTGTCACAACTAGATCGGATCGAATGTCTTCACTTGGTGTTGCTTGATCGAGAATTCCTCGAACCATGTCCTCGAGCTTTCTCAGTCGCGACTGAATCTCGCGCTTGCCACCGGTAGTAGGACTTCCTCTTGATGATGGGTCAAATCGACAAATGGCTCCATCGCCACGTTTCTCGCAAGCACCGCATGGCTGCTGTCTGTCACACCTTGACTTTCGAGTTCGACAGGTGGTGCAGGAAATGGTCTGTCGGTTGCGTTTTATGCGACGAGATTTGGACACCCGGAAGTTGTTGGTGAATTGCGCTAGGTTCTGGTCTGCCATCTTCTCGCATAAGGACCTGGTGGGATTTGATCCGTGCTCTGAGGTCTCCAGTTCTGTTGGAACGGAGTGTTTGTCAAGTATGAAAGGCGAGATACTAGGTGACGAAGAGGAGGTTTTGACATTCCATCCTTGGCCCATGCTGCTGACGTGAGCGGTTACGTACACAGTAGCAAGGAGAAGGAGACCTTAGTTTCGAGCAGATGAGCCAACTTACTTCAAGTAAGGGAAAGCCGCAACTATAAAAGAAAAGGCTTCAGTGCAGCTTCTTAATAATTTCCTCCATTAGACCAGTCCCATTTCATAACATGTAGATAATAACCCGCATAACTTTCTTCCCGGTTTCTTAGCGAGAAAGTGCAACTTCACTAGCCTTGCCACAATTTGCTGCAAACCACAAATCTATGCCTCATTTTCAGGGCGAAACAACATTAATTCGGGCGAATGGTTTAGTGGTATAATACTCCCTTAGCATGTTTCTTCTGAATATCTGGGAGTGGTCCAGGGTTCGATTCCCTGTTCGTCCAATTTCGGTGGTTTGATTCCACTAATTAGCTGCTAAAGCACCCATTCTTTTTGCCGATTCCCCACAGCATGTCATAGACTTCCAGCCATCAGAAGGGAATCGGGTTCCTACTCGTGGTCCGGGCAGTGTGCTTCCAGGGTAAGCTCAATTGCGGAGAATCTTTTCTGCCCGCGATGGCCTACTGCCGTGGTTGTCACTTGGCCGTTTCACGAAAGTCTTGCACAGTAGAACAAGGAATCTTATGTGTGAAACTTTCAGGACATCTTCCAATACTGATCAGCAAAGCACGAATCGTGAGCGGCTTGATGTCTAGGAACATCTCATTCAAAGAGCCCTCCTCAGGAATGTGCCCCAATCCATCTGCCATCCATTGTTGAAAGATGGACAAGAATGGCAGAAGCACATGCTTTAGGTATTTCTTGTACTCGTTCAGATGCCCAGGAAGCTCGGTTATTTCGAATATTTTCAGCTTCTCCAAGTCATCGTACTTGACGTCAAACTTGACACCCCGAGCCTCTTCCGCTAGTTTGACGAGCTCGTTGTAGGTCAAAGTGTCGCCGATAATCCGTAGCGTCCGTGGCCAAGAGGCTAAACCGAGAGCGGCAACGGTGCAGCGATCAATGTCAAGCGTGTAAGTGAATGTCATAAGTTCGTCTCCGGTACCAGGAATCCCAGCTGCTACATTTGGAATGTCAACCACGACAGTGCCGTGCTTGTAAGGTGTCTTAAGCGACGGAGGAGCATAACAGTCCAGAAATGTGCCGTTGTTAACGACAGCCCACTCCAAATTCGTCTTTTCCAGCGCGGCCAAATAATCGAAGTAAGACTGAAGCGGTGGAAGAATGCTTGGGCCACTAAAGTGTGGTTAGAAACAACGATGGAGAGGTACTTTGAGTAGGTCTGCATCATCCACTTACTCCTCCGAGTATGCCATGGCAAAGGAGCTGGGGACGAACCGCTTCGTCACCGTAGAGGCTTCCGCCGCTTGAAAGATATTCATCTGGGAAGTAGCCAGCGACGTTGCCGTGACACCTAAGGCGCTGATGACTGTATAGACCTGATGCTCCTCCAGGAAAGATGTCAAAGAGCCCTCGTCGGTGTAGTCTACCACGAAGTGAGGGAGCAGTAGATCACCAGTTGACGGTTCCTACAGTTTATGACGATACATTCCATGATGCAGATTCTGCTTACCTTTAGACTCAAGACAATGGCTTGATGCTGTGTCTGCCCAGCAAACATATCGACAAGTGTCTTGCCAATGACACCAGTTCCTCCGGCGATCGCGACGTTGACCATGGCGATAAAATATTGATGATAGTCTTGAAAGAGGGAGAGAAATTAGATAGCCGAATAGTGAGAACCCAGCAGATAATACAACTACACATGCTTTAGTTATACTTTACTGACGAGGCGGCGTTAAGCAAAGTTCAGTCGGTTTCCACGTGCGCCCCCCAATACTGCTGGTATTCAGGAATTCATCAGGGTTAAAACTCCGCTGTCCGCCAGCCAACAGCCTACTTCGATCGTGTGAGAACGTACGGGTATCGATCGAGCAAGCGAAGTGGAGAATTGGGATCATGTACGAATACAACTGGATGACACGGCTAAAAACGAGCCTGGATATGACTGGGACCAGGGAATGGGAACATGTATAGACTGAAGTGGGATATATTTAGCTAGAAGGTTTACCTGGCAGTGACAGTTCTCTCTTCCGGAAATACTGATTTGATGAGACTAGTTCAAAATACCGAGCGACAACGCAGTATTTCGATACCTCCTACGCCACCTACAAATCATATCTGGCGTCCACTACGTAGGTGGACTGTGTAGATTGAGATACATAAAGAAAGACTGGATAGAATTGACACTCGAGCTGTTCACAACTAGAATGAACCATTTTAAAGGAAATAGAGTTAATTCGCGAGCCAAATATGAGCCATTTGAGGCATAATCACGCGAAAACTAGAAAATACCGGTACCTCCCGCAAGCTAAACTCTTTAGCCAACTGACGGCCGTTTTCTACTCTACCGTGCAGAGGTCATGGCGTGAAGGGTGTATCTTTCCAATAAACTAGCAATGCTCGAATACCTGCTTTTGGGATCTTGCTCGAAAGCAACATTTTATTGGCTGCTACTTGGTTTCGTCAATATCAACGCAGTGGATCATGGAGACGGCTGATCTTTTCCGCGGTTACCTACCTTACTAGGGTATTTTATCTCTTTGAAGCATAATGGAGCTACGTGTATCATCACGCCATGGAGCTCCGGGAATACTGCGAATCCCCTCCGTCGTCTCCAGTTCCCCGCACCCTGACCTCGAAAATGCGGCATAACTGAGCGTCTTTGGTTGCATAATGCTTCCTATGCGGTAAAGATAAACGGACAACGATGCAGTCACGTGTTGGGAGCCGAAAATTAACGTAGTACCGAAGATACGTCATTGACCGGCTTTATGCAGACACCACGCCCTTTCAATTACAATCGATCAAACTTTGTACCACCATTCACCACTTGCCGATTTGTAATTGAAAGACAAGATTGTGGATTTGTCATACTACTAAGAAATAGCTTAAAGGGCTCAGTGCCTTGTTATAAAAGCGGTATGTCTATGTCTCGACACATGCTAAACTTGTTCCATATTACCACGACATAAACCCTTATTAGTCTACGCAATTCATCCCCACCATCGTCTCACAATGGCGACTCAGCCCTTCAAGATCAACGTGCCGGACTCGGCCATTAGCTCCTTGAAAGAAAAGCTTTCGACTGCGACATTCCCATCCGAAGTTGGGTTCTCCGACGATTGGGATTATGGCGCTCCACGAAGCGATGTCAAGCGCTTGGCACAGTATTGGAAGGACGGGTTTGACTGGCGAGCACAGGAAGCAAAGTTGAACGAGTTGCCGCAGTTCACGACAAAGGTTGCAGTGGAAGGCTTCGGAGATCTTCAAGTCCATTTCCTGCACCAGGAAAGCACCAAGCCAGGAAGCATCCCGTTGCTATTCTGCCACGGTTGTGAGTGTTCGTGCCGAACGAAATATACCCCCCGCTGACAACCTTCAAGGGCCAGGAGGTTTCCTCGAGGTCATCAAAATTCTTCCCTTGCTCACGGAGCCCAAGGACGGACCATCCTTCCACGTGGTGGCCCCGTCGTTGCCCAACTTTGGGTTTTCCGAGGGAGTGGCCAAGAAAGGGTTCAGCATCCCGCAGTATGCGGAATCAGTTCACAAGGTCATGCTGAACCTTGGGTACGACAAATATGGTATGTTTCTGAGTGTAGATTGAGATTATGCTCATCGTCTAACTATCCACAAAGTTACTCAAGGCGGAGACTGGGGTTTCATGGTCACTCGCCTCCTGGGCATCCAATACCCCGAGAGTTGTCTGGCTTCACACCTGAACTTTGTCAGGGTCACAGAGCCACCTGTTCTTTCAAAGACTCCCTGGCAGTACGTCAAGCATGCTCTGCTGCCGTACAAAGATCACGAAAAGGCTGGACTGGCTCGGACTAAGTGGTTCCACAGCCAAGGTTTTGGATACAACCTCGAGCAAAGTACCAAGCCATCAACTCTGGGGTTTGCTTTGGCCGATTCTCCCGTAGCCCTGCTGGCATGGATCTACGAGAAGCTTCATGACTGGACAGACGGCTATCCCTGGACTGACGACGAGATCTTGACATGGGTTTCCATCTATCAATTTTCCACAGCCGGGCCTGCTGCAAATGTGCGGATCTATTACGAAGCCAAACACACCGAGCTTGAAAAGTCGATAAAGGCACATGAGTATGTTCCTGGAGTACTGCTGGGACTGTCTTACTTCCCCGAGGACATAGTTGTGCCGCCAATGACATGGGGCAGAACTTTGGGACCAGTCGTCTTTGAACAGGTCCACAAGGACGGCGGTCATTTCGCGGCGCATGAGAGGCCAGAGAAGCTGGTTGATGATCTGAGAAGGATGTTTGGTAAGGGTGGTGGCGCTTACAATGTTGTCAAAAATGCCCAGTCAAAATTGTAATCTACTTTTACGTGCTGTTGACGATGGGTCGTTGGACTGAAGGAGGAAATCCGGATTATCGGCTTATGAGAGCTATCAGAGTATGTTATAGGTAATATTTGGAGTGTGTTTGGAGGTTTGCTGGATAGGTCAGACTGATTCAACTAATCAGAATGTGAAAACGAACGGCTTGAAAGGTTCGACATGTGCCTCGAACGGAATAATTATAACCATCGGTATTTTCTTAAAAGACACTGCAATCTGAGCTTAAAATAGTCAAAACAGCCATAAGAGCACCCAACGTAGCTTATGAACGGGACGTGTCGAAGTGGCTTTGCTCAATAGCCTTTTTCTCTCCGGCTGACTGCTTTCCTGTCACCTCTTCCTTCGATGGATTGTTCCACCATGCCCGTACCACGAGCTGTCGATCGAGGAAGAACAGTCCAATGGCTAAAGTGACCAGCGTGGTAGGGAAAGTTGAAGCAACGAAAGGGACCCAAGACCTTCTATCAATAGGGAATATGTTAGCGCCAAAGATGCTCTACAGGGGAAGTGGATAATTAGCGTCGACATTCGATGTATTCTTTCGTGCTCAGTCTGCCTGTGACAAAGACAGGTCTCGCTGAGAATGGGGAGGCACTCACAGCGATAAGACTGGCGGGGCAAAAACCAAGGCCAATACTGCGATCAAGCTAGTTTGGGAGGTCTCTTGATGCGCAATCATGTTGTTGATCTAGAGGTAGTTAGTAACTCTCTTCACCACCGGCACACTTCCGAATCCACAAAAGGTAGAGACTGATTCTTACCAGGGCAATTTGCACTCCAACTCGTTCTTTGAGACACCTAATTTGGCCTTTCCGACTACTCGTATGCACTAGTTCAAAGTCGATCTCGTCCCGAGTAGCTTGCCATTGTTCGTCGCTGCTACCAAGCTTAAGCCACTTCTGTTCCTCTCCATTCGACAATTTTCGGAAGAATCCCCAAGCATCAGCTTCGAACTCGATCGCATGCCCCACAAACATCAGGTTGTTCTGACAGAGGTGTAGAACGCTCATCACGGTGTAAAAGTCCGCTGGCGATCTGACGTTTTGCTTTCGAGTGAGGTCTTCGGGCTTGCCTGTTCCTTTCCAGGAGGATGCGTGAGTCTGGACCTCGGCCTGGAGAATGAAAAGATCGAGATGTTTCCGCTTTGCTTCAGAGGTGTACCCGCACTCTAGCAAGATCATCACCATCAACGCAAGAGGATTCTGCCTGATGAGTTTGGAGGCTGGCCCCGAATCAGTGACCCTTTCTATCACCCGCTTGAGATTATCCCCATTGCCATCGAAAAATAGGCAGGTTGTTGATGATGAAGTCAGGCAGATACGCATGATACAGAATATCTCGCGGATGGGGCTTTTTGGTGTTGAGAAAAAAATCACTATAATGGCAAGGTTAGTCTGAGATGTAGCTGATAGCGATACACGTTGTAGTTTATACATACGCAAACTCTTCCTCCCATGACTTCTGTGCTCAATAAACCGAGCAAAGACTCCGTGGATAGACTTCATAGTTTGTTCAACCCTTGTAGGGAAATCGAGGGACTGCATAATCAGATCGAACAGACTTCTGTCAAGGCTCAACCCTATCAAAGTTCCGTTGCCCCACCCAGCGCTGAAAGCTGTCAGTAATTACGCATGTGCTTGTGTTTATCCTCCGGTCATCGACAGCAGACGCACATGAAAATAAGTGATTGTCGTTTGCTCGAGGGCTCCTTCGCCGGGAGTTCGATTGTCGATGACCTCTGGGTAGAGTGTTAGGTAACCCTAGGTTTCAAGCGCAGATAGCATCACCCGTGGCAATGCCATACTGTTGAGTGGGTTTTAATACGTACTTGTAGGAACTCGATGGTCTCATTGCGATCGCACCACTGTCCCTGAGAGGCCTCACTGCTGTCACGCGTTGCTAAAACGCGACGCAATATTAGCGATGAAATGCGCCGGATTGTGCGCCGAGTCTGTGATCTGTTTATATCAAAACGTACCAGTGTTGAGGCAGTAGAGCTTGGGTGGTTTCCTCAGGTCAAACAAAAGCGGCTCTTCATCCACTGTCACCGACTCCGAGCTCGCAATCTCTCCCTCCGTTGCAGTGACGGCTGATTTTGACGCCATTTTGGAGTGAAATGCGTGACTTAATTGATCTTCGATAGCATAGAGCAACGTCTTGGTCTCTGTCTATATATAATCGCTGAACAACCGTTATCTGACCGGGATTTTCAACCGAGTTTTCAGCTGGGAGTAGAGACGCCACACACCCAGCCCCTGGAAGATCAATAAGCGAGCTGAAACCCAGTTCGGCTGCCAAGTGTATTCAGATAGCTTACATTGCCACGTAGTAGTTAATGATAGGGCGAGTAAGGCTTGGCTATGCAAGATGTCGGAAGACCCGGTTCGTAGGCCATGTCGGTATCAGCAGACGGAATGACACCATGTGAAGTGACTACAGACAGCGAAGTAGACGTTCTTTAACCCCAAGTCTAGTTCGAGCACTGTGATAGGTATTTTGCGTTTTACTGGCTGTGAAAATGCTTGCCGAACTCCCTTCTCCCTGCTCGTTTCCAACAGCCAAGAGAACTTAAAGCAATGAAACCCGTCGGTACGCGGTTATTTCCGTAATCAACGCATCACGATCCACATCTGCAACCGACTCATCGTCGTAGGTAAGAGGGCAAAGAATCACTCCGTCTTGGAAACACTCGACAGAACACTCTCCCGCCAGCTCCAAAGTCCAGCCCAAGTGGCGCCTGGGCCAACCAAGGCCTGGCCAACAACGATGGAAAGAACAGCCCAGAATGCGTCGCGGTTTGTTATATATCCTGCTCGCCGCAGATCCCAGACAGAGTACAGGTTGTATATCGCAATAGCCAGGGCTGTCAATAACACGTCGCTAATGCCCAAGGAGAGGAACTCCCGTAAGGCTTCATCGCTTCCTTCCAAGATGAAGAGGTCTGAAAACGCTGCTAACGATGTCTTGGAATGAATGCAAACGTACCAAAGCGTTATCCAGTGCACAGTAGCTTGAATGGCAAATGAAAATCCGTAGGCGAACTGCAGAATGGCAACATCAGAGGGCTTGTAACGATCGAGGTATGGTGTCAAAGTCGTGTTCTTCGTCGATTTCCACAGCTTCAAAACAGAAGGTAGCATAACCATCAGAGTCGGAAACAAGAATGGCACCACGATTGCCCACTCCCCCCAGTGGCCTGTGTTGGCCAGCGGCGCCAGCACCAGTATGGTGGGAAAGATGTAGCCAAGCACTAACGCCGGGATCAAGGATTTGCCAACTTCCGGTTGTACAAAGCGGCCCGCGGGTGCATCAAACGGCAGAGAGGCGCTCAGAAGTGCGACCAAAGGCACTGCTCGATGAACGCCGAGTACTTGCAGACCGACCATGAACAGTTGTGAAAAGGCAAACAGTATTCCCTTGTTCCAAACTCTGTTGCCCTCGATTGCGTACGTCAGCAGCGGTGATATCGACTGCCACAGAAGATAGAATTGCCACAACGCTAACTTCGAGTCAAAGTCAAGGATCGGCTCCTGCATAGAAGATCCAATTGTGTCGATCGTCTCACCCTTTCCAGGAGAGAGACCTTTGTGACCTTGTATCTTGAAACATAGTACTTGCTCCGAATCCCATAGTAAGCCAAGGAGGAAAGCCATCACCGCAGTGTATAATATTGAAATAGCTCTTGCTCGGCCTCCTGTAGCCGGGCGTGCGGGGAGCTCGTGAAGGAACGGTATCGCACGAGACCGACGGGGAATTGGAAGCTTGTTGACGCGCGAACCACCGACAATACGCGCGCTCAGCACTCGTAACGGACTGTCGTCTCCGGCCAGAGGTGAAAAGGCGCGCCATACCAGATTGGAGATCACGGGCCTCTCAAACGCCAAAATGGCTTGCATTTTGTTCGACGAAGAAACAGTAAACTTGGCTCGCTCGTGTCGTGCGCTCTGCATCTGGTGACAAATGGCGTTGATGTCTTCGGTAATTAGGCCACTGAGACCCTCTGGACGTTCATCTCTCTTCTCTAACAGCGCGTTCATGAACTCGGCGACCGATTCCATTGCGCCGTTGGCTCCCATCCCGCCGATCGGATTTGGCTTGAACGTTGTTAGTGGCGGATCGACACTCCGGGGTGAATCGTACCTTGTGCGCCGAGTCACCAATGAGTAGCATACGGTTGTAGAACCATTTTTCAAACACGACTTCGTGGAGCGGAGTCAGGGCTGATGTCAAGCGTTTGTGATAGAGCTGGCCGAAAGTGAGGTTCTCCGTGATAGGCAGTGCCTGATGTTGCTTTACAAAGAGCGCTTCGTCTTCCTTTGTATATTTCGGGATGTCTTTACCATGCTTGGCTTCTGGCAACTTGACAAACAGGAACCAATACACTCGCTCGTCTGGGCCTGAGGTGACGAGGAAGGTCTTCTGGTCTCCTGTGGTGAAGGACTGTTCCCGTTCTGGCCAGTTGGCTACCTTGTGTGCGATGCCGAAACTGCACTGGTAGTAGCACGGGACGCGGTCTTCTTCGCCGGCAGGAAAATAACCTGGCTGGGCTTCTGCTGCAATTCGGGACATCTCCCCTCTGACGACGCTGTGGATGCCATCCGCTCCGATGACCATGGTTCCACTATAGGACTGGCCGTCTCTGGTCGAGACCTTGACGCCAGACTCTGCGCAATCAATTCTTTTGACCTGGCTCTGCAGTACGACTCTGTCTTTGTACTTTATTTGACTGTACAACACCTGAAGTAACCATTGTCGGTCGAAGAAGATCATTGGATACCCGTGTCTGACATGGGTTAGTAAATGGCCTTGGCCAGGTGTTCATATTGCGTCTCACTGACCGTTTTTCCATGTGGCCAAACATGTGCTCTGTGCATTTCATAGATTTCCCATCTTTGGCACGGATATGGAGGTTGTCGAATTCTCCAGCTTGTGCCACTACTCTGACAGCGTCGTAGCAGCCGATCTGGTCCAGAATGAGCAACCCATTCGGCACCAAACCGATGCTGGCGCCAACTGTAGGCGATATGTCGTCATGGGCTTCCAAGAGGACGTAATCGATGTTGAACTTTTCGAGCAGGATCGCTAGGGTAAGGCCGGCAATGCCTCCTCCGGCGATGATGACCTTGAAGTCACTGGACGGCGACATGTTGCGCGACATGTTGCGCGACATGAGAAGCTACCTGTGGTGCAACCTGACTTGCACGGATACTGACTGATGCGTTGAACCAAGAGAGATTTGCAAGTTGCGGTGGTCTTCGTCCCGAGCTGCGGAAAATCTGACCGACGGGCGTTGGGGCTGACAGACTAGGATAAGAGCTAGGTTGGAATCCTTCGGCGGTGGTTTGTTGGTGCATCACTCAATTACGATTATCCTCCGAGTGTATGAATAGAGGTGAATGGCTTGGCAGCTCCCAATGAGACTCTGATCTAACGATGAATGTCTTGGATCATCTTTCGCAAGCTATGGTGTTTGACAGCACAAGCCGGAGAATTCGGCTTTAGACCTGCACACTAAATTGATTCTCCGGGAACTTCGGATTTGTTGGGACTTCTGCCTCACGTTGTGGGGCCGTTTGCACCATCTCCGGCGCGGAGAGTTGATAACAGGGGTGGTTCCCTTTCCATCAGCCCGGAATATTACGTGTCATCAACTAAGATAAGACGCACGACTCATGAAGATGATGTGGTGGAGACCTGGCGGACAGGATCTGAATGGGTATGTATGTATTGTCGTCACACCTTGACTAGAAACCTGTGGTCCTTACGAAAGCGTATAAATGCAACTAGACCTGTAGCACCAAGCGCAAGTGCACCGGCGTAGAACATTGCCGGACGATACGCTTGCAATCTAGAGTCTGCGCCTCCGTATGCCTCAAGCAAATAGCCGGCGATGGGCGCACCCTGTAGTGGGAAACGCGTCCTTTTAGAGACAGGACTTGTAAGGGATTAATTGTTTCGCTCACCATCAGATATCCTCCAACCCATCCGGTCACAATCATGCCCATCGCAGCAATGGCCGCAGATAATACGACCAACTGCGGACGCGAAATTAAACCCAGCAAGTAGTCCAGCGCCGGTACTAGAAGGCAAACCCATCGATCGACTGTATAGAGGAATGAAGAAGGGGGGGACGAATAGCGGAAACGTGCCGATGGCGCCGACGGCAAAAATTAGAGCGAACGCTGGGTCTTTGAAGAGACGCCGGTGATTCTTTTTAGCATCTCAGGGGAGAAGAAAAACTGGGAAATATCCTACCACTCAATGAACCCAGCTGTCCGGATTGGTATGCGCTCTCGAATGAACCAGGCCGCTGGGAGTCCAGTAACAAGCGTTGCGATGCCGAGAATGCGGTATGTCCAAGCCGGGCCAAACTTGAGGATTAAGGCGTCCAAGCCATAGCTAGTGACGGCACCACCAAGGCCTCCTCCAGCAAACACAATGCCATTGGCGAGGCCGCGCCTTCGGTTGAAGTACTGTGCGGGAGTTATTGAGACTGTCTGTTGGGTTCATCAGCGTCTTGACTTGGAAACAGTAATGGGATTCATTCGGTGTTACCATGAAACACAGACTAATCATAGGGACGTCACTAATCAGCATCAAGAGTAATGTTGCAAAAGAATAAGGGACCAGCTTCTCACCTCAGTCCCAAGCCAAGTACAACTCCGCTAGTGAAGAACAAGCCCGCAATATTCTTCACTGCAAAGCTACTTGTGATTGCCGACAGTCCAAGGAATGTCACGCCGAGCATCGCAGTGAGCTGTGATCCCATCCATCGGATGACGCGGGCATTGGCAATAGCAAGCGCACTTATCAGAGCAGCTGACAATGAACCGACAAAGGCCAGAGTCGATGGAGACGCGACGCCTTCCGTCACCAAGGCGTCTTGAATGATGCCCCAACTGTAGCTCGTGCCGACAAACCACCAAGCCACGATAGCACACGCAGCGACCACGACCCATCCTCTGCCGCCATCGGGGACAGTGCTATCAGCGACTCGCGATGCTTCAAGTACGGGATCTGCGTCGGAGCCGGAATGGTCTTGCAGCGAAGTCGAGGTGTGGTGAACTCCCTCGCGTTGTGTGGTGGTGGTTCTGG
Source organism: Neonectria coccinea (assembly GCA_019137265.1). Taxonomy (NCBI): domain Eukaryota; kingdom Fungi; phylum Ascomycota; class Sordariomycetes; order Hypocreales; family Nectriaceae; genus Neonectria; species Neonectria coccinea. The sequence continues at coordinate 104,535 of WPDF01000109.1, read as the reverse complement.
GGAATGGCTCCAGCCTAATCGACGTCGACACCGAGGAGGCATATTTCAGGTATGCTGTAGGTTTTTCTGAGGAAACATAATATTTCGAGTGTGTTTGGGAGGATATGGTAAGCTATCTTGGAAGAATGAGTGAAGCGGGGAGAGCTGGAGGATAAACGTCCCAGTACGACGCCAGCTCAGTCAGCATCGTCAGGCGAAGGGCGCAACAGAGACAGTGATCACCCATCACAAAGACTTGCTTAGAACAGCCCATGACTGTTGTATAAGTTCAATTTTGGTTCAATGCGTTTTGCTAAGACTTTACAAAGCTATATACACGTAGTGCCTTAAGCGTGGTCATTCAGATGAGATCATGATCGCACGGCTTGCTGAATCCCGTCGTCGTCACATCGCGCTCATGCAAAGTAACTGGGTCCCTCACCCTCTTAACCGCCGCGGTGGTCGAGTTAACCGGTGTCTTGGGGATGAGCTTGACGCCGTCGACGGCAAGGACGCTGAGCACATGGGCCGCAGCCTTGGCGTTGATGGTGATGGTCTCTGGGACAGGGTTGGTGATGTTGTCGCACGCTTGGTGGTAGCAGGCGTCTTGGGCTGCTCCGGTGCCCGTGAAGAGACCCCCCACGGGCTTGTTGATGACGTCCTTGAAGGGGACGTAATCCGTGCCGCCCGTGAGGCCAACGGGCGTCACCTCGATGCCCTTCGATGTGAAGTGCTCAACGAACAGGTCCTCGATGACGTCGGATCCGGGAGCACCACCGGGTCCAATCGTCTCTCCCGTCCCATCGAATACACCATAGAAGCCTCGCGAGACCATGTCGAAGTTGAGGTACAGCAGGAGGTCGTCAATCTCCTCAGTGCTGAGATTGTTCACAAAGTAACGACTTCCCCACAACCCGTTCTCCTCTGCTGCCCACCAACCAAATCTGACCTTGAGCTTGGTGGAGTAGTTCTGCAGGGCTTTGGCCACTTCAAGAATGAGGCTTGTGCCAGACCCGTCGTCGTTGATGCCCGGGCCAGCCTGGACCGAGTCGAGATGGGCCCCGAGCATAACGAGGTTGTTGCCATCGCCCCCCTTGGTTTCGGCAAAGACGTTCTGCGTGATGCGCTCTTCGATCAGTTGGATGATTTTCACAAACACTTCGAGTGTCTCTCCGGCATCGAGACGTGCCTTCAGCGCCTGGCCGGGTTCCTGGTCAATGAGCGCCGCGGGGACGTATTCCGGGCTTGGAGCCGAGAGTGAACCAGCAGTGAGCTTGGCAGAGTCCAGGTTGTAAATCACCACGGCAATGGCGCCAGCTGCAGCTGCGGGCTTCAACTTGCCGGCAAACGTGGTGCCGTCGGGGCAGACACCACGCTCGACAAGGACGATCTTGCCCTCGACGTCTAGACCCTCGTAGTTATCCACGGAACATCCATCTGCCCCTTCAGGGCCGTGGACGAGCTCTGCAGTGACGCCCTCCTCCGACGTGCTGGGGGTGTAAGTAAGCGCGACTGTCCGGAATGTCTCTTCGTCGACCGTGACCTCAGCTGCGGTGGTCTGTGTGAAGAGAGCGGGAAGGTCTTGCTTCCAGGCCTTGAATCCCTTGAGCTTGGACACTTCGCCGTAGATGAAGTCAACCGAGGCCTCGTATCCGGGGAGGCCAAATGCTCTGTTGCCGCCGTTGTCGTACGCGATGTCATTGAGCTTTTGCAGGTTCTTCATCAAGCTACATTTTGGGTCAGCACTGTTTGAAGTCGAACTCAAATTCACCACTGAGCATCATGTTCTTACCCCTTCTCGGTAATATGCTTCTGGAGCTTGTTGGACTTGACCAAGGGTCTGCCCGCCGCCGCGAAAGGCAGCAGCGCACATAGCGCAGTTGCTGTGGTGAACTTCATGGCTCAATTGTAGACACGCTCAAGCTACCGAGTTCAGATACAATAGCTGATGCCTGCCGCACTTGCTAACAGAGACGAGCGGGATCTCCGTCTACATATAGTCGCTAGTTCGCACCCAGATGCAGGCCGTCGCCGCGCTGCCGTGATCGCGCAATGCATCCACAAACCATCGCTAGGTGGAGCTTCCATGACGCCCCGGGAAGTTCCCTCGGGACTTGGTGCAAATGCGAGGATCAAGCATTGAATCAGGAAGGTCAAAATACCAGTATGCTGACTCTTCGTATCAGCGTCGTATGCCAAGCCAGGCCGATGTGATCCACCCTCAACGGCCTGCCCGATGTGTAGTAGGCTCCGAAGTCTTCGACTCCAACCCCTCAATTGCCCAGACGTGATTACAGGTGATAGGATGGCGTGAATGGCATGACAGCTTGGTAACCATTTGTAGCCTGCGAAGTGCAATGCGGCAAGTTTCGTATATTTATCCCGTCGACCTGATGCCTATTGCAACATGGCGTTGACGACATCCCCTAAGGTCACAAGGCAACCCCTCATTTAATGATGACAGTTGCCAGGAACTTTTGTTGCGTCTACCGCTTGGCACCTGTTTTCTGGACTGAGCGATTGTGTTTATCATGGATCAGTTTTAACAGGGATTAACCACACTTTTAAGCTTATTTGTGCCCGGTCATTCGATCGAGCACTCATTTTATCTGGCGTAGTCATACTAAAGTCTCGGCGTCATGCGAGTGAGATCTACGCGCATTTTGCCATTAATTACCATCATCTTGCCTAATCGAAAGCCGCAAAATCCAAAAAGCCTCCGCTGAAAAAGTCCTCCATATTTGGAAATACAAGATCTGGTTGAAGCTCGTAGGTCAGCGATTCAGGATTCGACCACTCGGACTCATCACGAGAGGCAGATGTCAACTCCACCCCAATCGTGGAAGCTTGGCTCTCTCCTACACTCTCAGTCTCCGTGTTCATTCGTGTCAAACCCCCATTCAAGCCCCTTGTTTTGTCTCGATTGCCATTGACCCTCTGCGCGTGGGCTGTGAAATTGCGAGGTGCGGGATTTTGCTGGTTGCAATTGTTCTTGTCGACTCGCGAGATTAGCTTCTGCTTCGCCAGTTTCCCAAACATCACGGCCCATGAAGTGCCAGGGGACTTGGTAAGCCAGTCTTCGTAACGAATAATGAGGTCCAGTCTGTTTTTATCCGAAATGCCGCATTGAGTTTCATCGTAATGACTTAGTATGAGGGCGCTGTACCCAAGACATAGACATCGGTTTGATGCTATCGAGTCCCGAAGAGAAGACGGCATGCTTAAGAATGTTTCGATGATCGACTTTGCATGTTTCGAGGCAGTGGATCTCAGTACTGTCTTGGCGCTATCCTTGTCGGCGCCGAAAGCACCAGCATTATCTGTAGATGTCATGCTCGAAAACAGCGTCGTTGACTGAAGGTCTTCGCCCAGATCCTCAAGCGACTTGACAACTAGAATAAGATACGCTGAGAAGTATCCAATTCTCAGCATCGAAGCTGTCGGCATTGCTAGTTTGAGCGTAGACTGTTAGCTCATGGTATTTCAAGTGGTCCGCGGATGTATATCACGGGCTGATTGTTACTTCGACTCACCCAATAAGTGGTTCCATTTCTGCTTCCATGCTGCAAACTCTGCACATTGACCTTCTGAATCTAGTCGAGTGTGTTCTTCAAGCTTCTGCAACAAGGTCGAGCAGAGTAAGATCTCAGCATAAAGCATCCCATCTTGCATGGATGCCTTGTAGAAACTGAGTAGAAGATCGCAATGCTTCAAGTATGCGCTCGGAATAGCCGATGGTCGCCCGGTAGTTGCTGACCAGCTTTGTCATATTGTCAACTGACCATTTCACGGAGACGGAAATATTCAGAGCTCTTACTATAGGTGATCCAAGGAGATTGCGGACCACAACCGAATTGCTCTTTGGTCTTCCAATGAGGCGTTCTCTTCTCGAATACTTTTTATAATCCCGGAAAAGCTGATGCTAAGCATTGCTTGCTTGGCGCAGTACCCAGTCAACATCCAACTGTCGATATATTCCTTCCCGGAATCCTGTTTGGGTTGTTCAGTCTGCATCCAATTGAATATGATTTTGTTTACGATACTCACTCCTACGCTGGCCATAACGTTCTCGCTCATAAGAAACACGCCTTGGATATCATTGAGAATTAATGGGACGTTCAAGAGGACCTTCCCAAGTGAAATTCGGACATGCTCGTAGATCTTGTGGTGTGCAGGTGTTCCAAAGATGTCGTCGCGGTAGATGATGGCATGCAAGCAGCATACACTATGCAAGAAAGGGGACGTTTCCCGGAGAGCGTTACTCGAAGTCGGGTCATCGGCCTCTCCAACGAGTATCCGGTAACTTCTATGGCGAAAGAAGCTATACAACGGGTTAGTTATGTCTTAATCGAGTGGGCTCCTTTGGCTTAACTTACATCTGTATCAAATCTTTGGCAGTTTCTTCTTTGAGTAGCTGTGCGTTCACGAGATCTATATCGGTAAGAGCCCGCGGCTTTCTATAGCCTCCAGAATGACTGTAATCGAGTTCACGCAGCACAATGACGGGCGCCGACTTGACTGCCTGGTCCGCAGGGTCTTGCGCGTGTTCGAGCGTGGAGTCAAAGGTTCCTTGGTCGTCTGCAAATAGGGCATTGGTAATTGATGCCGTGGGTTCAGTGCTCTCGCCCCTGCTATGCTTTGTCTGTCCGGTAAGTGTCTTCAAGAGGGATGTGATTTCTTTCAAAGCGTTTTCAGTACTGAGCAGTCTGGAAATAACACGTCCACACAATCAGCAAAGGCCAGAGACGCGAAGAAGGTTATTAGTAGCATCAGGCTGACCTATCATGGATAGAACGGATGCTCTCATTACTCAAGCTAGAGCCTCCCACTTCAACGGTTTCGTGCCGGGAACATGTGATTCTAATTGAGATACAGTGTCAACTCGGGATCGAACTGAAGGGGTCTTGGATCTATGAGCAGGAGTGGGGCAATCGAGTTGACCTTAGTGTTTGACACCGCCGACATGACTGTAAATCGAAATCGTAGTCGCATTTGCATTTCAGTCTTTGACACGACTCGCAGGAGAAAATTCGCCGCCGACGTTTCGTGCTTCGATCCTCATTGATGTCCTCAATTGAATGTCGTTTAGACAGACTCGTTCCCTCTTGGGATGATGAATCAAGTGTGTGACCCAAGCCTTTGTCGTTCATTTTATCAGTCGCGCAGCAGGATGAACGATGAGGATGATGAAGGGTAAGGGTCGAAGTAAAAGGTCACAGATTGCGATGATAGTGGCTGGATGTATTTGCCGGATTATTTTAGTCTCCGGATACGTGTTGCGTAACCATAGATTAGGCCCTTCCCGGCTCTAGTTTAAACACGCTTAATCTATCCTGATGAGATAAAGCCTCGAGCATTTTTGTTCTTTTTACTTATGCATTGGGTCAGCATAGCTCATGAATAATCTTTACTGTAAGTGTACACATGATGTAACCGGGTTCTATAGCATGCCTGTCAATCCCCATTCAGAAGAACGTCCTGTCTGCCCTAATTAGCTCAATCGTTACCATCGAGTAAAATACCATTGAGCATAGGGATTAGACGCTAAAAAGACATTCCTTTCCCTCTCGGGCTAGTAAATTTGGTGTGTAACTAGGTTATCCTTATCTAGCGGTCCGTCTAAAAGTTATGCATAGTTGTCCTATGTACCTTTTGCCGCTTGTTTAAATGTGGACTAGTTACTAAGGAATTTTCTGCCTTTTGGTTGAATTTCAGCTTACTCAATAGTGTATATATAGAAATTATATATAAGCTCGATTAAGAATATAATAAATTTAACAAAAGGGCCCTTTTAATAGTATTTTAAAGCATACTAACCTATAATAGCCCTTATATATTAGTATAAGTAATAAAAATAAAGCCTATAATATAGATAACTTATAATATAATATTAAAGATATAATAATACTATATTTAGCCTAAGAATATATATATAACCTAATAGATAAAGATACTATACTAAGGCTGTAAGTAGTTATTAATCCGGGTAGGCTAGTAGCTATACTTTATAAGGTAGAGTTATATCTTAAGGGTAATAATTAGCTATTTAAGGAGCTATTCTAAATGCTAAAGCTTATCTTTAGAGTATTAATATAGTAGTTAAGAATGCATATAGAGATAATAAGTATATATTACTAGAGTATATAGTAGAAAGTTATAATATTCCTCTATGTTCTTAGTTAGGGCTGCTTATAGCGGGTAGTAGTATACTTCTTTAGCATCTCTTAAAGCTTAGTATTTACTATTATAAAGGTTAGCCTTAAAGCCTTCTGCCTACTATACCTTACCTTTATTACCCTACTAGATAATAGCTTTACCTACCCTAAGACTATCTCTCGCTCTAGCTTATATGCATTTTATGCGTGCGTTAGGGTAGTAGATAGTACTTATATTAATGCCTATATCCTAGAATAGAAGCAGCGGAAGTAGTTCAATAGGAAGTCTATAATCACCTAGAATATACTTTATACGGTATAGCTAGATAGAACCTTTTTGTATATACTAATAGGGGCAGAAGGGTTAGTTAATAATATAACTCTAATGCAGTATGCTCTCTTGAAGAACTTCCGCATTACTAGGTATTAATTTTACCTTAGAGATACTAGCTTTAGTGCCTAAGCAGGCCTACTAACGCTATACGCTAGCGTAAGATACTACCTTAAGGAATAGGGAAATAGAGCTAATCGCCTAGCGACTAAGGAAGAGCTATATAACCTATAGCACTTATAGCTTCAGATCATTATAAAGCTAGCCTTTAGTCAGCTAAAGAGGAAGTTTAGAATCCTAAGAGTATTAGCGCTAGAGTATTATATTAAGCATTAGGTGCTTATTATATATGCTTATATAGCTTTATAGAACTTTCTAAAGGCTTAGGATATATTAGGAGAGACCCTAGAGGATATAGAAGCGGATAATACATACTTTAAGAGTATAGTAGAGTGGGTAGATACTAATATTAATGCTTTAAGTATAGTAGTACTAAGGGATACTATTATAATATAGCTATAAGAGTAGTACTAAGATTATTAGGTCGATCTAGAAGTTATATAGAGTTAGCTAAAGGAACTAGAAAATAAGCTAGAGGTAGAGGGATATAGAGTAACTTAAGGATAGTATATATAGCTTGTTTTTATTATAATAATAGCATCTTTAAAGTTAGAAGGAAGGGAGGTTATTATATTAAAAATAGAGCGCTACCTTTAGTTTTAGGTTAGGTTAATACTATAGGGAGCTATAGTACTATTACCCTAAGATTAAAGGACTATACTATATAATTAGGGAGCTATATACTATAGTTATAAGGGCTATACCTTATAATTAGTAGACTATATTTAAGTAAGAAGAGTAATAATAAAGGGTATATACTTATTATAGAGTAGTTATACTAAATCTAAAGTAAGATATAAAATATAGATTAATATTCTAAAAGTATATAATATATACTAAAATAATTAGAAGAGGTTAGAAATTACTCTTATCCTAGTTAATTATTTATAGTATTATTCCTTTTGTCTTTTCTATTAACTTAAAGTTCTTATTCTTACCTAACTAAAGTGTATAACTATAGTATCGCACTAGCGCACTAAAGCTAGTACGCTATAGCCTATAGTATACCCTATAAAATTTCTTAGTAAGGGCTATACTATTAACTACTATACTAGAGTTTAGGGACTATATGCATTTTATAATGCTCCTATATTACTTAAAGATTTAAAGAGCTTCCTATTATATAATAAATCTATAATTAATATAATATATACTCTAGTCATTTAGAATTATAATACTAAAGTCATATTATAGATTCCTCTATAATTAAAAATATTAGAGCTATTTAAAGTTAATATAGATTACCTCCTCTATTAGATTAGACTAACCGCTAGGTATAACCCTATAGCACCCTATAGTAAGGTTAAAGTAGCTACTAATTTATAATAACCCTATTGAATCCCTCCCTATTAATATTATATCTATACCCTTAATTTTATAGCTCTCTATACTAAATTAATACCTTTCTTACTAGAGCGACTTATCTATAGATCTTCCTTATTAGGAAAGTTATCTACTAGATCTATCCCCCCCCTTAGGCTCTTAGAATTAGCTACTAACTCTTCTAGCCTCCCTATAACCCTCTAGAACATCCTCTCTTTAAACTTTAGCACTAAGCTATTATACTGGATTATAGAAGTGGTATTTCCCTCGATCTAGTCGATAAATCTATCGATCTTATCCTCTATTACAGTCTTTAAGAACTGCGACTATATGTTAGCTATAGTAGACGTAAGATTAAATGCCCCTAGAATATAATTATTCTATCTAGAAGCCATAAGGGTAGTTATAATCCGATCTAAGCCTAGATTTCCCTATGGACCTATTGCTTAGTGAGGCCACTTAGGAGGTAGCAATATAGCGCTCATTATAGATGCTAATAATGCTATACGCTTCCTAGTTAATCCCAGCGGCTAGGACTACTATAGTAACCCTCCTAGCTGCTAAAAAGCTAGTTAAGTGCTCTACTAATAATCTTCTACTTTATTAGGCCCCCCCTTACCTTCACTCTAGCTTTCCACCTTAACGTACTTAATCTTATTAAGCTTAGTAGCATTACTAGCCTCTATAGCAGTTAGACTAACCTCCTTAGTCCTAATAAAAGCTCGCTTATAAAGGTTATAATAAGGGAGGCTATACTACCGTAAGGAAGCAGCTATATCACTAAACTTATTTAGCATAAACTCCTACTATTCATCACTATAGTGTATTTCGCTAGTATCCTTATTATAGGAAGTTCCCATCTTCTTAATAATCACTAAGAATGTCTTCTAGATCCTTATAAGTACCGTAAGCTTTTAAGATACCTATAGCTAATTAAATACACTATCTAGCTACCTCTTCTAGAGCTATATTGCGATCTTTATTTATATCGCCTATTAGTTAACTGCTTTCTCGAAGGCTAGGTCCCTAGCAGCCTAAGCCTTAGCGACTAGCTCTAGGATAAGGAAGACCTAATCCTCCTACCAATATGGCTTCTTTAGCGTCTAACTCGTATCCTTTAATGCCCTCTTTCTCAGTGTTTTCTTCGCTTTCAGAAGAGGTCTTAAAGGTTGGGATGCGATACAGCAGGGGGGGTTAGGGCCTATAAGGTTAAGCACCTCCTCATTAGTCATAATGACCGCATCGGGAGCCTCATTAGGAACTTCATCGGGCAGCAGCAGCAGTAGTATACGGCTACGCCTTCTAGTATATAGCTTATCGGCTAGAGTGGTTAGAGGCAGGGAGCTCATTGCGGTCATAAGTCTCAAAGGGATATAGTTATATAAGAAATACAGTAATTATCCATCTATAAGGAAACCATACATATAAAGTTAGACTTTCCTACGTCTCTAACGTCAGATAGGCAGTGTATATAGGTAGCTAGAAGTAGGTTAGTCGATCTAATAGGACCTAGAAATACATAACTAATAGACAGAAGGTACCTAGGGTATAAGGTGGCTCACTATGCACGGCCGATGTCACTTTTGTATCCCTGCGCTCGATAGTAACGATTGAGCCGATCAGGGCAGTCAGTTCAATCTTGTCGAACCAGCTATAATCTTGTTCTACCACAAGATGAACGTCGAAAAGAGTGATCAGTTCTTGCTTCTTACTTGATGTGATCAGGTCTTATTGAAACAGTGTCCGCTCACTGGAAGCGCATTGAACTACGAACGACATTCGATTCAGTGTGCCGGCGTTAGCTATCCTCATCACCGAGCAGTATTTGCGATAGGATCCTGCCGTCTTAGGCCATTTGCTCTAAGCAAACGAGAATTGCGAAATACAAGCAAATGAGGATTTCGAAATACAAGTGAAAGAAGAAGAACCCCTGAGATTGTCTCTCAGCCAGAGACCCCCGGCAAACCCGCTCGAAATATCTGACCTCAACCCTTTGTGTAAGTCTTTTCGAACCGCAAACGGCACCACTATAGTTTGCGTTAACGACCGTTCAGAAAAGAATACGAGCAAAACATACCTCTCCGCAGCTGATTGGCTCGTATTTGGCTGGGTTCTCCTCGTCTATGCAGCTGGGAAGCACGGTGCACTTCTCGTCGAAGTTGAACCCGAAGAAGAAGGGCATCGAGTAGCGATCCTCTGATGCGTAGTTGTATACTCTGTGTACCGTCGACCTGAATCGATCGTTGGAGAGCCGCATCAGAAAGTCACCAATGTTGACGACAAAGGTGTCTGGCACTGGTGGCACCTTGATCCACTGGCCATCTTTGGTGAGGACCTGTAGACCACCCACGCTATCTTGCCAGAGAAACGTGAAACACTGCAAGTCGGTATGGGCACCCAGACCGACGTCAATAATGGCATCTTTTGCCTCCGTATTCTTGGGGTAGTAGTTTACAACGCTGTCACTGTGGCGTGTTAGTCAAGTGCAATATCAGTTTCGACGAGTATCATAACGTGCCTGCCGGGATAAGTGACGACATCGTCAAAGTAATCCTCTGGTACATCTAGTGCAAGCGCGAAGATTCGAATCATGCTTCTGGCTAAGACGAGGCAAGATCGCCAATACGCGATCATGTCGTCCTTGAAACCGGGCAAGTGGGCAGTACCGTCCCAAACGAAGTCCTCGCACCGGAGGCATTTCTTCACTTTCTCGGGTATGGCGGCCAAATCTTTGGATTCGGGGTCGTATTTGGGGTCATATCGAAAGCTGAATCCTTCTCGGTGGTCGCGTGACTCGGTGGGCGAGATGATGGTTTCACGCTTCTCTGACCAGCCGTTGAAGAACTTGGACTGCTTTTGTGAGACCTCTGCCTTCTTCTCAACGGGTTGAGCGAAGAATGACTGGGCCTGGTCGAAGGCAGCGTCAATGTGCGACTTCGGGATACCATGGTTCTGGATGTAGAAAAATCCAGTGTTCTGTGCAGCATCCCGAATCTTCATGGCGAGAGCTTGTCGTTCTTTCTCGCTGCCTCGTATATCAGAGAGGTCGATGATGGGAACTTCCGAGGCGTCGCAATCTCTTGGGGGAGCTTTGACCACGTCTCGAAAAACAGACCCATAGGGGGTCAGGAGCTCAAGCTTGTAGCTTTTGGGATCCGAGGCGGTGGTCATTGTTGCGGAAGTCATCTTGGAGTTGAGGCGATGTCTGGTCGATTTGGCGTGGTCTTGATGGGAGGAACTGTTTGTTCGCCAATGTACCAAAGACGTGACTGTTGATTGCCATGGTATATATCCAGTAGCAAGATTCACTTCATCAATGAACACGTCCAAGTGTATCACCATCACATGTCGGTTACCGCCGGTCGCCGGACTTCCCCGGTATCACCGCAATGTGGGGTAAACAACGAGATGGTACCAGCGCCGTTGTTAGTGTCCAAGATAAAGGAAATGTAACGATGGTCGATTTCCGCCGGTGACCGGTGACCCCGGCAACTCCCCGCACTTCTCCGCTTGGTGCACCTATTGTAGGAATTGGAATAGATACGCACGAAGATAGTCTATCTATCCGGGATCATTGGCCGTACAACGAACTGCTGAGGAGCAGGAAGTCAGGCCCACCGGCCGGGGTAGGTAGAAACAAAATAGGTGAAATGGAGATGTGATGCCAAACAGATAATCTCAGCAAATTCCCGGATGCTACTGCGCAGCGTTTGCTTAACGGAAGTAGTACTGAACCAGTGATACTCGGCACGCAGTGATAGAGACACCGGCAACCCATCCACAGGGGATACCCCGACTAACAGACTGCGGTCTTCTAAACGGGTGCTTATCATTCCCCACTAATTGACAGTCTTGCCGTCTAGATAGAAGGAAACCTAGCCCAGATCCATCACTTTGAGATAGCAAATCAGTTCCTTTAACATTGGGCGAGAGATAACTACCTGATATAAAAGGAGCGCCAGCCTCCCTGCCTTCCCAACTTTTTTCAAGCTTTCTAGGTCTGACCGGGCTGTAAGAGAAGCGTTCAAAATCATGGGGTTCCCTCGTTGGTCGACCTTGTCCGTCGTCGCGGCCGGCGCTGAAAACGTCCATGGCAAGGACGCGTTTCTCGATAACGATGACATCCGTCCTCTCAAGCTGCAAGACAGGTAATCGTTCCTTGCCTGACAATAAAGCGCTCCCACTAAAACACTTAGAACATGGACGCATTGGACCTACTTTACCTTTTGGTTTTCGGCTACTGCGACCATTTCCAACTGGTACGCAGCCTCGACAGCACAGGCTCTCGGTCTAAGCATGTGGGAATCCCTGGCCTGTTCGTTTGGCGGCCAGGCTCTCATTGCCATTGTCATCACTTTGAACGGTCGGGCCGGTGCAACGTACCACGTCGGCTTTCCAGTCGTTTGCCGCGTCGCGTTTGGAGTGTATGGAGCTTGGTGGCCTACCTTCAACCGAGCGGTCATGGCCATCGTCTGGAACGGCGTAAACGCAGTCCAGGGCGGCCAGTGCATCTATGTCATGCTCCATGCCGTCTTCCCCAGCATAGCCAACATCCCAAACACTATGGGAAAGGGTTCTGCACTCACCACCGGGGGCATGATCGGGTTTGTTATCTTCTGGCTCATCACCTGCGCCTTCTTGGTTATACCGGTACCCAAGATGCGCCTTCTCGTCTACGTCAAACTTGTCGTCTTCATCATATCCGCCGTTGCGATGCTTGCATGGACTGCGACCAAAGCAGGTGGCTTGGGTCCGGTGGTGCGACAGCGCGGAACAGCCACTGGTTCTGAGAAGGCTTGGCTCATTGTCCAATTCCTCATGCTCGGTGCAGCCAACTGCGCGACATTTGCGAGCAACGCGGCCGACTTCCAGCGATACGCCAAGAGGAAGAACGATGTACTTGCTGGCAATCTGTTCGGATTTCCAGTCTCCAACCTTATCGTCGCCATCTTCGGCAATCTTGTCTGCGCGTCAAGTCAGATCATTTTCGGAGAACTTATTTGGAACCCCGTGACACTCTTGGATACTATTCAGACGGTCGAGTACACCTCAGCCAACCGTGCTGGCTGCTTCTTCATTGCGGCTTGCTTCGCGTATTGCTGCATCTTCAGCTCCATCTTTGAGAATTCTTTGCCAGCAGGCAATGATATCGCGGCGCTGTTTCCCAGGTACTTGACGGTGCGAAGAGGGTTCTTCGTCTGCGCCATACTCTCGTTTGCAATAAACCCTTGGTACCTCCTGGTATGTTTCATCCCACTTCTGAGCAGCTGGACATATGTGCTAATCAGGGTTAAACAGGGCTCAGCAAGTGTTTTCATATCCTTCATGGCGTCTTACCAGATATTCTTATCTGCAATCACCGGCGTCCTACTCGTCAACTACTACCTCATCATTCGTGGGCGAATCCACATCCCTGACTGCTTCTCGTCGGCAAACACGGGGTTCTACTACTATATCCACGGCTGGAACTTACGAGCATATGTTGCCTATGTCATCGGTATCATCCCCAACTTTTACGGATTTCTCAACAATATGGGCGTTTCAGCGCCTCTGGGGATTACTCGGTTTTATTTCTTCGCATACTGGGTTGGACTCGCGCTGTCTGGGGTATCGTTCTGGCTTTTATGTAAGATATGGCCACCTGCCAGCATGGAAGACGGATGGAAAGAACCGAAGGACTACATTCGTCCCGAGGAGGAAGAGTACGGGGAAGTGATAGAGGCGGTAGATGTGGTCGAATCTTCAAGTGCCATGGCCAAAGGATTGGATGAGAAGGCTTGAGGGAATCTGATAGTAAGATTACTGAAATGGAATCTACTAAGATGATGCACAATATTCTCCGTAATTCTTAGTCTTGCAACACTAAACTTAACTCATCCACCTCTCTGCCTCGTTGTATTACAAGAGGCTTCGTAATACCATGAGCGCCGTCCATATGGTCGTGGTTTACCGCCTTCCCTGCGATCTGGTCCCAGAGCCCGAACCTATGACATGCTTGCCTTGAGACGACGACACCAAAGTTCCAGACGTTCTTGCCCGATTCTGGGAGGAAGTAGTCGGTGTCGCGTAGTGGGGAGGAGCAGCTCCAGTCGTTGGGTTGGGAACTGAGGCGGCTGGCTGCGTATTCGAAACTGTGACAGTCTCCGTGTGCGCATTTGTGTTTGTCTCTCTGGCGACGGACTGATGGACACGTCTGTGTAATATCCGATCGCCTGGCACTTCTCCTCGTCGTTTGATAGTTGACCGTCTTAGCCGTTTTGGTTGGTAGTTGGTTATGGAATCATTTCCAAAAGCCACCATCGTCCAGTCTTCGCTGCTCGGTCCATCATAATGCCTCGCCTCATTTCTACTCCTTTCTTCGTAGGCGCGGTAGATTTCCCCGATATTTGATCGGCTTTCAGGCACCTCCTGGTTCGCGGGGAAGGCGAGATGGGATTTCCAACAGACGTCGTTTATGTCCTGCCCACAACCAAGGTCTTTCCACGTAGTGAGAATCAAGACAGTAGCCTCATTGTTGATGTTCCGGAAGCTCATGGCAATATCTGTGTGACATTGTCTGCAGCCACGAAGTTTTGCGAGCTCGTCCTTTATCGTTCCGCTGCAAAGAGGGTTCATTGTTTCGCACTTGTTTCGCAAGCAGTTCTCCCCGTTCGTCCATAAGCAGGAGTGCTTTGTCGTTTCATAGGGCTCGTAGGGACTTGGTTCAAACACAAACTGGTGAACGGAATTCCATCGGTAGTGGGCGCAACACTCTGCAAGCGCATCATGCCTCATAACCATTGCTAGAAGCTTTGGTATCGCCTTCACTGCCAACTCGCGTTCCACTCGAGGAAAGAGGAACTTTTCCGTCTTCAAGAGCAACCGCCCGTTGACCACTTTTGAGGAAACATAACAGCTTATCCTCGCATTTTCATCTTGGTGATAATAGTACGTACTGGACGCCAGAATCTGAGGGTCATAAGATGCAGAGTGGTGTCTGAAACTTCTCGTTATTGCTTCGGTAACGTCGAAGTGCACTTGGCGTGGGAGATGAGGCGACGTTGTTTTCTCTCGTATCTGCTTGGCCCCAAACTTGACACAAGAGCGGCCGGCTTCTCCCATGCTCCAACCGCGGCCGATTCGAGGTGGATGGAAGATGCGACACATGGGACAGAGGATTTCGGATGTCAAGATACCATCTCTTTCAAGTCGTCGGAGCAATCCAAATTTCGGCCCTCGCTCTAACTGAAAGACGTTCGTGCCAAAGACGCAAAGTAGACGGCGGCTTACTAGAGCAAACGCTGCTCGATCGACTAGAGAAAGATAGAGCGAAATCTCAAGGACGATCTCTGTTGGCAGCCCATTTATAACTTCGTTGCCGCGAAATGGAACCTCGGCTGGTATAACACCGCTGGATTTCTCGGAGCGAAATATACGAGGCGTGTATCGAGACTCGAGGAGAAGCCTGGGATATCTGATCATCCACATCTTGATCAGGGCTTGGCGGGTGTTGTTTGCTTGCTTGAGTGGTAGTTTGTTCTTGTAACAAGTGATGTTAAGTTTTTTCATCAGGTTAAGAGATAGGTACACAGCATTAAAAAGATTATCGTGCAAGAGAATGAGTACTTATACCCATTTCTATCGCTATACCTCTTCGGCCAGTGGCGAACGGCTGCGATATACTTCACCTCTCCTTTCCAATCGAACCCTGGCAACAGCAAACTTAGAATTTGTGGCCACCCTCCATTCTAAAAGACATCAAGGCATTTGCGCACATGTCTAAGTGAAAACTTTCTGGAACTTTAGTTCCCAACATTCTCAAAGTTTGCGTCACCTTGATGGCATACCAGACTTCGAGATCTCAGCTCCATTCCTGGCTCTAGTGGACGAGGGAAGAAACACACAAGTTTCTGTGTATAGGACAATAAGTCTACTATACCTCACCGGCGGGGAACAAGCTTCTAAGCTGATCCTCAAGGTGTCAGACAGCAATCCCACACTCCTCCAGTTGGTGGGCCATACTTACTATTCCTATGGTTCCATCTTCAACTTTATTCATTACCCTTACCCTAGAGTATGGCGGCTACAGCGGCTTCATAGCGGCAGTGAGCTCACATCAACCGATCCATAGTTGGTTATAATAACACGTAGCAATGGAACTTCTCGGTCATGTCTAGCGATTCACAACCTTGAGAGTATAAGTACTTGCCGTCTATATAATCTAACTAGTTCTATTGGGGTGATATTAATCTCCAATAAGTTTTTCTCTGTATCCTTTACGACCTTGAAGAAGATCGTCTGTACTGTATCAGCACTTGGCCCTCAAGTAGTCGGATGGCAAGTCAGTATTTACAGCCTCTGCAGTATACCACTGCCCTAATTACTAGTAATGTACAAATTTTGTAAGGAAACGGCTCACTGCAACATTTGCTGCATGGCGTTGAGCCTGTAGCTCTCTCTTCTCTCCATTAACTCCGAGTGTCGTCCGCTGTCAACAATCTGACCTCCCTCAACCACGAAGATGATGTCGGCCTTCTGCACGGTGTGAAGCCGGTGGGTAATGGCCAGCACGGTCGTGCCCTGTGAAGCCCTCTCGAGACCCTCCTGCAGTGCCGCTTCGCTCGCAGCGTCCAGGGCGCTGGTGCTTTCATCGAGGAGGAGTAGGCGTGGGCGACGGACGAGAGCCCGTGCAATAGCGAGGCGTTGTCTTTGGCCGCCTGAGAGACGAGAGGCAGAAGGACCGCATTCGGTGTCGTAGCCGTCGGGAAGAGAGGCAATCACGTCGTGGATGTTGGCCAAGCGGCAGGCCTCCTCAATCTCAGCGTCGGTGGCGTCGTGGCCCGGAAGAGCACCCAAGCCGACGTTGAATCGCACGCTGCCGTCGAAGAGCGCTGGATCCTGCGGCACGAGGGCAATCGAATCCCGGAACGATGTAGGGAGCTTCGCGATGTCTTGGTCGTCGATGAGGACGCTACCGGCCGACGGCTCGTACAGGCGTTGCACGAGGTTCATTATAGTGGACTTGCCGGCTCCAGAAGGACCCACGAGACCGCAGAAGTGCTTCGGTGGAAGTGTGAGCGAGACGTTGTCAAGAATGTTAACATCGGGACGGCCGGGGTAAGCGAAAGAGACGTTCTTGAAGGTCACTCTGGCACCACCGCGGCGTCGGTTATCCTCGAGGCTACCTGTCTTTGCGTCTCCAAAAGCCTCAACATCGTCGTCTGACTTGTCAGGATCCAAACCGGATTTTCCAGTGTAGGTAGTAGTTCCCATGTCAACGATGGCCATGACGCGAGACAAGGCCAGACGAGCCCGCGAGAACTCGGGCGCGAGAGAAAACATGCTGCTCCAGAGCTGGGCGCTGGTCAGCATCGCCACGAGGATGATGAGGAAGTCGGTTTGCGTGTATTCGCCCTTCATGATGAGCTGCGAGCCCCACCAGTAGGCGAGGGCGTTGACAAAGGTGCCGGTGGTGTAAGAGATGGCCAGCCAGATGTTAGTCGAGATGGAAGCGCGCACGACCTGCTTCTTCGGGGGCTTCAGGAGGCGCTCGTAAGATTCCATATAGACCTTCTCAAGCGAAAGCACAGAGACAGTACGGATCAACTCGATGGCTTCGGTGGCGAGCGAAGTGGCCGTCGAGAAGGCCTCGCGGTGACGCTCTTCGTACCGAGCCAACATGCGCAGTTGCATGAAGCCTGCGCCGAGCAAGATGGGGACCGTCACAAGACACACCAGGGCAATCTTCCAGGCGAAAATGTGCGAGATAACAATGGCAACGACGACATTGATACAGATGGCGAAGACGGTACCGAACGTGGATCCGCTGAAGGCACCAACCGCCATGCTGTCTCTGGTGATGATGGACAACAGCGTCGTCGGGGTACGGCCTTCAGACTGGTGCCAGTGGATGCCCTGCTCGAGCAGAGATCGGAAAGAAAGCACGCGGAGGCTGTAGAGAAGCCTCTCGGCGATGATGCCGAAGCCCAGCCACGCGAGGAAGTTGGCGATGAGTTCAATGCCGGCGAGCATGAAGAAGAGGCCGGCGAAGAGACGGCCCATAGACCGGATGCGTTCAACGGTACTCTGGCAAGGGTTGAGGGCACCGACAGTGAAACCAAAGATCATACCAGAGCCGGAAAAGGTGGCTCCGACGAAGACAGCGGCGATGATGGCAACAACGACCCAGCCTAGAGATGGCCGGGTCAAGAAAGCGAGGCCCTTGAAGATGGAGCTGAAAGGCTTCACAACATCCAGGTCTTGGTCCTTGGCTTCCTGCTCCTCCTTCTTCTTCTTCTGCTCCTCGTCGTGGTCCTTGTCCGCGGATCGAGTCTGGGTATCGATGTCTTGCTTGTGCTCGGAAATGTCGGCCTTTTCGCTCAGCTGGACGTCTGTCTTGAGAGTTGACCGATCGAGGGAGTCTCCGGAGACGGACCCGGCGTCAGGCTTTCTCGAGTTATCTAGTGTCTGCAGCTTGGCCATACGGGCAAACTCGCCATTTTCCTTGGCCATGAGCTCGTCGTAGTTGCCCTGCTCGACAACCCGACCAGCGTCCATGACGACGATGTTATCGGCGTTGCGGATAGTTGAAAGACGGTGAGCAATGGAGATGATGGTTCGCTGTTCGGCGGCGGCGCGTTCCACGGCGAGCTGGATCCTCTTTTCGCTGGCAGAATCAAGAGACGCAGTGGCCTCGTCGAGAACAAGAATCTCCGGGTCTCGGATCATGGCACGTGCAAGAGCAATTCGTTGTCGCTGACCGCCGCTCACGAGGGAACCGCTCGGGCCGGCAGACGTACCGTAGCCGTGTTCGAGGCGCTCGATGAAGCTTGCGGCGTCGGCCTGCTCAGCGGCATGGAGAATCAGGTTGGCGATCTCAGCATACTCAGGCCCGAGAGAGGCAGCCGAAGAGAGCGCGTTCTTTCCCTTGGTGGCCAGGTTGGCGAATTCGGGGCCGCTGAGCAACGCCTTGAGGTGTTGATGGGCGGGCTTGGGCGAGTTGACGAGACCAAGTGCAATGTTCTCCAGGATAGAACGGTCGAGAAGAGAGGGCTCCTGCTGGACAAAGCTGATGAAGCTGCGCAGAGACCTGACGTTGAGCTCCCTGATATCATGGCCTTCGAGCTCGACCGTACCCTCTGTGGGATCGTGGAGACGTGCAATGAGAGCCGCAATGGTGGACTTGCCACTGCCCGAGAGACCGACAATGGCCGTGTACTTACCAACCGGGAACTCCAGGTCCACGTTCTGCAGGACCTTCTGACCAGGGCGCGAGGCGTACTCGAACGAGACGTTGCGGAAGGCAAGTGACTTGGCCGTGCTCGAAGGGAGGACAATGCCGGCGTCCGAGGTACCGTCGATAGTCGAGGGAGCTTCAATATCTTCCATCAGACGCTGGTAAGCAGCTGTGGCGGCGCCGAGGAAGGGAAGAGTAGGAGCTATTCCACCCAACATCACGCACGCGTCAACAAGGAGGTAGACGATGGCGTAGATCTGACCGACAGTGGCCCCGGAGTTGTCATTCGCGGCAGAGTCGGCGATGCGGAGACTACCTTGCCAGAAGGCTAGGGCATTTCCCGAGTAGGAGATGAAGTAGAGCATGCCAGTCTGAACAGCCGCGACGCCGGACTTCTTGATGGCGAACTTGCGGGCGCGGGCCATGTGGTCGGAGAACTTTGCCTCGAGACGAGGAGCAGCACCAAAGGCCTGTACGACAGCAACATGGGACAGAGCCTCTGAGGCAATGGACGAGGCCGAAGCAATCGCGTCGTTCTGCAGTCCAACATACTTGCCCAGGTATCTCCCACCGAGGAGGCCAGAGGCGAGGAAGGCGGGCAGCATGCAGACGAGGATGCCGGCGAGCTTGGGCTGCTGGGAGAAGGCAATGACAAAGACGGTGATGAAGAAGCTGATGGTGGTGATGATATTGCCGACCTTCTCCGAGGTGCCGGCCTGCACCGCCGTGATGTCGCCGTGAAGCCGGCTCGAGACCTGGCCGGACGCGCCGCGCGTGTCGAAGAAGGCCGGAGGCTGGCGGAGCAGGGCCGAGACGTAGCGAGTACGGAGGCGCTGGGCGAGGCGCTGGCTGATGATGTTCCAGCATGTAAGGTGGCCGTAGATCAGGACGAGGGAGATGGCACCGATCCAGGCCGTCTTGATGACCTTGTCGTTGATGGCCGACTCATACGCAAAAGGATCGACGTCAATGTCGCCCTCGGCTGCACAGGTGGCGCCGTTGAAGTTGTCGATGAGCTGACCGAACAGGACGCCCATCAGGGGGAACGGAACACCTGCTCCGGCAGCGAAGAGGGTGCCGGCGATGATGAGGGCGATGTCGATCCATGTCGGCTGGGCGGCGAAGAGGAGCTTGAAGTAGATGAAGAAGCCCTTGACCGACTAGAAACAAGATCAGTGTTAGTTATCCTCGTTCTTCTTTTGCGTCTGTAGGTGAAGGCATCGCCAGCCTCGAATAGGAATAGGTCAACCTACTGATACCTTGGCCTTGGGCGTCTCAGCTGGCGCATCGGTGCTGGCCTCGGTAGCCGCCTCTGGAGTAGGCAGTTTCTCCTCCACCACCGCCTTGTCAGGGGCGATCTTCTCGGGTTCGGCAGCCATGATTCTGGTTCCTGCTTCAGCTCCCGGTTGAAGATAGGACGGCAATCTGGCTAGTCGAGCTTATCTCTACGGAGACAGAGACACGGCGAAAACATGTACCCTGGGAGAAAGTAAGGCGACTGCTTTTGAAGGGCAGATCCATACGACCCTATACTACGTAGGCCTAGGAACGGAAGGAGAACTAGAACGAGAAAAAGGGACCTGGAAGCAGCCAAGCCGCGCATCTTCGTCCAGGATCATTTGTTTTTCGGGGAGAGGCCGATTTCGGAATATTACCCTGGCCCATATTGTATCATCACTTATGCAAGTTCCGACCCAAATGGCTGAGGATCTACGGACATAGAAGCTGAATTAATTTGTGGCAGCATCTCCTTCGCATGCAAACCGTGGGTGTGGTGTCTCGACGGAGTGGAGTGAGTTAGTTGGTGGTGGCCCACGTTGGTCCGTTGGTCATGTAGCGCTGCGAGCAACTTGGCAAATTGGGGCCACGGTCCAACGAACCCGCATGAGCAGGGTCATGAGGCGAAGCAGAAGTACCTCCTTGGTGCTCTTGGCAAGTATCAAGGATGGGCGGTGGAGAACGGGAAAGGGAAAAAGAGTGGGGGATCCGCAGAATTTTTAAACTGCCGGGGTTCCCAGTTCCATTTGCCGTGGGCAGAAGGAAAGAAAGAGAACGGGGCGTCGAGTACAGAGTAGGGAAATAAACAATAAGGTTATCAAATAAGAAACGGCACGACTCTGTGTCCACACGAGGAGAGAGGCCGAGAGGGAGCGAGCCTGTTTTGCGGAGCGGGATGTGGGTTGAGATAATTAAGTAAGTATGGGACGATCCCGAGGTCGTTTGGCAAGGGGGATCCGGGAGAATACCACGAGGGCGGCAAGTGATGGCCGGATGGGAGGATCAGATTACAGAAAGTGAGCGAGATGGGGGACATGAGGTGATTGATTACGAGCAACACCACTCACGGCCTTGACCTCGGACAAGGTTGCCGCCGGTGGTGAGCCCGCCCCACCCGGGATCGGCAGTCAACGCCCCGGATCCGGAATGTGGGGCTTTCCGGAGGGAAGGGCTAGTCCAGTCCCGAACGAGCAGTTTTGCCGATCCATGGGCCATAAGTCAACTCTAGTTCAGGAGCCTAACGTTAAACGTTAAGTTTACTTTGGACGCAGATTTTTGCCTTGGTAGGGATTAGTGAGGGACACAGCTGGCTTTGCCATACCCACGGCCATGGGATTCCCTGCCCTGTCTCGCAAGCGTCTTGGCTATTTCTACTACCACCTAGGTTGTACTATAGTAGGTTGAAGCTCGGCCGGACGCGATTCGCACACGCCAGATTGGTCTCCTTGGCCTGCACGGTCAGCAGTGCTATGTAACATCCCAATGATACCATCGCAACCATGGTGCCCGCCAGCCAGTCAGCCAGTGCCCCGACCGGGGGCCGCCAGAAAGCAGCGTCCAACCATCGCCGCGTCGCTCCCATCGCCCAGAGCCCGCAGATAGCCCCGTTCAGGCAATGCCAGTTGCAGCTCAAGGAGCTCGAGTTGAGACAACGGGGGGTGGCACGAAGGCCGGGCGCAGCGATCAAACAAGGCAAAAGAGAGACGGCACGAAAAGAGAGACGCAGGACGTCACAGAGGCCTTCCTCCCCGACCGGCGGCCGGATTACAAGTATATAAGGAGGGGCGAAGGACGGGGGAGCAGTCGAGGACGGATCACAGACAGACAGTCAAACATTCAGACGCACAGAGGCTTCAAACTACATAGCAACGTAACGAGCCTCGTCTTCTCACTCATACTCTCCTTGCTCTCACTCCTCAGCCTCGCCTCGCCACCATCATCTCATCATGAGTCAAGCCACCCTACGTACCGAGCGCCTCGAGCTGCGGCCCCTCGCGCCTCAACACGGGGACTTCCTATACCAACTAGACTCGGACCCGGAGGTGATGAAGTACATCGGATACGGCAAGCCACTCGACGCCAAAGACTCCAAGATTGTCCACAAACTGCTGCTCGAGACGGCCACACCTGGCACCGGCCTCGGGTGCTGGGCAGCCTTCACGGGGGGCGAGTTTGTGGGATGGTGGGTGTTGGCCGCCACCCAAAGCAATGTCACCCCACAATCCGACAAGATCAGGGCCGAGTTTGGCCTGCGGGTTCTGCCCAAGTTCTGGGGCCAAGGGTTTGCCAAGGAGGGGTCGCGTGAATTGTTGAAGCATGGGTTCCGAGACCTGGGCCTGGACGAGATCTTTGGAGAGACCATGACGGTGAACAAGGGGTCGCGGGCGACAATGGCGTCGTGCGGGCTGGGCCATGTTCGCACTTTTCACAACCAGTACGACACGCCGCCTCCCGGGATCGAGGAGGGCGAGGTGGAATACCGGATCACCAAGGATGAGTGGTTATCTTTGGATCACGCGCGGAAATAAATAGCACTGCGGTTAGGACGAGGGGTTTGCGGCGTTCGAGAGGGTTCTTTTGATTATTATTTACAAACCCTCTATACCAAACCATGTACATTAGCACAGCGAACGTGTGAAAGAATGGCAGAAGGGCATGGACCCTTTTTTCTTGCAATGTGTTAGTCAAAGTGTGTGTATAAGTGTGCCAATACGCGTATGTGGAGGTAATTACGAAGCCTACTAGATTTTTTCCGGTTTATTGAACGGAGTATCCAAGTGTGACTCGTGGGAGACTAACTTGGAAGCGGATATCTTGTCCGACGCCGCGTCAGCAAACCGCAGGTTTCACTCAGAACGAAGCGGTTTGCTCCGCGTGGGGAGGAGTGCAAGGAGAATCAAGCAGGTCTCGATCTGATCTGACTAGCAAAAGCCCGGCGTGAGTGCCGCTGCATGACGGTCCGATATTGCTCGGGGATAAGCTAGGCCCCCCCTTAGTCCTTTACATAGCCGTGGCGATGATTGGATCTAATCAATCGATCCATCAGATTAGATAAAAAGACGCTCCACGCGGTTCGCCACACGAACAGGATGCGGCGGTAACCCCCATCCGGGTAAGCATCATCCGCTTCCCCCCACCGCATTGTCACCTCATGTTGAGCAATGTGAGCATAGTCCCATTCTTCCTGTGCCAAGCCCCCGTTTCGGCAGACACATTCCACCCGGCTCAGACGCCTGTTTCTCCCTGAAAGCCCGTCTCTCCGGACGCCAACCAACACGTCGTCGCAACCAACAGTCGCAGCCCATCCGTCGCAGCGGGAAGTCGCTCTTCGCAACGGCCAATCCCCCACCCTGAGCCACTTAAAGCCTCTTCCATGAAATCATGAAATCATCTTGCCCCATTATTCCCGCGGGAACTGTCCGGTTTCGGCAAAAACGTGCCGCCAGGGCCGTCACCGGATGGGCTCGACTTTTGTCACAAGGCCCCCCGGGCAACCAATCGATGCACGATTCTGCAAGACCCGGGGGGTTGTGCAGCTAGGTTAAAGGTTCATCCTTCGCACGCTTTCCCTTCTCGTGGTATCCTCTTCGAGTGCATCTTTGCTTCAGATTCCTTGCCTGTTCAGCAGCAATGTCCTTCTTGAACAAGCTCCGGCCTGGCCCGGCCACCGACAGCCACGGTGTCTCGGCCGTCGATCCAGAGTCTCACGCCGCCACCGAGATCAGCGCCGCTGAGAAGAAGGAGACCGGCTACAACGAGGCCAATACCGATGACAAGACCGAGTCCGACGAAGCACCAGCCAGAAATGCCCAGTTCGGAGTTCAGAAAATCGAGGCCGTGACTCTGGTCTGGACCAAGGCGTCCCTGGCTGGCTTGTTGTTCCTGTATGTTGTTGTTTCCGTTCCAAAGCTCTTGCTCCGCTAACACCGGCTCTCACCAAAAGCATCTGGATTCTTTTCCTGGCCAATGGATTCAGACTGTCAATTCTCACCAGCTTGCTGCCCTATGTCACCAGTGATTTCAGCAGCCACTCCCTGTTGACCGTCATCGGCACTGTTTCAAACGCCATGACCGCCGCCATTTACATCCCAATGGCCAAGATGCTCGACGTTTGGGGCCGCGCTGAAGGATTCCTCCTCATGGCAGGATTTTCCACCCTCGGTATAATTCTCATGGCCGTCTCTCAGAACCTCGCCACCTTCTGCGCTGCTCAAGTAAGAACAATCCCATTTTCAAGGTGCTGCAAGTTTTAATAGCTAACCAATCCCAGGTCTTCTACCAAGTCGGTTTCGCAGGCGTCATCTACGTCGTGTGCGTGCTCGCGGCTGATGCAACCAACTTGAAGAACCGAGGCTTGGCCTTTGCCTTTACTTCGTCTCCCTACATGATTACGGCGTTTGCTGGATCCAAGGCCGCCGAAGGCTTCCTGCAAAACGTTAGCTGGCGATGGGGTTTTGGCTGCTTTGCCATTATCATCCCGGGTGTCACCATCCCCCTTTTCATGCTGTTGAAGCTCAACCTCCGCAAAGCCGAAAAGCAAGGTCTTTTGGTACGGGAATCGAGCGGCCGAACCTTCCTTCAGAAGGTCTGGCATGTTATTATCGAGTTTGACAGTAGGTCTACTCTATGCCCTTCCCAAACGTGTATAGGATGCTGACCTCCTCGACCTATAGCTCCGGGTGTCTTCCTATTTGCCGGCGGTCTCACCGTCTTTTTGCTGCCGTTCACTCTGGCTACTTCCGCTCCTCATCAGTGGAAGACTGACTACATCATTGCCATGATCGTCGTCGGCTTTGTGACGCTCGTTGTCTTTGGCTTCTATCAGGTTTACTGGGCTCCGGCACCGTTCATCAAGAAGCAATTCCTTACCAACCGCACTGTCATCGCAGCATGCCTCATTGATCTGACATACCAGACGTCATACTACTGCTGGGCTAGTTATTTCCCGTCTTTCCTGCAAGTCGTCAACAACTTGACAGTGGCTGAGGCTGGATACGTCAACAGCACATTCCAGGTTGTGTCCGGTGTTCTGCTGTTCTTCGTCGGTTACTTGATCCGCAGGACCGGTTACTACAAGTGGCTGTTCTACTGGGCGGTTCCCCTGTACATCTTCGCTCAGGGTCTCATGATCTACTTCCGCCGCCCTAACCAGCACATTGGCTACCTCATCATGTGTGAGGTTTTCATCTCCATCGGTGGAAGTGTCTTCATTCTAGTCATGCAGCTGGCCGTCCTCGCCGCTGTCGATCACCAGCACGTCGCTGCTGCGCTTGCCGTCCTCTTCGTTTTCGGCACCGTCGGTGGTGCCATCGGCCGTACCATCTCGGGAACTATCTGGACCAACACTTTCCAAGGAGCTCTTATGCGAAACTTGCCAGAAGAGGCCCTACCCCAGCTCGCACTCATCTACTCAGACATTGTTACGCAGCTCAGCTTCCCGGTTGGGAGCGAAACCCGACTCGCCATTCAGAAGTCTTACGGATATGCGCAGACGAGAATGCTTGCGGCTGGAACTGGTATCATGGTTCTGAGCTTCATCTGGATGCTTCTTCTTGAGAACATCAACGTGAAGAAGATGAAGCAGACCAAGGGCGTTGTTTTCTAAGAAACGACACCATTTCAGCTTTAGGTGTCCGCAGAAGTTACAGAACCCGGTGCGACCAGACACGCGGAGGTCGTTTTACCAGCACCACTGGAGGCATCAACCAGGGGTGACGATAAAATGGCTCATGTTTGGGGTTTAATGGGGTAGAATCTTAGGCTGCATTAGTTGCCTACCTAAAGTAAATCTATGTTCACATCTTGAACAACGGATACTTTTTATTCAAATTTGATACTATTTTCTTTAGGCCGTCTTATTCCTCCTGTGATTACGCTTCCAAACTGGCTTCAACAAATGATGCTGCCTAGTACTTTTGTGTCAGATAGGTACGATCCACTAACCGCCCTAGATCATGGTATATGAATGGATGGCTGCTGGTTTGTGTGGTTTGATTTAGGTCTGTCCCACTCCCCATACTTTCAGCCCTGTAGGGTAGCTGGTATCCGCTGTAGGGTTGATCACGCGGGGAAAACGCCACAGACCAAACTGAGATTCGCGTGGACGGCTAGAAGTGAAATAGAGCCAAAAGCACCTGACTAAGAGACGGTGTCAGGTTAAAGCCGGACATTCCTCAACCCTAAATACTTAAGACAAACCTGGCCCTTGCATTCCTCGCTAGAAAACAGCGTTAAGCAACCTTTCAAATTACAACCAGCATAAATCCATGGCAACAAGACGACAAACGGCGAAGACCGACACGGCTGCCGAAGATAACGAAATCTTCTTCAAATCCATCAACCCGACCGGATCAACATCGGTCTTCTTCCTTCATGGAGTCCTCTCGTGCCATCTCGAATGGGAGCATGTGACTCCGTATCTTTCCCAGGACTACCACCTCGTCCTCGTTGATGTAAACGGCCATTCCAACTCGTCAAATATACTTCCAACAAATATCCCGGCATCAACAGAGAGCGTCGCAAGTCTGATCAGACGCCATGCTAACGGGGGAAAGGCCCATGTTGTCGGTCTAAGCATGGGTGGTTTCATCGCACTCGAACTAGCGCGCTGCCACCCGGAGCTCGTACACAGCGTCTTTGCGACAGGAGCGCATCCATTCGGAGGCATATGCAGGTGGCTGTCTCTCAGACCAACCATCATTTGGATACTGCTGTTTTTGTTGCACTTGATGCCAGATCGGCTTTACTGGTGGATGGCCTCGAGCTACGGGATGGCGAAACATGAGGCGCTGAGGGCCGAGATGGCCAAGAACAGGACCTTGACGACGGTGTGCGACAACTATACTAGCATATTGGACTTTGACTGGGACAAAGTACGAGATATCCACGTCCGGACGGCGGTCATCGCTGGTGGGCTCCAAGACGACGTCGAGGCTACGCGAAAGATGGGCCCTCTTTTACAGGATGGCGGGAGTGAAGAGAGCAGGGTCTTTGTAGTAGCAGGTGCTGTTCATGCCTGGAACTTGCAGTTTCCGGAGACGTTTGCCTCTGGGATCAGGGCTTGGATTGAAAAAAGGGAAATGCCAGGGGAGTATGAAGAACTGTGTGCGAGCGGCGAGTAGACGCCGGTGGTTAATTATGGAGATGGGAGGATGGATTATTTGCGAATTTTTGTATTTACAACTGCAAGAAATTGCTGCCATCAGACCATCGATGTCCCAAGACTGCCATGCGGAGGCAGGTTACTCAGGTTTCTGGCCCCAAACAACCTTCTGCCTGAAATAACCATGATGCTCCCCTGAACGCATTTCACGTCGAAGATGCGCGAGATAGACTAGGATCTCGGGCCTTGACCAGCCCAAAATGTGAGCCATGAACAAGACAAACCCTTCGCTATCTGTGTCCAGGCCATATTGGGTGTATGAACCCATCTCTTTCATGATTGGGTCCTTAGGCCAGCTGCCAATGGGATTCTAGTGCACTGGTTAGCTCCGGGTCTAGCTTGTGGAATGATGCCTCACCTTGAAGTCAAATTCTTGGAGGTTGATGAAGCCGGCTTGCTCCAGGGCTTCCCTCTGAGTACCGTCCTCAACCACTGTGGCACTTGTTCCCATTTTCTTACTACCTTCAATGAAGAACTTTCCCCATTGTCCCATGGCCGAATTCCCGTCGACTGTATCATCATCACTACTGACGACGGTGGAAGCCTCAAGACTCTCAAACCATCCACCAGGTTTGCAGACCCTGAATGCCTCGGAGCAGAGTGCATTCCAATCTTTGATGCTGCTAAACAGCCATCTCATGTGGATGTAATCAGCAAAGTCGGATGAGAAAGTCCATTCTCGAGTGCAGTCTTCGATCTCACTAAAGTGTATCATTAGATCGCTTAAATCCTACCCAAGCTTTGTCTGTAGAAAATACGTACAACTGCACGTTCGGTGGCACCCAGGAAGGCTGAATGGGAGAGATGTCCGTTCCGATGACCTCTGCGCCAGGATACTCATCGGCGAAGTCACTGAAACAACATATTAGAGAAAGGTGGTAGTCCGGTGTAGTTTTGCTCAACTTACATAGCCCAGATGCCTGTTACATTGCTAGAAGTTAGCCTCGCTCCTCTAACGACACATTTTTCGCACAACATGTTTAGGATTAAAGGGTCGTACCAGTTCCAGTTCCAATGTCGATAACTTGCTAAGCTGGAGTCAGCACTGACCTAACCAGAAGCAGACTCTGGGGGGATTCGCTTACCTGGACTTTGTCTTTTTCTAAAGGCGCCAGATGAAGTTTGTCTCCAATCCCAAGAGTAAGAATGTGATGACTGTAGTTGGGATCAGATCCATGTAGTCCCGGTCACTGAGTTGGTGGGCAACCTACGTAACGTCCATTAACTCTATCTGTGCCTCATCGTTGGATCCCCTTGGAGAGAATGTTAGCAAACGCTAGTTGAAGTAGACGAGATCTTGGCTTTTTACCAATATTGCGCATTTCCCTGCTCACTGTGGTAGGTTCTGCCGTGTATCGTCCTATACTCAAGGATGCTGGAGGTGATGGACGCTGTTGAGGAGGCATTATCGGCGTCGATGGTAGAATCAGCATCAGCATTATCCCCTTCCACCGTCTGAGTTTCAAGTTAGCAATCTCAATATTGTTGTTGTACTTGTCTTTCACAATCAGGCTCAGCTTCACGAACCTGTGCAATTTGAACCCAGTGCTGAGGGGGAAGAATGGCCGAGGTAGAGGGCGCGGATGTCTCGGGATTAGCGGCCGTAGTGGCTCGGGTATTGGGATCTTCCTCCGGCATTGTGGAGTAAAAGGAAACTTGGCTGGGATCCTTGATTTAAACGCTTGTGATGGCAGCGTCCCAAGTGAGGGTTCTCGCACTAAGTTGGACGGTAAACCGCGCCGTGGATAGATCGTGAGGTTAAATAGAAGGGAGGATGATCTGTACACAATGGTCTGAGAAAGTGCGGGGGTGGCGTTTTGTGTGTTGTCAAAGAAATGATAACACCGTGATTTACCGGGAACTTGTGACTGCGGTCCTCGGTGGTGGTATGATGGGTCGGGAGTGCATCTCTGATACATCAATATACTAATGACTTAAAACCCCTCACAGGCCAAGAGCCAGAGGCATACTGCATTAATAGCCTAATCCGCTTACTGTGGTTATTGCAAGCACAGCGCCTAACATCTCTCGATGTACCCTTATAGGCCCTTTCAGTATGTCATGCGGAAGAGCAGGGAATCTCGCCGCCTTCCTTATTAGGTGATATACTTACTGGGTTGATGATGGCGCGTTAATGGAAGCCGTATCTTCACGGCATGTGATAGATGCATCCAGGGAGAGGGACAAGAGTGGCGAAGGGCTAACTAATCCTCTACAAGAAAGCGACTAATAAACTTTAACCGCAATAGATAAGATAGAGAACATCTCCTGTACAGTAGTGAATCTCTCGTGGTCAGTAGTTAGCTGGGTGGTAGACGGGTGCGTCCTCGAGCAGCTGTAAGCTTAACCATCTTAGGGGCCGAAACTGATCCCAATTGTGCCCCAGCTTGCTTACTGAACATGAACCTGCTTACTGAATATGATGCTTACACCTGTTCCAATTCGTCATGTGATGTTCTCGCCGGTGCCATAAGCCGAAATTGCCGCACTGGGATCTTGGCAACAGGCAACAGGCAACTTTGCGCAACCACACACCACACAGGTTTGCAAAATGGCTTCTCACGAATCTACATCCCAGGGTTTCGTCAGCGTCAAGTTGTATCACGATCCTCAAGATGCGAGCGGCGCCCCCTTGAGTTGTGCAGAGTACTGAGTAGCTGCCCGTCTCCGCCAAGGTTGCACATTGCTGACCAACTGTTCAAGTGTTTTCGTCGTCGCGGGGTTGAAACCAGATCCGCTGTCAATATGGACTGAGCCAGAGAGCGGCACTTTGTGGCCGCGCGATCTTGTGCCAAAGGATCCCGAGCTGAAAGACTTGTGCCGAATCTGGATCCTGACCATGCACGAAGTGGATGCCAATCTCAAATCGTTCCAGGAATGTATCCCGCTGCAGGATTTTGCTTCCGGATCTTTGAACGCGATTGATAGACACATCACCTCAGATGCCAATTCCGCGGTGTCGAACCAGGATGCCCACAGCTCAGGAAACAAAAAGCCGAATAATGGAGTTGTTGTTCTCATCGGGCACGGGTTGGGCGGTCTTCTCACCGAGGCCATCTCCAGTCTGATTCTCGAGCTCCCTGCTGAGACTTTGCAAGGACACCATCTCGGGCTTAAGCAGAAACACTGGCGTCTCATTGTTCTGGGAACTCCTTATTTGGGTGATGAGCACAGCAATATTATCAGTGACATGGAGCAAATCACGGCGATAGTAGCCTACTACGGCGGAACCGGAATTGGGTTCGATGTACACCACACTCGAGGCTTTTGGAAGGGCCTGCAACAGCATTGCCGTTGCCTTGTTAGAGGTGACTGGGAGAAAGAAGGGCTACAGGCTCCAGCTGATTCTCATGGCACGCTCAAGGTCGCTTCCTTCCAGGAAGGAGAGCAGGACGAGAGACTGGTATGTTTTCGTCGCGGAACCCTGTATGAAGCAGCGTGACTGATCGCCATCAAGGCCCAGCAGATGAAGACTCTATGGCCAAACAACGCCGAAACGAATGGCTTTGTCGTGCAAGCGAACTACTCGCTCTTCGGTGGAAAGGGCTTGTACGGGTTTGAGATGCCCGATCCACCATCTCCAGTGATGCCTCGCAAGCACAAAGTCAGTTCCAAGCCACAATACTTTACTTTGAAGGACACAATACTAACAATAGTACAATTAAGAACATGGGCCAGTTCAAGGATGACAGTGACCCGTGCTATCTCTCACTACGGGCGATCCTCAAAGAGTTTGTAACGGCAGAGCATGGTCTGGTGTAAGCCATGTTTGGATTCCTCATCATTGTTATGGCTGCGGTAAAACGATGACTGTACTTGGTGGGCGTATTAGAGTTGATGGGACTGCAGACAAGGTACGGTTCTATCTAGACGACTACTAGATAGAAATATATTAAATCTATAATCTCCTTTGGAACCATTTATATGAGCATATGGTTCAGAAAAGCGTACAAACTAGGCCAAACTTCTGAAGTTGCGTTATTGCTGAAGCGTTCTGACGTAGGCAACCGGACCTTCATATCGGTGAGTTCCACGGAAGAAGTAATATCCCAAAGAAAATACTGTAACAGCACCGTAGATTAGAACATTCCAATTCATCTCTGCTGGCGTCGGGTTGGGGTTACCAGGCATGAATGCCAGGACGAAAATGACGACAAGGAAGGCCTCGGAGGCGATGTTTATGGCGAGACCCCACTCGCCCAGATTGAACTTGGAGGGCAGAAGCGGGCTCTTTGTCCATCGCCGCCAGACCATGCAGCCGATGGAGACGATGTAGCTAGAGAGAAGCGATGTTGTTGCCAAGGAAGTGATGGAGTTTAGCGCGACAGCCGAGCCGATGTTGATGAGGGAAAGAAGGCTCGAGATGAGGAAGGTCGTTAGAATGGCGTTGAGGGGCACATCCCATCCTGCTGGCACCTTGGAGAACCAAGGGCTGAAGGGAACAGCATGGTCTCGTGCGAATGCGAAGAGCTGTCGCGACGATGTGGCCACCATGGTCAGGTTGGAGAAGACGGTCATGGCAACGATGAAGACGGACATTGCGGTGGCACTTCTCGTTGACTGCGTCGAGTTGTAGAAGACCTGCATGAACGGATAGCCGGTTGGTGATGCGATGACCTCGCCAAGGTCGCCTATGCAGAAGCAATACGTGATGACCATGATCCATCCAAAAGCGCCATTGAAGACGGTGGTCATGATCATGGAACGAGGCAGCGTCCGGCTGGCATCGCGCAGCTCTTCGGACATGTGGACCGCAGCATCTGCGCCCAGCAGAGGCAAAACGCCTGCGAGAACGCCCACGAGGGTTGAGCCTCCCAAGCTGCCCCAACCTCCGCCATCGCTAAACTGGGTGAAGACAGCCGTGGCGTCGGCTCGCGGCGAAAGAACCCAGAGAGTGACCAAGATGCCAAAGAAGGCGAAGATGTGGATGATGAGGACCAGACCCTCAATCAACGGCAGCTTCCTGGCCAGGACCGTGTTGAAGAGCACCGAAAACGCAGCCACGGCCACAGTCAGCAGCGTGCCGTGCCAGGCCTCGGGGACATAGTCGGGGTTGTTGAGGACGACGAGGCCTTGGATCTGGGTGCCGGCGATGAAGGCCGACGAGGCACAGGACGTCTGCCAGCCGAGCACACACATCCATCCCATGAGGTAGCTGATGAACTTTTGGTGTTGCGGCGGCGCGAATTCGGATACCCAGTGATATTGTCCTCCAGTTGTGGGAGCCCTGCAAAGGGTTGGCGTCAGAGAGAGGGCGCCTTGGAGATGGAGCACTACTCACATTGAAGCCATCTCGGCCATGGACGTGTTGACCAGGAGGAAACCTATCCAGCAAACAAAGAACATCCAGATCAAACCAGCGGTGCCGCCATTGACAAGTCCGATGGTGGAGACACTTGGAGCCACAGGTTGAGTTAGTTGACCAACAGCCATGACCCGTAGGAAGTTCGTTCTTTTGGTGCAATTTACCTCAAGGAAAACTCCCACGACGCCATTAGAATCATAGAGAAGCCAAAGATGGACAGGAAGCGAAAGTTTCTCTGCGATATCACGTCAACGATGCTCAGCAGGACAAAAGTGTTGGCACGAACCCTCATTTCCTGGACCTTGCCCATACGGTACATGTCGGCGCGGTCGGCCGCGTTTCCTCTCTTTTCGTCGACACCGTCATTGTGGCCGATGGCGGCATCGTGGACGCCAGGAGATTCCTTGTCGTCGATTGACATTTTGGCGGTGTTTTCTACTCCCTTGGCAGCAGTGGATTCACCAGGAGAGACAGAGAGAGAGAGACAGAAAATAGAGAACGAAAGAAGGAAAGCGGAGAGAGAAATGTGAATGTAAAGGTGCTGCTGGCTTCGCATACATGAATTGACAATTGACACACAGTACCGGTATGGCTTGGTGCATGGCGTGTTGGTTCTACCCTGTCCTGTCTGTGCCGCAGACAGGGAAGTGGTCAAGAATGTTGTATTGTACCAGGTCTGTAACTACCAACTGCATATGCAGGTTGGTAATTAAGCCCAACCAGGGCACAATGACACATCACCAAAAAGAAATCCTCGCACCCTGGACGAGAACAAGCTGTTGGCTGGCTTGAACCAACAAACGCCCATCTACGCCCGTTGACGGTTTTACTACGGTCAGGTTGACGCAGTAGGTGAGCCACGCCGCAACTATGACACGGAGAGTTTAATAGTGAGTCGTTACCCCCTGAGAAGGTCTGCTCCATGGTTTTTCTCATCTTGTAATTCTATCAACCCGTCGCCTCTCTCGAGCTGTTTTTGTACGTCTCCCTCTGCCCTCACCATGGATCCAGAAACATCGAATGGCGGCCCGCCTCGGTTCTCGCCTGTTGCATTCAACGACCATGCCGGACAGTTGTGGATCGTGACGATCTTGTCGCTGATCTACAGCGCGCTTGTGGCTACGGCAAGGGCGTACATCAAGTACCAGATGTTCGGGTTCGATGACATCCTGATTGCTTTCGCAATGGTAGGGAAGCTCACCTGACCTGTAGGTCATGCCGTCTCAAAACTAACCAAGTGATCACCACCTAGGTCTTGCACTTAGCTCAATCGAACGCCGTGTTTGTTGGCTTGAATAATGGCCTCGGCAAGTTCAACTCCATGACTCCACCGGGACAATGGGCCACATCGTCAAGAGTGAGCTTCTGCGTGCTGCCACTTCCTTCATCCGCTAACACATCCACCGCCAGTCCACTCTCGCAGCCGTCATTCTCTGCCTTTTGGCCCTGAGTGTCGCCAAATGCTCTGTCCTCGCCCTCATCCTACGCATCATTGGCTCCAAGACTGGAAAGAGTAAATCGTTCTGCATCGGGCTCATGGTGCTCAGTGCGGCATGGGGGTTAGGCTCTTGCTTGGCCTTCCTGGTCCACTGCCGCGCCGGTACATTATTGACTCCAGATAACGTCAAGCAATGCCCCAACCAGGTATGGAGGAAACGTGTTGTGACTCCAGGAGCTTCGCCATGAGACAGCTGACCAGTGAATTGCTGCTAGTATACACGCTGGGCCGTCATCACGGCGATTGACATCTTCACCGAGATTCTCACCTGGCTCCTCGTTGTACAACTGTCCTGGACCGTCAGTATGTCATTCAACCGGAAGTGTCAGGTTGCCATGGCCTTCTCGTTCCGCATACCGCTCGTCGCCCTCTCAGCCGTTCATCTGGTGTATTTCGGCAGATACCCAGCTTCCGTCGAGCCTCAATTTGCCGTCACAAACAGTCTGCTCCTTCAACAGGCCATGATTGTTTGGTCCATCATTTCTGTCACCGTGCCGAACCTGAAGAACTTCTTGAAATCATTCTCCATAGGCATGGGCTTTCCACTCGCCTTCGACCTCAGCATGTACGGGTCAAGCAGTGCATACGCCCTTCAGTCACTTGACAACCATCGTTCCAAGGTCACCTCATTTGCAGCTGCAGGAGCGTCGACCTCTGTTTCGGTACATGATCGCTCTGAGAGCGAGCGCCGTGGCAGACCGCACAACTGGAGGCCGGACCAGGTCTTGAATCAAACTACGGCGGCATACCACTACGGTAGTGATAGCCAAGATAATCTGCTAGGAGAAGAGGAAAGCTACAGGGCTGGCAGTCAAGAGATAATTATCAACAAGGATGGGCAACGCACCGGATGATGGGACAGTTTACGGAGTATTGGGAAGAAAAAAGCATGGGTTCATAGACGCCCATTTCCACCACTCGCGGCTTGCTCTTCGAATACGCCATCTTATGTTATCCTTGCCAGCCAGATACTCGAGATGCATCTTCGCTCCTCGTTCCACGTTCGGGGATCACTTCCGACCTTGCATCTGCCTTGCAAGATCCGTCGCCAGGGTCGCACTCAGCAACCCGGCGACTAGGGTATACAGGCCCCGGTCCAACCGGTCCACAATAGAATACTTCCAGGCCGACGGGACACAGAGAACATACATAAGTCCCCTGAAACCTGCATTGTGAATGAAGCATGTGGAGGATTCATTGCCGGGAAGCCGAGACCTTTCCCAGCACCATTCGCGTCACTTTCTTTTCGTGCAAAACCATGTCTGAGATCATATTGCGCGATGCGCGCTACTCAGAACTTCCTGAGATTGCCCATGTCATGGCAAAGGCATTTTGGGAGGATAACTTGTTCGGCCAGCTCATACATCCTCACCGCAACCAGCATCCCAGCCATGTAGACTTGTACTGGCTGCGCCGGGCCCGGGTCAATTTTTGGGACTACCGCTGGCGATGGCTCGTTGCTGTGGCTAAAGACGACAGTGGTCGCGAGGTTATTGCCGGGATCGCGCAGTGGGCAAGATTGGGAGACGGGGGCAAGAAGCTGGAGTGTTGGTGCTTGGATCCTCGTGAGTTTATCTTGCCGTCTCGTTTCCCCCAAGGTTATTCGCCCGAGCTAAGTCATCAACTCAGGAAATCTTCTCAAGCCTCTATCTTCTATTGCCATGAAAGTCCATGCTTGGGCCTGGCCCAATCTCGCCAGCGACCCCAACGATGAAGACATCGTCGAGCGGGCGTATCCTTGCTTTGAAGAGATATGGAGCGGCAAGCGCGCTGAATCTTGGTATCTCGAAGGACTAGCAGTCCGCCCAGATTTGCAGGGGAGAAGTATAGGCCGAAAGCTTGTGCAATGGGGCCTCGAGCAGGCCGAGGCCGAGGGCGTTTGCGCGTCGGTGGTCAGCGCCTTGGGCAAAGATGTGTTCTACACTGAATGCGGGTTTGACGAGCAATACGGCAGCGCTAGACAGGGCGACGGAAATCCCCTGGCAGATACTGAGGGAGCAAATATGTTCTGGAAATGGCCCAAGGCCTACTATTGACGATATGATTAAGAGCTCACCAAGACCATCAACGACGTGCGGAGCGAAGCGTTCTCGTGGGATACGTCCACGGATATGATGGGCGGTGATCCTGAGGGCGCCGATGGTCGCAAAGGACGTGTTCATATATCGGTGAGGCCGGTTGTAAGCAAAGTAGTTCTTCACAAACCTACTTCATCCCCATAATAACACAATTTGTAGTCAGTCATCAGACCAATTCCCATCATCCGGATCTCTGCGTCCTCTTGCCCGACCATACCACCTATAGGCAAGCTTGTCTATACCCTTTTTCTTCTTCTTCTCCACTCCAGAAACAGCTCGCGCCGGCCTGGGCAATGGTAGCGGATGCTCAGGCAAATTTTCTATAGGCCACATAGTCATAGTAATTGACATGTCCCCTTGTACCGCCTGTGCGCCGCGGGTGTCGGTGAGGATGCGAATCAGCTGGTAGGCCATGTTCGCACCCCCGATGAAGTCACCGACTGATTAGCCAAAGGACATGGTGATGTGAGCGGTTGAGAACTGGGCTGAGAAAGGTTTCTCATCTGTGCCTGATGATGTGACAGAACAGATATCAGAGACAGGACGAGGCTCTGTCGTCACAGTAGCCTAATCAGATCGCTATGCCTAGGCTATGCCAACTGTGGCGGTGCTGTCTGCGGGTGAACGACTAACGGTCAACCCTGGGTAATGCATTCTGGTTCCGACACAGTCCTTCTAAGAAGCCAAGGTCGGAATCTGGGTCACTTGATAATTAACGTTAATGTGCAGCCCTATATCTGCAATAAGTATGGATACTAATTGATCTTTTATTAGGTAGTTGTCGGCTAGCGCGTGCCACTGCCATCCTCTACAAGTAGCTAGCTATTATTCCCTTTACCATCAGACTATTCTAGTTAAAGCACAATTCTCAACTTCAATAAGTATGCAATGACGTCAATAGCGTCAGGTGACGAAGAATTGCACAGCCTCCTTTTTGTTTGTGAGAAAAAAGTTCCATCTGCGAACGACGTTCTCG
The DNA here is from genome assembly GCA_019137265.1 of Neonectria coccinea. Lineage (NCBI taxonomy): Eukaryota > Fungi > Ascomycota > Sordariomycetes > Hypocreales > Nectriaceae > Neonectria > Neonectria coccinea. Next base: position 67,115 of record WPDF01000109.1, on the reverse strand, counting down.
CCAAGGCATAGTCAACATCGTTAAGTCGGCGTCGGTGAAAGGACCGCGTTCAAACGACCTCGCTCGACTTATCCACCACCATCACTATGCCCACCCTGGAGATCAACAACTTCAACATCATCGTGAGCCTTCTCGGTGGCTGGATTGCCGCGTTTGGGCTTTTCTCCTACCTCTTCAAGGAAAATCTCTATCTATCTGAAGCCCGTAAGTTTCTTCATTGCGACGCCTTGGAATGAGTTCGCGGCTAAGACGCGACTCCTTAGTTGTATCCCTTTTGGCCGGAGTTGCGTTTTCGCCCTTTGGAGCCAACTTTATCCGACCGCTGGAATATGCCGGGAGCGATAGCAATGTCGAGGCCATCACACTCAACTTCACGCGCCTGGTCCTGGGAGTGCAACTGGTCATTGCCGGTGTGCAGCTCCCCAGCCGGTACCTGCAGAAGGAGTGGAAGTCGTTGACGATCCTCGTGGGCATCGTCATGGCTTTGATGTGGTTCACTACGAGTCTCCTGGTATGGGCCTTTGTGCCGCAGCTCCCACTCCTCCATGCCATGGCTATAGGAGCATGCGTTACCCCAACAGACCCGATTTTGTCCAGTGCCATTGTCAAAGGCAAGTTCGCCGAACATAACGTCCCCAAGGACCTTCAGCGCCTCATTGTTGCGGAATCTGGAGCCAACGACGGGCTGGGGTATCCGTTTCTTTTCCTAGCCTCGTACCTCATCAAGTATGTCGGTGAGGGGGCTGTTCCCGCAGAAGGCAGTATTGCAACAGCTATGGGCTTGTGGTTCAGCGAGACCTGGGGCTATGTCATCCTCTTGAGCATCGCGTATGGCGCCGCAGCGGGTTGGGCTGCTAAAGACCTTTTGCACTGGGCTGAAAGGCAAGACTTTATCGACAAAGAGAGCTTCGTGGTGTTTGCAATCGCCCTAGCCTTGCTGGTTCTCGGCACCTGCGGGATGATTGGGAGTGACGATGTGCTAGCTTGTTTCATCGCAGGGAATGTCTTTACCTGGGACGACTGGTTCCGATTAGAAACAGTCAACGACTCCCTCCATCCGACCATCGACATGCTTCTCAACATGACCATCTTCATGTGGTTCGGCGCGGTCTGTCCCTGGAACGACTTTGTACAAAACGACGTCATCTCGATTTACCGTCTGATCCCGCTCGGCATTCTTGTCCTTCTCGTCCGGCGCCTACCTTGGGTGCTCGCTGCTCACAAGTACATCTACCAAATATCAGATGTCAGAGAGGCATTTTTTGCTGGCTTTTTTGGCCCTATTGGCGTCTCCGCCATCTTTTACGTGTACATCTTGGCGGCATACATCGATACTTCTCTTCTGGCTGGTGAGCAGGTCCGTGAAGATGTCAAGAGTCTGCGTCAAACCGGACTTGTCGTTGTCTGGTTCCTTGCAATTTGCAGCGTGGTGAGTCTACAGAACTTCAATTATTGTCGTGGCCCAAGTGCTAACATGGCCCAAAGGCCGTCCATGGCTTGTGCATACCAGTCACCAAATTGGGCTACTCTCTTCATGCAACCGTATCGGCACGTATTAGAAGGGATGGTGGAGTATCCAGTGAGCCTATCGTCCGAGGTCTCTTGTCACCAGCGTCTGCAGGTTCGGAGACTCCTTTATTGCCCAAGACGTATCAATCTTTCGAAAGCATACGTGCCAGCGAAGGCGCACCGGCGTAAACCTAGACCTGGATATATACTGTTACATCCGACTGCTTTATTTGTGTCTATTGGTCTATTCCTCGAACTCCCGGACACTTTGTGAAACCTAGTCTATCTGACCGTGTAACTCACGCGGGACTGCCCCTTGCTCCTTGACACTTTCTTCACCTTGGTCTCACCACACAGGTCCGTCGTGTCGACATGCGTTCCACCACAGGGATACACCTCGGCCCCTACAATGTTCACCACGCGGAACTTTTCACCTGGAGGTACCAGGCTTCTATCGGGAATCAATTTCTCCAATCCACGCTTCCGGAAATCTTCTTCGTCCCACCACTCAATCTCAACTGGCATCTTCGCCGCGATGAACTCGTCCACCTTCTTCTGGATCGGCTCCTTCCACTTCCCTTCAATTAGGCCCTGAAACTCGCACGACGCCGAGTCAGGGAAATGAGACGCCTTCAGCTCATCAAATCCTTCGACTTCCTTTTCCAAGAGATGCCTCACTCCAGAGCCGAGGACGTGACCTGCAGTATGAAAGCGCGAGTAGAGGAGGCGCTTCTCGACATCGATTTCCTGCTCAACAGCATCGCCGTCCTTGAAGGTGCCAGCGCTGGCGAAGCGCCCAAAGTGTAGGACTTGTCCATCGCGGACTGCATCCATGCGGACAGAGAGAACGTTGAAGGTGGTGCCGAACTGGTCCGTCATTGCGCCGACATCGAATGGTTGGCCACCTCCTTGTGGGTGAAATATCGTTTGTTCCGTGACGACAACATGGTCGTCGTCGCCGCCTTGCTTGAAGAGCTGGCGGTTTACTTCTTCGAGGGCGCTGAAAGGACGAGTCGTGGCCACTGTTGTTTGAAGCTTGTGGAGGTGTGCGTTGTGCTGGAAGGCCAGATAGGTGCGGAGTTTTGACGCCATTGTGGCCGGCGAGAATTGAGACGTCGGGAATGAAAGCAAAGGCTGCTTCCCGTCTTCAATGAGGTTGGAAGAAGCCAGACTGACTGTCCCTTTAACGGCTCTGACTCCGAATCTTGTGATTTGTGCAGGGCGCAGATGACATCGAATTCAATGGAAGGGCGTTGCGGGGCTTCTGGGTCCACAGTGCCTATTCTACGTGCGAAGGATCACGGTTGCACTGTGCTGGATCCCATTCTCTTGTTGTACAAATACATTTCACTAAAATTACTCATTAATAAATACAAAAAGGCAATGAGATCCAACATATCCCTCGTGGAGTTAGACATCGGGTCAAGCCCAGCCAGACTTCAGGCATCAACTCTTCCTATCCTCCTCCTCATCCCCTCGTCATGAAAGTGTTGAAATGTCCGAACTCAACTGCAGCCACGCGAAACAAAGTGTAAACAATTATGATTCCTCTCCCAACAGACAGCTCATGTCTCTGTTCAACGCGAGTCAGATTTAGTATGGCCTCCTGCCAACGAAATTGCCAGGTGGCGAGTATCGGGCAACGGTGTACCATGCACCCTTGCCGTTGCTGACAGTCGCGACGCCGATCTTGAGAGTCGTATTCCACATGCATTGAGCTGAGGCGATCCTGCAATTAGTCACATGGTCTCATCAATCATGTAGCGGCTAAAGTTGCAACGTACTGTAATGGCCGTAGTCAGAGAAGTTGCCTTTTGGGATGATCTCGTTGTGATAGTCCTTTGCTTCGGCGAGCCTACATGACACCCATAGTGGTTAACTGTCTGCCAACGTTGTATTGCCTCACTGGGCACTTCACACTGCACTTACCATCCTCTAGTACCAATAGACATGGGCCTCAAAACGGGTTGACTCGACCTGCGAGCACCATCAGTAACCTGACTCGTCTTGTTCTCAAGTCAAAACCTACCACACGTATGCTAGATTCTCGCCCTGGTTTGGCCGATCACTATTCGCCGAGTGTTCTAATTTGCCGCTCTTGGCAATTTTGACTGCCCAATTCTTGGCATTCCTCTCCAGGGTGCGATCCCACACGAGCGGCTTGACCTTCCTCTTGGCACGAGCGTCGTTATGCAACTTCAAGACCTCAGTCTGATTCACAGTCAAAGCCCTGGGGAAGATTGGTAGATTCCCTCGCTGTCCAATGTGAACGTCCAGATCAATGGATCTCTTATCGGCAGAGGTGATCAGTTCTGGCTTGCCCAAATGGACTATTATGTGAGCGGGGACATCAGCTTGCACCTCTCGGTTGTTGGCTGGAACTTGATGCCCCGCAACAGCAGACTGAAACCCAAAGAGGAGGAGGGATCGACCGAAAATTGTTGTGAACAGCATCTTGATGTTGAAGTTGAGACCTTTTTGTCAGAAAATGGGGTTTGGACGGGTTTCAGGGACGAGGCAGAGTAGAGTAGTATATATTTCTCGAGGATCTCTGTTTTCGTAAAAGCCACATTGTCTCAGGAGGATTCCCGACCGTAGTTAATATGCTTGTCTGGAAACGCTAATCGTGGTCCACTGTTCCTATCCGCATACCAGACAACATCGTCACCGCTGCTCGACTTCTTCTGACGTCGCATTATCATGCATACTTTAACTAAAGTACGGATCTGAGTTCCTCCGTGACATAGAGGTTCAGATTTATCTACCATAGTTGACATCATCAGGGGTCAAGATGTGTTTGCTGTTGGCGTCCATTGGTTTACCGCTGCTGTCACATCACCCGGCCATGCTTTTGGAGGCTCTGACATCTCTAGTCTAGGCCCAGAATGGTGACGCTTCAGCACTTGGTGACATGTTTTGCCACTGGGGAGGATTGTTTGAACAATAATTTGACATCAGCTGGCTTTAAAACCACCGACAGACTTGAGAGAGGGTTAGCCATGTCTTCTTGCCTTGTCCGAATGTAGCTAGGTTAAGCCACCGGTCTGTCACAATCACTAATTGCCACCATGCCAGTCCCTGTTCCATAAGAAACTATTGGCAAATTTCTTCCGGAAACCCGGTCCCAATAGCCTGTCCTGGGTTCGTCCCCCCTGCTGGATTTCCCGACAGGATCTTACCCGGTTCTCCCTTCAGTGAGGCCAAATGACCGTTCTGGGTAGCTTTTACGCGACAAAGCGTCATGTTTCTTCACAAATTCATGTTCTCTGCTCTAATGTCTAATTTGTTGAACACAAAGCCAGCAATAGCCTAATATGGCTTGGATTTGGGTTTATATGCTGCCTCAAGGCCCTCCACGCAAGTTACGTCTATCCTCGCCACAATGACAGCCGAGTTTATTGTTCCATCGACGCCGTTGCGTACAACCCAGATGGTGAATGACGACAAGGAAATCTTTGCCTTGGAAGTTTTAGCAAAGCTTACGGGGTTTGGTCGTCCAATCATTGCAGCTTAAACCGAGTTGGCCGTTTTCAGAATGGCAGCATTCCAAGACGCCACATGGTCAACTCATTCCGGCCCACTGGCGGGGGAAATGTGTCCAGATCCCAGCTAACGGAAATGTTCCATCACAACGCGAAAAACGTGAAAAGCGTCATAGCTGAGACACTGGCGGAGGCCTAAAGAATCTAGTCCATTGTCCACGTAACGGCATTGACAAAAGCGGTTGAGATAATCACCCACCATCCCTGGTTTTGAACAATGCGACAGATATGACTTTGCTTCAAGCGTCACTCGTAGCTTATTCAGAGGCTACTAGTCCTCGTTCAGAAAAGCTAGACGATGAGGAACGAGACACAAACCTAGAGTCCGTTAAGAAGTGGATTTGACCAAAATGAGAAACTGGTCCGTAGCCCCGGAAGTCAACACATCTGGACCTCAGCGCCCAAGAGCAAGGAAATCCCAGGGGGAGCATCTAATATACTCACTAAATCAGAATTATAATGATTTAAAGATGACGACTTGTAGTATCAGCATACATAGTGTGATCATGCATGACTACATTCATCTATCTACATAGTAATTGCCGCACCGTTGGCCGTCTTGAACTTAGACCAAACTGCTAATGGAACCCAGGAAGTATGGGTTTAATCTAGCTACACGACTAAGAGACCCTGGTTGCTTTGGCGCCCCTGATTGCGCCAGGATAATCCAACGGTGTTGACTTGATCGGCGCATGTGATACAAGGCATAACCGACCGCTCGCAAACCCTATTGACCACGGTAAAGATACAGCAATACCGCAATATATTCTATCACTTGTCCTTCGGCCTCAGTCCAAAGGGATCCGCTAGATCCACCATTGTCTGCCAGAGCCTTGCCTCGTCGTCATCGGCAAACTTGCATTCGCCTCTGCTGCCATCATTCCCCGCCGTACAACCTAAGAAGGGTCGGATGGATGGTTCGCATACCGTTCCTTTCGGCGGTAGCTCTCCTGTTTGGAAGTAGTGACGTATTCTCTTTGCGGTGCATAGTGACGGTGTCGAGTGTGAACAGTGCCCCTGGGAGTCCTGCTGCAAAACGACGCTTCCCGGGAACAGCGTTGAGACTCGATGGGCATTCCGCAGCGGCGTCACTGTATCGTGGGTGTTCCCGACAATGAGCAGCGGGTGAGACGTGTGATCCCACTCCTGTTTCTCAAACGTCAGACCATGGTTCCACGCCGGCTGGGCGGTATAGCCAAGACAAGCCAGCTTGTTACGGGCCCAGCTGGAGCTGATCCAACGACTCTGAGACTGTGCCACGGCGAGATACTCGTTGAAGCTTCCACGAGTCAATTCCACCTGGTTTCCGCTGTCCATGCAGGAAATAGCCTGGAACGACCCAAAGCCCGAGACATAGGGGACCTTGTCATCCAGAGAAGGCCCCCTTGGCTGACACCCGGCTTTGTTGAGTGTTGCTTGTTTGGTGGCGATTATCCTCAGCAAGGCCGGAGAGGACGTGTTTCTACTCTCAAGAGAGACGAGCAGGTCAAAAAAGTCCTCGGCTACGGCGAAAGGGAAGTACATTCCCGATAGAAGTGCGAGGTGTGCATCGCCGTACGTGACAAATGCTGGACTTGAGCCACGACTACTCGTGTGAGATGGAGCCATGGGAATTGGGTTTTCTTTCAAGAACAGCAGTATTGTGGTAAGACGGGCCTCCACGTCAGCGGGCGACGAGCCAGTATAGAGAGCGCATTTAACAGGGCCTGCCTGAAAGCAGTACTCGCAGAACTTGGAGATGATCTTGTCGGAATCCTGCAGCTGAGTGAGCCAGTTGCCCGCGTAGTGGTCAGCCGGATCGACGACGCCATCGATGACCATCCGGCCCACTCGATCCGGGTGCATAGCTGCAAAAGTGGCTCCGATGAGGGTTCCGTAGCTCATACCCCAGTACTGCATCATTTCTTGGCCCGGTTGGTAGGCCGTCCGTTGAATGACGTCGGCTGTGCTCTGGACTTGAGCCCCCGATACGAGGACCCTGGCTTCCGTCGCTCTCCACTCTCCATGCCTCTCGATAATCTGTACCATGTCTTCAACGGTCTGGGCTGTGTTTGAATGCTGGAGAATGCCCGTCTCGTCTTCGCCGTAGGAACAGCTGGCGCCAAGGGCTGCTGCTCTGGCCCATTCCATCCCGGTAATGCTCTCGCTATGCCACAACAGTCCGTAGTCGGGCAAGCCGAGTAACCACGCTCGCTGGTCGAACGAGTCTGCAAAGCACTGCAGAGAAGGCGTGGTGTTGTTGACGCCTCGTGGATCGAACGAGATAATGTCAAAGTACTGCCCGCCTAGCGTGCTCGGCTCGTTCGTATCTAGGACCGCGGGCGCGGGCTTGTCAAGTATGCTTTGTACATTCTTGCCGTCCGTCAAGACCTGGTATACGCCCGACTCGCCTGGGCCACCAGGGTTCAACAGAACTGGGCCTCCATACCGTGGATCAGTCACAGGGACCTTGGCCGGCAGCTTAATGATGGCGATGGCGGCACGAAGGTCGATCTCGCCTTGGGTCATCGAGCTGTTCCAGTTGAGTGGTACTGATAAGCGCGCACATTGGAAGGAAGAGAAACAGGGCACAAAGCAGAGAGAAGTTTGTGGTTTGATGTCCTCCCATCGAAATTCGTGTTGCGGTTCACTGGTGTCTTCCTGCTCAGACCATCTCGAGGCGCTGGGTACTATGATGCCAGGATACGAGAACGAGAACGAGGCAATTATCCATAGTGAAAGGCAGACGAGGGGTATATGGATAGAACGATTGCTCCTAAGTCTGCCGAACAAAGAACCTGACGTAGAGGTCCCACGAAGGCAACCCGAGGATAGAGAAAAAGGCTCCTTTGCCATGATGCGGTTATGGCGTCGCACAATCCGAGGTCACAGTTGCAAGTTCTAAGAGGGGAAAGGCGAAGTGTGGACTGTGGAGTTCCAAAGCCAGCAGGACGACGCCGATATCTCCGATGTTCCGATAAAGGACCCTGTCTCACTTCTGAAAGCTGTCGCCTGGCCCCCAGTAAATCAGCAGGGCTGATCGCTACAAATCGGAATTACGAACTGAAGATCATCGGTATGTACGAATGCAGAAGTGGCTGGCTGTGAACTGGAGTAAAAGATAAACTCTCTCTTAACCCTACAATAAGTTGCTGTCCATACTACTCTCCCACTTCTCTGTCGATATCCCAGCGCGCGTGCTTCATAATTCCCCAGCTCAATGTTTTCTGACGGAGCTTCTTTCCCCAGACAAATAGGGGCACCCAGAAAATAAGGACGCCTCCGCAAATGGCCGCCATCTCGCCGTATGCGACGTCGTAGCCATGCTTGTCGACCCACGGGTTTGTGTAGAAACCAAGTAGAAAGCCAAAGGCAGACTTGAACGCCAGTTGTGTCACGACAATCTCACCTGCGATCGGCCTATAGCTATCAATGGTGTACACCAATGAAACGTTCGTCGCTTGTGTGATGGAAAAGTTGACTGGTATCATGTTAGTGTATGGCACAATAAGACTGTTCGGTGAAGAAAGAGTTCTATCCGTACTTAGACCAATGCCAATGGTTGGCACTATCCAGTGGAGCTGGTTCTGAATACCGACGCCGTATAAAACCAGTGACAAGGGCCCAGTAATGACACTGATCATGATAGCAGGAAGTCGCATCTCTGGCTCGCGGATACCACCGTTGCGCTTCGTGAAGTAGTCGGCGACCCAATCGGAGAGGTTTCCACCAAAGAAGATACCCAGGAGAGCACCGATGACGCCAGCGAAGAAGCAGAGACCAGATTGCCATGCCTCAAACCCGTATGCGGTAGAGAAAGCCGGTGCTACGTTGGACGTAATAGCTGTGATGAACCCGATAGTTACGGACATGACCATGGTAGCCCAAAAGACAGGTGGTAGAGCAAGCAATAGAACAGGGCGAAGAGTCATGTTCCAGAGCGATTCCTCTGTGAAGGTGCCGTGGTACAGCTTCAGGCCCGGCACTAAATATTCGCTGGCCTTTGCTCTAGGGCGCGGTGCGCGCTCATGATGCTGAACGTTCCCTTCTTGATCGGGAGCCTTGTAGTGATAAGCTCCAGATTCAGCATGCAGCGTAGTAGTAATGCCATGTGTGTCGGGACTGCGATTGTAGGCTGTTTCGGGGAAGGTGAAATACACAATCAACGTAACGGCTCCAATAAGAGCGATTGCGACGTAGTAGATGTATCTCCAAGGGTGATACCGTACGATAAACCCATCGACGATGGCACCCAAGGCAACACCGAGGTTCAGAGATGCGTTGTACATGCTGTCAAAGTCAGATACCGGGTACAGATAGCAGGTGACTAGAGCAGATGGAATTTACGCTGTGATTGTACCTCGTTCGTGCAAGAAAAACACGTCGGAAATTGTTATCGGTGCCAGGCATTCCGCAGCTCCAGCAGCGAACCCCATGACGATCCGCGCAACAAGGAAGTTGGCATACTCCTTCGCCACGCAGCACCAAATTGCAGTGATGAGGTACATGGTGAAGGAGACGACATAGACTGGACGGCGGCCGTACTTGTTTGTGAGAGGCATCCAGACAAGATTACCGAGACCCTGGAACAAGGCAGTGCAGTTGAAGAAGTATGCCGTCTTCGCAATGGGAGAAGCCATGCCGGTCTCTTGCCAGTTGGGGAAAAAGTCCTGGGCTGTTTCTAGAATCGCTAGAGTCGGACCAGCAGCCAGAAAGTTGCACAATATCATGGCGAAGCATACTGCGACGGCGGTGTAGAGCTTGAAGGCTCTTGGCCTGGGATGGATATGTTAGAGTGCAGACATCAAACGATGCTGATATGACTCGCCAGTTCAACGGGTCCTTGGGGTCCTCAGAAGGGGACGGAATGAGGATGATTTCGTTGGTGACGGCATCGCGTAGACGAACGTGTCCGAGAGTAGACACACCAGTGCCCTCCGGGTCGATGGGCCGCTCGGGATTCGTTGGCATCGTAGACATGGCGCGAAGGATATTGTGTGCGAAGACACCATCAATCCGAGTTGAATGGGGATTGTTGAGGGCAGCCAAGAGAACCGGCCTGCGCCTATGCTAGTTATAAAGATGCTTGCCGAGCCACCTTGTCGTCGTGAAGCCTGTTGTTCCTTACACCTCGGTGGACCACAACCCGAGATCCGTTTCTCTACGGGATGTGGAGGCGGGTGAAGTAGTAGACAACGACCGCCAATTCCCCAGATTCCCCGGAATCCTCAGATCAGATTCTCCACATGCCGAACTGACCGAAAGTGCACTTAGCCGGATGTCACCTTAGTGCGGCATGTGTGTACTCAACTCGGCCGGCTGCCCTCTCATTGATGGCCCGTATCCGAGAATTAGTTGTCTATCGTTTCTCGCTACCAATTCCATTTCCATTTCCTGCTCTTCCCGCTGTCATCCGGCACATCGCAGTTCTTTACAATTTTCAAGAAGACCATCTCCAGCGTTCCCATTCCGACTGTATAGCAGCGAAGGCCGAGGACATCCTTCTGCTCTTCCAAGGTCTCAATAGGCGAAGAACGCCGCTCCTCCTATCCGTCGACATGCCAGTTGCTACGCCCATTGATGGAGAGTCGGCTGGGATCATGAACCGGATCTGTCCACCAAGGTTCACGCCTTCAAACGTCGCGTATGGAAACGTTTGCCGTATCCACGCCTCAACATGTTCTGTTTCGCGTCGCGTGGACGCCGGTGCCGTGGCTAGAACCAAGTGCGCCTCGTAGACATTACTATAACGCTGGCGCAATTCCTGACTGGTGCCAATTGCAAGGATCCGTTTCGAAAGAATGGCAACACGGGTTGCCAGCTCATCTGCCTCTTCCATCGAGTGTGTCTAGAAATTAATTAATACTCCATTGCCACGCACCAAAGACGAAGAATGAGGAGTTACTTACCGTTAGGAGCACAGACCGACCTGGCGTGATGGAGGAGAGCATCTTCCACATTTCTCGCTTCGAGATGGCGTCCATCGCTGAGCTTGGCTCGTCAAGGATAAGCACCGTCGGGTTTCCTGGGAAGTCATCAGCTTATTTCGATTTTATATGATTGCATTTATTGCAAAATAATATTCGCGGTCCGGGTGATAATGAAAAAGGAACCTGCCCAATAGAGCGATTGCAAGGCTCAATTTCCTCTTGTTTCCACCAGAGAGCTTAGACGTAAGCCGTGAAGCAAAAATCTACGTCCTTTCTACGTAGAGTAAGAACACAGGGAATAGATATGTTGCGTAGTACCACTTCGGGATGTCAAGGGAAATGATGACGGTAAACAGTGCAGAAATAACAAGCACAAAAAAAAGGTCCACCAGAATATGGGACGTCCAGAGCGGGCAAGAACGAACACTGTTTGAGTATTGCAATGCCCTGACCTTCTGCAGCCTCTCATATACCTGGTACAGAGCAAAGAAAGCTGGATAGAAGATGTGGAGAGTGGTGAGTAGCTTGCTGTGTTAACAATCACTCTCAAAGGGACTTGGTGTAATAGACTTACGATCGCAGGGACCAGTCCTAAGCCCGAGTCCATCTAACAAGGCTCAGTTACTACACGCACAAGGATAGCTCGGAGACAATATCAACTTACCGGTACCGTGGAGCTGAAGTATGCAAATGAAAGGGCAATCGGAATCCTGCTGTGGAGCTGACTCCAGAGATTCTGCATCAACATGGCCACGTCAGGTCCTAGTTCCGCATTGTATGCAAATGTCAGCGTGTTAGACTTGTCCCCCATGTGGAGCGCGCCAGGTGTGATTTGATCCGACTTGTTCCGCACATGTTGTATAAAATCATCGAAGTTGTCTTGGAAAATGAATGTGTCTCTGTAGTTCTTCATTTCGAAGCGATCTCCAACGGGGAACGATGATATGGCCCGAAATAGAGTGTCATTGGCAGAATCCGGCCCAACCAGCATCGACATCGAGTTGGAGCCTGCCTGGTCGCTATAACCACCAGGAAGAAGATCAATGAGCCATGGATCGTCGATGAAAGATGGTTCCAAGCTAATACAAGGACTGGGCTCGTAGGGAATTGGAGAGTTGACCATGAAGTTGACCGCTGGTGTAAACCCAAGCGGGATGACCATGGCCAGAACATACCACCAGTAGCTTCTCCTGAGAATTGTGAGCCGCTTAATGAGCAAGGCCGAGGTTTGTTGGTAGAAAGATGCCGTACTGCCTGAAGTGAGTTGACCATCGGCAGATTCGCTGGGTTCGATCAAGGGGCTCGTGTCAACAGCTGAGAAGCCGCCTGTTCCACTTTCCATGTTCTTCTTTTCGTCAGCAACTCGAAGGAACACGTCCTCGATCGTAGGGCCGGTGATCAGTGCATTCATATAGCCACCAGATTCTAGTGAAGAAAGAAGCTGCGCAGCTGAGGTAGAATCCGGCGTGTTGAAAATTGTTTGTGTCTGGGTCACCGTCATCGGATAAGGCATGTTGGGAATGCTGTCGACCCGAGGCAGGTGGACACGGTAACCTCCTCCATATAGACTCTTCAGCTCGGCTGCGGGTCCTTGGCATTTTACGTGGCCGCGTGACACAATAACGACATGGTCGTCGAGGACTTCGCACTCGTCAAGGAAGTGTGTAGTTAGGACGAGCGACCGCTTTGATCGCTCAGCAAGGATGATATTCCAAACGGCTCGACGCGAAACAGGATCCTAAAAAGAATTAGCGTCTCTCGTCAGGAAGCTGCATCTTGGCACTTGGCAACGGACCATTCCTGTAGTAACTTCATCCATTAGCAAACGGAGCTGCCGCCTGCCAGCATACAGGCCAGCTGGAGCTTTCTCTTTTGTCCTCCGCTCAGCGTACCGACTGGGCTGTCAGTCTTAGGACCTAAGTCGCAAGACTCAACAAGGCGCTTGATATCTTGCTGGTCTGCGTGGCCGCCTTTTATCATCATCCATAGGTACGCGTGCTCGAAGACGGTGAGCTCCTCCCAGTGTATGTTGCGTTGTGGACATATGCCTATAAGCCTGTGAGTAAAGAGAGCCAAGCCTGAATCTCAGGTGGGCGTACCGAGTTTTGAAGATGCTGCGTTAATTTGAATAGATCCACTGATAGGAGTTTGGATCCCGCTGATCAAATCCATCGTCGTTGTTTTGCCTGAGCCATTTACCCCAAGCAGACACAAAACTTGTTGCTTCTGACAAACAAATTCCATGTTGTCGACAGCAACTACAGGTCGAGACTTGCCGCAACAGCACCATCGCTTGAAGGCCGAGGGCTTGTAACTTTTTGTGAGCTCGTCGACTTTAATGCCCATCAACTGACTTTCCTCTTTGGAGCTACTGATGAATTTCCTCCGCCGGTTACCGATTCCGTGACAGAGATGCTCAAAGACCACGGCCATGATGGGGAATGCAACAATGCTCACCATCAACAAACCCAATAAAGTTGATGCAGACACCTGATGAATATCATGATCAGAACTTGGTGGAACTTTAAGGATGTTTGTGGCGGTACCGGTCTTCTCATAGCGACTCAGATAGTTCAAGAAAAAGATATAGCTGGAGCTTGGGAATAGAACAGACAAGATCATCACAGCGTGCGAGGAAATAGGCTCCGACTGGTTGTCAAGGGGTTCAGTGAAGGCCGCCATCAACACCAAGACAGCGACAATGTATATGGGGGAGTAACGAACTTTGATCGTCGCGGCAAAGACGCTCGTACTTGTCAATGCCCAGCCGAAAAGGACTTGCCAAAGGACAGGGATGCCTGCGTTCGATGTTGGAATAAGTAGACACGAATATACTGCATAATTAGAAAACGATGTCATGTTTGGGTAGGGTAAGAAAGGCTTACCAAGTCCAAAGACGAGCCAACAGGGCAGGTAAATGATATCAAACGCGATGACTAGCTCAGAACACGAGCCGGAGCTGCTCCGCCTCCCATCACGTCAATCAGTTGGGTCATCCCCGACTCTCTTTCGCTTGCAATCATGCCGATGACGTGAAATGCAGAGGAAAGCATGCTCAGAAAGCAGACGATTCCCAGTCCGCCTTTCCATTGAGATTTGTCACGCAATGCTTCGTCAACTGAGCCTCGTCCTCAATGAATTCAGCTCGCGCCTTGCTCCCCAACGAGTCTGTTAGCTGCTTAACCACGGAGCTGACATCTGAGCCCAAACTTGACGGCTGCACAAACAGGACCCTAGCGCCATTGGGGAGACTGTCGGACAAGGCCTGGATCGGGGATGGGCTACCGACTCCAAATTTGCTAGAGTTGGCGCTGAAGTACTGAATCTCCAGGACGAGGACCAGAATCACAATAGGTATGAGGAGAGAGCGGATCAAAGTCGAGATCCAGTGCCGCACGACAGTGATGAGGAATATCTTCCTGGTCAGAGCCTTTGTTTGCTGAAGCCATAGCCGAACGCTGGTAAAAATGAAAGTCATGGTAAAGTTGTGTCCACGACGAAAACAATGCCAACACCAGCGAATCTGGTCGAAAGAACATGCGAGCCGGTCGTGTCGTCTACAACATTGTCTCGTCCAACGGAAACTTTGCAAATCATAATCATTTCCTCGCCTTGTTTCCTGCTGCTGAAATGGAACGATCTAGACTCTACGCGGAAACCTGCCCAAAGGAATACGATAATGCTCCGTCACCATGGGTGCCACGCACAGACTAAGTCGTTCCTTGAAACAACCCCACAGAACTCAGCCACCCGCCGTCTCATCGTATCATGCTACTTGTTACAACAGCGTCACGCCCTTTTGAGGAAGGAGTGGCGACCAAACAGAGAAACAACTGGTTGGTTCACACATTGATTGGCTCCCCTTTTTGAAAACAAAGGTACCACGAATCGAGGAAGCTGGATAGGGATGGGGAAAGAAGGTGTCAAGAAGCAAGTGTGGCCAAAGGGGCTGAGCCAAACTTTGAACTGAGCTTGCTCATGAAAGCTGAGTAAATCTCAGCATTACGCTTGAAGTCTTGATGATACGTTACGTGTGAGTGCATGTACGTTTGAATCCATCTCCACGGTCAGCCAGTTGCATATCGCTAAGCTAGACCCGGTTTTAGGTTTCCAAGTCGGGCTTTTCATCATCTCATTTCATCATCTCCGGACTTACCTGAACCCAACTACCTACTTACTGCGTAGCATCAACGTGTCGAGTGGACTTTGTACGATATGGACCCTATTACGAGTGTCTCCCAATCGCTCATCCCTATGCGGGTACCGGTTCTTCCCAACGTACGCCCTGACATGCGAGAGCTGGGTGACAATTGGACGGGCGTGTCCAATCCCTCCCGGAGAAAGAAACTCCAGAACAGACTCAACCAGCGCGCTCGCCGTCAGTTCAACGTGAATTTGCTTCCGTGGGCTTGAAACTGACTCCCCGAGCAGGACGAAGAATGAAGACCCAGGAGAATCCCCCTACCGAGTCGACTGATCCCCCGCCGACGGAGACGTTTGAGGGGTGTCAACTGCTGATATCCTGATCCGATTAAACGTCATCACCGCTCTGGCTAGAAATGCTTCGCTCATGGGCTTCCCGCCCGAGGGACTTTGCCGTGACGATTTCATCTCTCCCCACAACACCAGAGGACCTCGCCTTGCCGACCAGCCAGACCCAGATATATCTTGCCCCGGGCCTCTACAACCGACGGCCCTGCAGAAGACAGTGGTCCATCACCCCTGGATCGACCTGTTCCCGTTCCCCCCCTTTCGCGACAATGTGCTCGTGGGAATGGCCGCCGGACTCGTTGATGACGATGAGCTCTGCGCCGACATTCTCGAGGTCCAAGACGAAGATCTGGCGAGCAAACCCTCCCTGATTGTTTGGGGCCAATCATCCGACTCCATGTCGTGGGAGGCGAATCCGTCCTTCTTCCGCAAGTGGGGATTCTTGGTGCGAGGATGCCCCGAAATCGTCGACGCGACCAATTATTGGAGAGCCAAACGCGGCGAGACGAAGGTTATCTTCGAGGCGTATGTAGACCTCTGATCCTGAATCGGAGCTAATGCACATGGCTGGCCTCCCTTCACCAGTGCCTAACTGCGTACCCAGTCCTCGACCAAGTGCGCGCCTATAAGAAGAGCAACCATAACACACACGACTTTGTTCAGTTCAGTGCAGAGAACATCTTCAGACACACACACACACACACACACACACACACACACACACACACACAAACAATAACTTCTACAAAAGCCGAAATCCCGTTCCATCATGGCGTCCCCGATGAGATATGTCCGGTGAGAACCGCCTGAAAGACCTCCAGCCAATTACTTCCTACCCGTACTGATCAACCTCTCCACAAAAGTGTTGGCAAGTCCGGCCCCAAAGTCTCACAGATCATCCTTGGTTGCATGAGCTTCGGTGACAAGAACTGGCAACCTTGGCTTCTCGACAAGGACGACGCCCTTCCCATTCTCAAATACACATTCGAACGAGGTATCAACACCTGGGATGTTGCCGACACCTACTCAAACGGCAGATCCGAGGAAATAGTCGGTGCCACCATCAGGGAACACAAAATTCCCCGTTCCAAACTTGTCATCATGTCCAAGTGTTTTTAGTTTGTCGACGAGAGAGGTCCCATCGACCCTGCTGTTCTCACCAGCAACGACGGGCCCCGGGTCAATCGGGTCGGATTGTCCAGGAAGCACATCTTGGATGCTGTTGACCGCAGTGTTGAGCGTCTCGGTACTTACATCGACGTCCTCCAAATCCACCGAATGGACCGCGAGGTTGCACCCGAGGAGATCATGAAGGCCCTGAACGATGTCATTGAAAGCGGCAAGGTCCGTTATATTGGTGGTAGTTCGGTACGTGCTTTTCATCTCTGTTTCTCTTTATTAAGTTGGGAGGCATCTAACTAATCATTAACGTACCACGAAATAGATGGCCGCTTGGGAGTTCTAAATGCTTCAGAACGTAGCCAGGAAGAATGGCTGGCATGAGTTCATCTCCATGCAAGGAATGTACAATCTACTGTACCGCGAGGAGGAGCGAGAGATGAACCCTTACTGCAATTTCGCCGGCGTGGGCTTATTCCCTTGGTCCCCCTTGGCTGCTGGTGTCCTCGCACACCCATGGACCGATCGCACCGGAGACCACGAACAAAATGACCCTTTTCTTAAGATGTTGTTCCGCAGCGTGGAGCACGGCCCCGACAAAGCCATTGTCGAGCGCGTTGAGAAAATTGCCAAAAGTCACGGTACTTCGATGGCTCAGATTGCCCAGGCCTGGCTGATGTCCAAGGGATGCATTCCCGTCTACGGATTAGAGACACAGGAGAGGATTGATCAGGCTGTAGGTGCTTTGGATGTCCAGTTGACCGAAGACGATGTCCAGCACCTCGAAGAGTTGTATGTCCCGAAGTTGGCAATGCCTTTTTAGACACGATGTTGGACTAGATGACGTTTTGAGAAAGAAGAGCAGGGGTGCTTCCATTCATTGTATATGGATAATAAATCTGCCTATCTACCTACTCCCTTAGTTTCTCTTCTCCTTAGCTAGCATTGACAAAACATCCAAGGCTTCCTCCTCCCTTCCAGTTGGTACAAAGAGGTGATCATGATAGAACCCGCTGACGGGATTCACACCCATCCCCCTCTCCGCCAGCTTAGTTGCAATAACAGCCATGAAGCCTACAGCCTCCAAGCTTGAATGGACGTTGAGTGTAATCATTCTCGATGGAAAGGAGTAATCCATTTTGTGAGAGATGGCGTACTCCCGTGTTGTAATTATGGTAATGCCTTCGGATTCGCGGAAAAAGAGCTGAACGTCGGATAGTGATGGTAACGTTGACCCCTCGGGTAGAGTGATGAAAACGAAGGTTGATGGATGTAAGGTGGTGGTTAGGGTTGAAAGAAGCGTCGAAAGAGACGTTTCGCCAGTCTTTTCAGTCATGGTTACTATTCCTTGCCTCTATTACAAGGGAAGAAAGAATTGATACAGTCAAAAGGATATTGTCGTGCAGATAATGAAGCTGCAAAGATTCGTTCATAAATAGTTAGGGCCAATGTAATGACTCCGCAACTCATGTCATCTGCAGGGCGTGTGAAGGGCGCGACAAGGTAGACATCAAATCACTAGTCTAAGATTAGGAACCGAAGGGCGCTAGATCATTTCTGCTGCCTATATCCCCGGCGCTATAGAAGTATGTAGAGCCTCAATATCAGTTCTCAGTAGATGACGACGGTCCAGAAATATCCAGTGCAGGTGTCGTCAACGGCTCTGTTCGCCGAGACTGCGTGTTGGTAGACAGGCGCCGTGGCGTCCATTCATTTCCATCAATAACCGCCTGGAAGTCATCTGGCACGCGTGCTCTGGCAGCTGGACTCATGCTTCGTGAAGCTCGTGTTGAGCTATGATGGGTCGGTGACGGGACCTGCAGTGTGTTTGATGGTGTCAGACCCGGCCCTCGAGACTCGTGGAGCTCCAATGAAGAGCGGTCTCCTCCATAGCGTTTTACAATCATCGGGAGCAATCGGTTTCTACCGCCTTCCCCAGGGACTTGAGGATACTCAGCAGCTTTTCCATGCTTGATGCCCGCGTCGTCAAAGTCGTTGGTTGGGCTGCCAAGCCATTCACCAACGGCTATGAGCGTTTTGGCCACCTTTTGTCGGTAGCCAGCGTCTCTTTTCTTGGTCGTATCACTTTTTGTCTCTATGTGAGAGTAATCACGAGAATTGTGAGTACTCCCGGAAATGTGACTGCTCGCCGAACAACTTCTGGGCCGCATCTGTGGTTCTGCTAACGATGCTTGGTAGTGATCTTGATGGGAGCAGTTACACTGCTGGTTTCGAATATCAGGAGTCGCTTGCCCCTTGGCGGTTTCCATATCAGCAGCCAGCAGCAGGTATAGCGATCCGACGACAGCCATGACTGTTCCGGCGATTGGAGTCCACTGGCCTAGAAACACAGAAAACGTTAGTGAGCTGATGTAGGATGGTCAAACGGCGGTAGAGTCTTACCAACACTGGCAATGGGCTCTGTCTGGTAGCGGACTTGCCGACTGAAGAAGTTCATTTCACCGATGATAAGTATGGCGAGGCCAGCACCACCGAAGATGGGAATGGCGATAACTCTAAGGAAGTACTGGATCCTCCCATTGATACCCTTCATCATAGCAGGTGTGGCACCATTTGTGCCATCGATGACGGCGTCGTATTGCTCATTTTCGTTGTTGCGACTGTATCGCTGTTTCCAGTTGATCTCAACAATCTTATCCCACATGGAAACGAGACATAGAATAGCATGCACACAGCACGCTGAGGCTAGAAGTGTCGCCGTGCCAAAGGTGAGCCTGTCCGGGGCGGGGATGACATAGACATTATCCGAAGCACCACCACGCATTGGGGAGAAGGGTCCTTGTTCTGTTGAACAGCGCAGGCCACAGGTGTTGTTGACTCCCCAGGGGAAATCAGATAGGTCGGAGGATATTGGGTGACCGTGGGTGCAATCGACGGTATCAATCCTGTAGAACTCGACGGCCAGACACAACAGCCCTGTGTTGTTTAGCCCTGGTCAGTCTTGAATGGCCCAGAGTGCATGGATAAAGAGTCTGCTCACCAACTAGAATTAACATGGTCCACAGGAAAATGGTGTTTCGGCCAGGCGCCTTGAAGTAAGTCTTGGACATCATGACAGTCACAGGTGCAGCTAGAATGCCAATAGAGCACAGCTGAAATGCTCCATAAATGTCCATGTCAATCGCGCCTAAGATCAATGACACTATTTAGTATCTGTATCAAGCACGTAGGTTCCATCGTGCCGAATTCTCACCGTCAACGTGCAGCGCTGTGAGCACGATGCCATGAATGGCAGCAACAGCGGGCAGCAGCAGTGTCGCTGCCAAGCAGGCATTGATAAGCCACTCTTCTCTTCTGGCCAATAGACACGCTGCTATGAGGGTGTAATATCTTCACAGAAAAGACGAGAGTCTGATTAGCCTAATGTCCAGCTTCGCTGTAAGAGTGATCTAGTGCTCACAAGACTCGTGACCCAGGGCCATATTGGCCAGAGACGGGCCACACGCAAATGACTTGCAATGTTTCACTAGTGGAGTTTGTGGATGAGAGCGCTGATTGTGGGCTTACAGCGATGGTTCGGTCAGCGAGGGCGAAGAGGTACGAGGTTGGAGGCAATGGTGGCATTGTCATTCATATCTCTCAAGACCAATTCACAGGCAGACCGACAGAGCATGGAACAACGAGACGACCTGTAGTGACGGGCTCAAGACAGCTCCGGCTAAAGACAGAGTGGTGTCAAGGAAGGAAAGAAGAAGGAAAGAAGAAGAAGAGTGCAGTGTTGAGTTTCCAAGTCGGGAACGACAACGGCTCTAGATTAGTCCAAGTGAATTACGGAACGCCAGTCCTACACACACGCAACTCGCCGCCCTCGTGTCACAGGGTGAGGCTGGCAGAAGTTGGTCGTACACAGGCATCAACTCTAAGCCAAACGCCCTGCAAAGTAAGCACACTTGAGAGGATTTGACGGTTGTGACCCCAGATTGGTTGCCTCTCCACTGTAACGGGGCGTATCCGGGGTAGCACCAGTGGTGTTAGGCACCACAATACGGACGAATGAAAGGAAGGCTAGCGAGAGGCTTGTCTGAGATGGGTGGCCCGGTTTGACAAGGGCTTTGCGTTGATGTCCGGGCGGTCAGCACCATCGCCCGGCCGGTGGAGAAATGCCACACTTTCACAAGCTGGAGATTCTAAGGTTGAAGAGATAATTCAGGGCACCCCTCTACGTCACCGCGGCCGTGACACGCTGAGGCCTTGACTGAATGACGGAACTGTCTGGTGGCTGAATAAGACGACATCCAACGTGAGCTGCTCCCGCCATCGCCACTTGTGTCGAAACATTCCTTCTCTAGCCACGACCGTAAGATTTCTCTCTTCTTGCCCTCTCTCTTGCTGACAACCTCGCACAGCTTGCTCGATTGAGGCAAGCACCTGTTCACTGCAGCTCAGCCAACCTATGAACTGATCCCATCACAGCCGGGCGGGGCTTACCTACCCTGCAGATCATCCGTGAGGGGCGCGTGCCGATCTCTCTTCCATTCTCTGAGGTATCACCATGTTCTTTTTTCCTCTTCCTTCATTCAATTGTCCGTAAGTTCGAAAAATGCATCTTGGCCGCGACTGACCATATGTGAGCCGCAAGACACGAAACCATGGCAGAAACGGGCGATACAGGCCAAATCTCCGACTGGAAATCCATCATAACCCTCGTCGTCTTCCTCGTCACGAGTGAGTACCCTTGTTGGATCCGGGGAACCTGCGACGCCCTAGCAGATTAGATTGTCTAATACTCGCGTAGATATCGTGGTGCTTTTCCCATTCCACATCCCAATCTATCTGCCGCGACTGCTCTCACGTGCCATCCTCGACGGTTTGGCCCTTCTTCGAGTCATCGCACCCTCGCAGCGCCCACGCCAAAATGACGCTCTTGGTCAACATAAACGCCGCGGCGATAGCAAGCACTTCTTGTGCCTCCGGTTCCCCATGAACTTCGTTACCGCCCCTCTCATCGCAGACCTCTTCCTGCTGGCGATCAAGGCTATCGGTCGGAAGGAAGTACACGATGGAACAATTGGCGCAAACAACATATCTCCAATCGACATCATGCTTTTCTTCATCACGCTGGCCTACATCGCTATTTCAATCGATGCCTCGGGCCTCATTCGATGGCTCGCCTTCAAGGTGCTACAATGGGGTGGAGAGGTCGGCCATAAACTATTCTTCTACCTCTACGCCTTCTTCTTTGGACTGGGAACCTTCATCGGCAACGACCCCATCATCCTCTCGGGCACGGCTTTCTTGGCCTACATGACTCGAGTATCGAAAAACATCAACCATCCTAAAGCCTGGATCTACAGTCAATTCGCTGTAGCCAACATCGCATCCGCTATTCTCGTGTCGTCCAACCCGACGAACCTGGTCCTCGCCGGAGCCTTTGATATCAAGTTCATCCACTACACCGCCAACATGATAGTACCCGTCGTAGTCACCGCCATCGTTTTATTTCCATTCCTCCTATACATCGTCTTCGCTGATCCGTTGCTCATACCAACCTCCATCGAGATGGAGACACTCTCCGACGAACAAAAAGCCAAGGCCCCCGTGAACCCAAATATCCCCTACGCGCGAGGAAACATCGACAACCAAGATGAGAACCTTACAAGCAGCGAACAACGGAAGCTCCTCCCGCTAGAAGAGATCATGAATCCCTTCCTCGACAAAGGCGGCGCCGCCTTCGGTGCCGTCATCATGGCCGCAACCCTCATCACCTTGCTCGCTCTAAACGCTGCAAGCACGAGCAGTGGCGAACATCCCGTTTTCTGGGTCACTCTCCCCGCTGCGTTTATCATGTTCTGTTGGGACGTGGGCTTTGGCTGGTATGATCGGGAAAACACACGCGACATTGCTCGAAAAGGGCGATGGCACTACGCACAGCGGGCAAAGGCCGAAAGATTGAGGGACACTGAAGAACTTGCGAAGCAAGAAAGCGAGAAGCAGCAACAAGTGGCGACCAAAGCGGGCGAGCCGGACGAGAAACCACAAAGTCCGATTCAGATCAACGTTGCAGACTCTGGCAACGCCATCGCGCTGGCGACGTTGAGCCACGACACGCCTCAGTTTCAACTAACAAAACCCCCCCTGGATCCGGTTATGCGGAACAGTGATGAGAGCAACACTCTAGATCCAACTTCGACCGTAGACCCCTCAGGCTCACCGCCAGAAGAAAGCAAACCCGTCTTTGACTCAACACGAGCACAGGAGCAGCAGGATGTTGATGTTGCGAGTGCAGAATCAACGCTTGACCACCCTTTAGAAATCCCTCCACGAACCGAGGAGTCGAAAGAGCAAACGAGAGTTGAAGGCGAGACGGAGTCAGACGAGGACGTGAGACCAACTACCGTGGTTTCGCTCTTCGAGGCCGGATATATCTGGCTCCAAGACACATTTCCCACGGCCACTGTTGTGATTTCCCATCTGCCATTCGCCCTGGTTCCCTTTGCATTTGCCATGTTTGTTCTCGTCCAAGCCTTGGTCACCAAGGGCTGGGTGAAAGTATTTGCCCATGGTTGGGATCATTGGGTTGATAGGACAGGGACTTTGGGCAGCATTGGAGGCATGGGTTTCCTCTCAGTTGTTCTGTGCAACGTATGTGACCATGCACTCAACGCTTCTCTCAAGAAAACTGGCTAACAGCCTATCGGCTCAATCAATAGTTTGCAGGCACGAATATTGGCACAACAATCCTTCTATCTCGTGTCATTCAGCAATGGGTCAATATCCATCACAACGAGGGAACCACCATCACCGACCGAACGTTTTGGGGCACCGTATACAGCATGGCCCTCGGCGTGAACTATGGGGCGTTTAGCACAGCTTTCAGTGCCTCGCTAGCAGGATTGCTTTGGCGTGACATCCTTGCTCGCAAGCACATTCATGTTAAAAGCGTGGAGTTTGCACGTGTCAATTTCCCCATCATCGCAATTTCCATGGTAGTAGGCTGTGCAACATTGGTGGGCGAAGTCTACATAATGAGAGACAGCACGCCCTACTCAGAATTCACATAGAATAGAAGTTAATGACTTATAGATTTCTTACTGTACTGCTCACTCATGCTCCTGTCGACCGAAGAACAGCGCGGTAGCTCTTCATAGTTCGTTCAAGATGGATATCAACGAAAGCCGAGGCGACCAATCTTAGGATTCGTACCAATGTAGCTTCTTCCAGTAAATAGCATCAACCTTGACAATTGCGAATCGCAATAACGGCCAGGACTGCATTCTTGTCCTCAACGTCTTTCTCCACGTGGCAAGTAGACTCTGGTCGTAAGACGCCATTTGTGGCTCCCTCTGCTGCAAGCAAAGCATGTAGCAGAATAACCCAGGATATGCCAAGCAATGCCTCGTGTAAGCGGGCCAGAAAGCTGAATGGTGTCTTGAATCGAGGCCACGTATGAATTTTATCACCGTTTGCATAAGGCCGCGGGATGCCTGTAGCACAGTCCCTATAGATGGTTGCAGATGATCAAGATCCACGTTGTTGTTGATGATAGGGCGTAACAAGGCTCGGAGAACTAAGATATGTGTGGTGTAGTAGGCGACGTATAAGCAGGCATGCTTTTCGACTGAGTCATCTGTGGCGTCTCCATTTACCTCATTGTTGATGTGGAGGGACTCTGGCAGGCTTTCAATCCAGTTTAAAAGCTGTTGTCTAGGGCCACGGGCTTGTTCAATCAGAGATTCCAACGACTGTTGTTGAGAAACGGCACGGAGAGAGCTGAGATGGTCGGCAGGTCAGTCAAAAATATGGGTACGAAACAGAGGTATGTGACGAGAACTTACAAGAACTTCCGACAGATAAGATTTGCAATCTCCGTCAATGAGCACAAGTGTATAAAATAGTCCGAAGAATGTTTGTTTGCATTCAAGGACCCTACACCTGAGTCAACGCTGAAGTCATCGGATCTCAGCGGTGAGACATCGCAATCATCGTCGCAGAGCATCGAAGATCGGCCATGTGTGATGGAACGCCACGTATGTTCAACAACCACAGCCCACCAAAGTCTCCTTCGGAGCCGAATTTCCCACGGTGGGAGATTCCATTTGCTAGGGTCGACGTTGAGACCTAACGATTGTGTAGCGGCCAGCATTGAAGCTGCCAGAGACCAAACGAATGGGCTTTCCACCGAGACGGGGTCGAACGGCATATAGTTGAGAAGAAGTAGGAATATTTGAATCGTGGAGAGTCGGGGGAATTGAAGTTCCTTTTGCAAACACGTGTAAGAGATTTGCCAGAGGGCCTCGATGTTTGGCTTCGCGTAAGCATTATCTAGACACAGTTGCTCATCCCATGGTGTGAAGGGTAAGGCGAGAGCGTATATGCCTGCAAGCAATCCCGTAGGGGCCTCTTTCACAAAAGCCTGTTCGTCTTGCAAGACAAGTGACCGAGAAAGGATGGGAAGAGCGTCGAACACAAACTTGAAGTAACTACCCCAGTCAGTGTGACGTGTGTAGGGACCCGGGGGGATCTTACAGTCTGACGAGAGCAACTCCAGCATCTCTATCCACAAGTTGTTCGAGCTTTTTCCTTTCGTCATTTGAGGACATGCACTGGTCGACAATTCTCCTAGCTGCGACTGCAGTTCCTGTCTGGCTCTGCAGAAAGTGGAGCGGCGGACAGCCTGCTGGTTCGTTGGCTGACACTTTGCGATACGTTACTCGAAAGAAGTCGACTTCATCCCAGTTATTGTATGGGAAATGCTGCAATGAGAAAGAATCGGACTCATTGGAGAATCCGATCAGTTGGGTTGAATGGTCCGGCCTTTGGTCGAGAGATAGGCGCTCATTAATAGTGGACGGACTCGCTGAAACCCCTGTTGACATTCTGTCCGTCCCGGTAATGTTCACCTGTTCATCGTCCGGTGTTTGGACTTGGACTGGTCCCAAGTCCGGTATCTCGTTATGCAAAAGGAAATCAAAAGCCCTCGTCGGAGTGCCAATTCCTAGTTGAAGAGGCTGGTGCATGGAGAGGTCCCAGTTTGCCCCTCCTTGTTGTGACCACATCGCATCCGAAATGATGGTATCAAGAGGAGGAAGATCCACACCACCTACTCCTTCAGATGCTCTACCGTTTCCGTCTAGAAGCGTGTTAGCAAGAGAGCTGAAAAGAAATTCATTACCAGTGGGCCCGCGTACCAGTCATATCAAGCGCGTCGCGGCGGTTGTTGTGATCTCGCTCTGCAGGTTGAGTGTCAAAGTGTGGAAGGGAAGTATCCATGGCAACTGGGAAAGCCACAACATCTCCACTGCCGAGCCCGGCGGGAGAACTTCTCGCCATCTGTCCATGTGCATTCCTGTCCCTGTGCTTCTTTCCCGGGTTCCCTATGAAAGTGCATTGTCGCCCTGTCCGCTCACAGAGCTGACATGGCTGAGACGGGTCAGGGATGTTGCATAGTACCTTGCGAGCGCGACACAAATCGCACGGCCTTTGAGACTTTGATCGATATCGCCGAGTTCCTGCTGCAGGGCGAGGATTCGGCTGCGGTGGTGGTGTCGCATCCACCAGGTCATCATAACGGTCCATTGCCAGGATGTCTCAAAGAGAACTGAGGTTGCTAATAAATCATCCGGCGCAGGATAACTGCGAATTAGGAGCTGCTAACACGTGACTCGCAGGTCACCTGATGAACGAACTTGAAGTTGATGTAAGCTCCTTGCCCAGGTAGGTAGACTTCAGTGCTTTGCGCAGGACCAAGTACCCAACTCTTCTTGTGTAGTAGTGGAGGATCACAGTTAAGAATCATCGCATCAACATTTATTTCGATATCTTGCGGAGATAAAGAGAGAGATGATCTGAACGTGGCCTAGCTACCCTATAGCCCCTGGGTCTGGACCTCTGAGCATTTAGTCTCCTCTGAGCGATGAGACAATTGACAAGTTTATGTGAGGGTTAATGGATTCACATGAACGAGACCTGAACAACTGACACATGTGAAGTAATGTCTCCCCTGCATCAAATCACAGCACCAGAATCTTACATCACGCCGGATATTATCAACTAACAAAGATCGACCCCACTGGAAAGGAGCGTTCACAACAACCCCTCGGAGAATACTGATGAACCCTTTGACAAAAATATATCCCTCGTCTTACGGACATTTGTTCTACAAACTTTCTCGCTTTGCACGAAAACTGTCGTATCGCAGCACTGCCCCAAGTAGAACACTTGCGCCAAGAGCACTGTACCAAGGTCAGCAACATTGCCTGGTGAAAAAAAAGTAACACTTACCAATCCTCTGGGGAACAATATTCCGTGGGGTTGTGACTGATGCCGGAGCGAGTCGGCGTAAAAATCATACTCGTCGGGCATCGCCGGTTTGTATAACAGCTGTCATGTCCGGCTCCACTGATCATGGGCTTCCACAGTTTCGCGCCTGAAGATGGACGTGGCAGGGTTGAGCAGACTTCTGCAGCGCTCTGCTCAACCATGGAGATACACTCCTGATTAAACTGGACTGCAGGACTGTCGACGAGAAGCTCCCACTCAACCTCGCAACCTTTCTCACTCTCCTCTTGCGAGATTTGTTTGAACTCTGCCTCACATTCGTCCACCATCTTGCGCAGGACCTCATCATCAACGTGACGGACGTCCAAGGTAAATTTAGCAGTATGAGACATGGTATTGACAGTACCGGGATCCGTAGTGAAGATTCCAGTCGTTGTCAGACCATTCATGCGTTTGGCGACCGAGTTTGCTGCAACGACCATTTTTGACGCGCATAGAACAGGATCTTTGCGAGCGTACAAGGGGGTTGTTCCGGCATGGCTGTCTCTCCCTTTGACGGTAATGTTGAACCACTTGAAAGCTTGGACGCCTGTTTCCCCGGTTAATGAGTGCTGATAGAATAACAGAAGATCATCATACCTTGGACGACGCCGATTTTGAGCCCCTCATCTTCCAAGATTGGGCCTTGCTCAATGTGTAGCTCAAAATGCGCCGCAAAGGGATTAGAGAGGTACGAAGCTGGATGCTTTCCTGTGTATCCAATCCTGTCGAGTTCTTCCTTCATTGACTTGGGCTTGCCATCTGTCGCTAGGACTTCCTTAAGATCCCACGCCGTCTCAAGCGGAATGACACCAGCCCATACTCCTGAAGAAACGGCCATCTTGGGAAATCTAGCACCCTCCTCGCTGAGATCTGGTCAGCGAATTAACCGTGCCAAGGTTGCTTGGAGACGAACTTTGTCCAGTTGACTACACCAATTGGTCCTTCCGTCTCATAAGCGTTCTCCTTCAAGACTCGGAGAATCTCAAGACCCGACACCACGCCCAGGATTCCGTCGTAACGACCACCAGTAGGTTGAGTATCCAGATGCGAGCCCATCATGACTGGTGGCGCAGTCTTATTCTTACCAGGCCGAATTGCAAACAGATTGCCCATTTGATCGACAAATGCGTCACAGCCCAGAGCCTTAGCTTCTGACATGAACCAGTCTCTAACTTCCTTGTCCGAGTCGTCAAGGCTCAGGCGGGCCATACCCGTCTCAGTCGATGCTCTGATCTTGTGTCAGCACTGATTGTAGAGGCTATGTGGCTGTCACTCACTTTCCATATCTGTGGGCAGCTCCATATTGGCAGCTTTGGTGCAGTGACTTTGCAAGGCGAGCCTCGCTAATCGTGAATGATGGCTGACTGAGGGACCCCATGGCGTACTAGAGTATCTTCTCGTCACTCTTTTGTCCTAGATTGAGTCTGGAATCAGAAGCGTCCACCGTCACAGAAGTGCACAAGTGAAAGAACAGTTCCAGAGACGTTACTCCTAAATAAGCAGACTGATTATACCTTCGGCTCGTACATTTATGGAGCGACGTACGCCAAGCCTCTGCAACCGGCGGGCGTGTCTCGTGTGTGTGATCTTTCTTGCCGACGGCCGAGAGAGAGAGTAGTGGGTCCTAGCAGCTCTCATTGTATCGCCCGTCGGCCGTCGGCGGAGACTAGGCCCAGCTTGGAAGTTTCCCTTGCAAAGCTATCAAGGGCGCCGGACGATAAACAAGGATGTTGGACACGAAAATGCGGGGCCATTGTTTTTCGTCAGACACCCTGTTACTTAAGTTATTTGCGATGGACTCGCGATTGGTGAGCTGGATAAGGCCGAGATTATGGGCGTTTGACCAAGTGCGATTCGCCTTGCCCCAATGGACTTGGCGTTAATACCATTTACTTTTGAGCTTGGCAATGCTTCGTGAGTCCACGGAACAACAGACTCCTCCCTCGCTGGCTGATAAGGAAATTGACCAACGAGTGCAGCACCAGTTATCAAGATCTCCACAACCCCCAAGTCACATTTCTAGGACCCATTACTCGCGTGGTCTTAATCACGGGGTAAATCCGCCGTCGGCAGTCAAACCGGAAGCGATCTGCATCCAGCGGGGTCAGCGATAGCAACGGGGTTGTGTTGTGAGCTCCGATCACAAACAACCCTGGGTCACTATTTCCGGCCTATTAAAAGAGACACTGTATCTCTCTGCCTCGAATCATTTGCAACTCGCCAATCTTCGATTACAGTTGACAACGTCTCGGAAGACAGCCACCTCGACGGTTGAAAGACAATTCTTGTGACAATTCTTGTGACAATTCTTGCCATTATGGCGCCTTCAGAGAAGGAGTTGGAACTCCAAAACCAACCAAACGATGAGTCGGGCCATAACACTGGCGAAATGACAGAAATCAACAATGCTCAAGAGCAGCGCGTCCTGTCAAAGTTCGACAAGTTCGTCATGCCCCAAATGGCAATCCTCGTTCTGTTCGCCTACCTTGATCGGACGAACATAGGTAACGACCGATAAAATATTCATACTTAACCCGGACCTAACTGGATCCATAGGAAACGCTCGAGTCTTCGGACTCGAAGAAGACACAGGAATGTCAGGCACCGACTTCAACGATGTCTCAATGTACTTTTATATATCTTACGTCATCTTCGAGACACCCTGGGTCGTAGCCGTCAAGCGATTCGGCCCGGGCCGAGTCCTCGCTATCGCCATCATCAGCTGGAGCGCCATTACCATTGGAACCGGGTTTGCCAGCAGCTACGGCCAAGTTATTGCCTGTCGCGTTCTTCTTGGATTCTGTGAAGCCGGTCTCTTCCCTGCCTTGACGTTTGTCATCTCCTTGATCTACCCTCCGGCATCGCAGGGGAAGCGAGTTGCTGTCCTGTACATCTCCATTGCGCTGTCTGGCGCTTTGGGAGGCCTAATCGCGTACGGTATCCAGTCTATGGGCGCTCAGCACGGTCTTTCGGCTTGGCGATGGCTCTTCATAATCGAGGGCGCACTATCTCTCGTTGTCGGCGCGGTATGCTGGTTGAGTCTGCCCACTTCGCCGGAAACAGCGTGGTTCCTGAATTCTGAAGAGAAGTCAACGATGATGGTTATCAAAGAGCGCAATAACCCCTTTAAAGAGACAGAACACTTTTCTTGGAAGCAAGTCGCCATGGCCGTCACAGACCCTCTCGTGTGGCTCGCCTCTATTGCCCTGTTTTGTTCCTCCATCGCCCTGTTCGGCTTTGGGACATTCCTCCCAACACTGTTGCGGGGTCTTGAGTGAGTTTCACGTCGATTAAAATGCCATTCCCTACGCTAATACCGTTCACAGTTATACATCTCTTCAAGCCAACTACCTCAGCATTCCTGTGTACGTTCTTGCATCAATTTGTACTGGTGCAACGACATACATCTCGGATCGTCTCAACCGTCGAGCTATTTGTCTTATCCACTCGCCTCTTCTAGTCATCGCAGGATACGCGACAGCTGTGGGAACTGGACATAAGGGAGTAGGCTTCTTTGCCATGTTCCTCGTCGGCGGTGGTGTTTACTCGTTCAACACTATCCTCGTTACGTAGGTATTCCTAGCCAAGCAAATATCGCCCAGAACTAACAAGTCTTGCAGATGGGTTTCAAACAACATTCGGCCAGACTATAAGCGTTCTGTAGCTATATCAGTCGTTATCTCTATTGGAAATGCATCTGGCCTGGCGGCTTCTCAGATCTATCCCATCAAGGACGCACCTCGATACATAATGGGAAATGCAGTTTCCCTCGGTGGGGAGGTCATTGCACTAATATCCATTGGTTTCATCTATATGCTACTAAAGTACCGAATGAGGCAGAAGGATCTTCTGTTGGCCGAGGGTAAGGACAGTAACGGAAAGGAAGGCGATCAAAGCCTAGGGTTCACATATGTATTCTAGTAATATGTAATGGTTTAGGGCCTTGATAACTCCCAGAGAACAGCTTTGCGAACCGCATTTTGCTGTTTCTCATTACCTTCGAATACTATTGCTCAGCCTCAGCGTCTCGTTAAACTTAGCTTCATATGCAACTGAGATCTTTCGGAGTGTATAATTAGCCTGGAGCTATGCTAGACACCTAGTGAATTGTACTCTAAGTTGCCCATGAAGCTACTCTGATATTCATAAGTTTGCCGGTGACGGCCAAAGAAGCAGCAGACTTGCCAATGGTGGACGAGTAAACTTCGGAATAGTGGTTGGCGGCATTGAACCGCCCAAAATGCCAGGTGATACGCTTCCAATTTCATATAAATGCAGCATTCAAGACTATTAACTACCAAATCCAAGGCTTCAATAGCAACCACTTTTCACCTGTTAGTATGTTTTCTATTATACATTGGTTGTTCTCCGCTTAGTGAGCAATCGTCGACTCTCTGCTAAGGCCTCAACCTTCTCTTCCAAGCGTTTCTGATTCCTAGAATCCCTACTGCTTGCAAAGCATATGCCACCGAATCCAGCAACAGCGACTATTGCAAAGAGAATAGCAACAATAATGCCGCCAGTTTCGATGCCCTGAGCCTCCATACATATATCCCCAACAGTATTAGTAGTACAGATAAGGCTAGGTGCGCATGTACTAGTAAGCACCTCTGTCGGTGTACAGGTTGCAGTGGTAACGTGGCCATCATTCGTCTCAACATCGCATGCAGAGGTGGATGTCTTAGTCGTAGTGAAACAGGCCGTGCCTGACATGATGCTACCAGTTGCAGAGGACGTGGTTGAAGTGTCTGTGGCACCTGTTGACGAAATATCTGTAGATGAAACAGTGGTGGATGAACCGGTGGATGAAGTAATTGTAGACGAGACGTCCGTCGATGAGGCATCCGTAGTTGAGATGGATGTTGATAAAGTGCCCGTTGATGCAGCCGTCGTAGATTCCAGGTCTGTCGTTGAGGCATCCGTAGACGATTCTCCAGCAGATGATGTCGAGTCCGCCGTGGTAACTGTTTCAGCGCTTGATATCTCGCTGGCTGTTGCGCGCTTATTATGATTGCTGACTATAAGCCCTTCCCGACGTCGAATCACCCACTTTCCCTCGTTGTCGGTCTCATCGAAGCCGCGAAGATGCTTGGCGCGAGCTATGAAGAACATTGCGAAGAGCGCATTTAACATGTATAGAATGTTCATGTTGATTGTTGTGGGATGAATGGAGGACAGTAATGAAAGAGAAAATAGAAATAGGAGTGGGCTGTTTGCAAATCGTGAAAATGAGCAAAACTTGAGAATAGTGGGTTTGTTTGTTATTGCCGTTAAATAATCACCTGCTGATAGAGATTGCTTGAGTGAATTCTTCTGTTTTCTAAAAGAGGATGCGTGGTCGTAAATAAACTCGTCGGGAGGAGAATTAGTGCGACGATTCAACCTGAAGCCAGGGTTTGACAGGAAGAACACGAGGCTGTGCGATAACGTATGCCGCATAAAAATGAGTAAATCCCCACGTCTCGGCCGGAAACGCAGTAACAAGTTAGATTCAGCAGGCCCGTGAGCACTGAAAGACATCTATGAATAACACTGTCCGCCTTGGGGCTGAGAAAACTACCCACAAAGCTACGCGTCCTCTATGGCTACACGCAAGGTGCCGCGAATAACTATCGTAGCACGGCTTGTGGATCCGCGTGTCTGCTTCGTCATCTCGTCCTGACCCAATTATAGGGCTATTCGCACGAGGCCGATTGCCTGTTTAGATTGTCGGTGCGAGATGAACCCACTGTTACGCGTCCTTCTACCAGGGATTAAACCCCACAAGGTGACGCAAGACGAAGACGCCTTCTTTTTAACAGGCGAACAACGTGTTTGAGCATTGTATAATTGGGGACTACTCATGGAATCGCCACAAGCCTAGGATATGCAAGTGCGACATGGACAAGTTATATCGAGCTTCGCGCGGCGAACAACAACATCGGCCCGACCAACCGTCCCCGAGCATGAAGATGACCCCATCCACGCTGCTCCAGCCGTGGCGCCGTGCGGCTGGGCACAAGGCATCACCAACGGTTCCTCAGCTGCGTTTTAAAGCTGTTCTTAGAGTGCACGCCCCTTTTCCACCTACAATGGGTCAATTAGAGTACATAGCTAACAAACATGGCTGTGGTAGCTGTTGACTGGACCTAGAACCAATCGTGATCTTAACCTCGTGATCTTGAGAAAGCTCTGCATTCGTGCTTTCTTTCCGAAAGCCGCCGTATATCCGCCACCTGGAGCCAAACATATGTTTATTTGTTCAATACCTACCTAGACCCCTTTTGAGTGATCTACTGGCGCATCTAACTCGATGCCCCTCTGCACCCTCATTGCTATAAACACTTTTAATAGGTCTCGTTGAAATCTCGTATGTAGCCCCTCGCATGTCGCGGTGGCAATCCTTGTTGGTCTTTTTTTTCCTCCGCTTAGTGATATGCTATGCTTAAGTTTAGTGGGTGATCCTACTGCTACAATCTTATCTTCCGACGAATGTCGTGGCTGCACATCGTCGGTGGCGCAAAATCCTGTGATGTAGTCATTGGGAGGTTGGGACTTTATCCCGCTATGTAACGCCAGTGGTTGGTCAAATCTTTTCGCTGGCTGGCCTTGGCCTTCTTCGACAGTCCTTTTCCTTATCTCCACATGTGTCTCGAGAGAGGGTGTACTGCCCACCTTATTTATCGTGTCAGTACTCCTACTTTTTGGGATTAATGGTGTGTAGATAAGCTAGTTAATCATGTTTTGAAAACATTCAGGAGATTCTAGTCCTGGCTTGTCATGGGCCCAAATAACCTGGACCTCCGATATAGAAGCCTTGTCTGAGTACATCCACACCTCCTTGTGGATGATATCCCCACCTGGCTACCGTCCAAAAAATAATCCTGTGAAGACGACCATGTCCGTCTGATCTAAGCATATAGAAAACGCAAAGGGCCGATCAAACACCAAAACCTCGGGAATTGGAGCAAGGCTCCTCGTTAAGATAATGGCCGTGGCCGCAGCGGCCTCTGTGCCTTCCTCGTCAATTTTGAGGACTGCTCTGTGGATGCACTTCTGGACTTCGTTTCCTCCCTGCGCCATCTCTGGAAGTTGGCCCGCGACTGGGAACCCGAGGTCTTGGAGGATGTGTAAGATGGAGAAGTTGCTGTCGAGGTCGAACTTTGGAAAACCAAACTTGTCGTATTTTTTAGTACGGAATCGAGAGGCTGGCTGGCTGTGGTTCATGGTTTGTACGAGTTGTTCCAGCGACGTGCCTTGGTCGGGTAGGTATGCCACAAGGGACATGCTGGTGAGTGGCGAAGTCGCAGCATACGGTAGTCGGACAGCTGTGTAACAAGGTCCCTTTGCCGTGGCGATACTTTGCTTATAGCTGAACATCATGTCTACCTTCCGTTTTTCCAGTCCGGCCACATGAAATGGGGTGTTCTTTTGGGTGAGCTTCCGATTGAACTTGGTCTGCCAACTTCCCTTGAAAGCCAGCGCGTTGATGAGGACCACATGGGATTCTTTTAAAACTTGGCGCGAGACCAGGTCCTTGATCAACCCTCGCGTGTGGTCAGAGACCCAGCTATTTATCTCCCCATCGGCATGTTGCAAGCTGGGGAACTTGATGCAATATGCGCCGAAGGAGTCGAGGAACTGGGTGTAGGCTGGACGAAACTCGACGTCGTCGTCGGCAAAGGCAACGTTTGCCATTGTCACCATCCGGCCATGGTCTTTGTCGGCGAATACGTCGTTGAGAGTTCGGAAAGAATCCGCCAGCTCTGCCAGGCTGTTGGCGCCTATTTTCCGACAGAACTCGTCTCTTCGGTCGACACTGACTGCACCCGCCAGCATTGCCAACGTTGTTGCGATGGAGAGCGGGGAGATGCAGATGCCTCTGGATGACTCGTCTTGGGCTCGAAGTTTGTCCAGCATGGCCCAACCAAGAACACGGACTGCGTGGGCTCCGTCTGACATTTTTACAAGGCGGTTTGGCTTGGTCCTGGGTTGAGTTGAGTGCTCCGTACGAGTATCCGTGAGGAATGTCAAGACAGCAAGGGTGCGCAATCAAGAGCGCGTCTCTAACTTACCCGGTACCGTGGTGAGCAAAACTCAGATCGTTAACCACATTTAGCGTAGCACCAGAGAAAGTCTTACCCACATTCACGGCGTAGCCAATGGTTGTCGTGCTGTTGGAAATTCCCAGCCACGTAACCCACTCGGAGACGTCCGGGCGTGCTCCCCGGATAAGCGGCTATCTTCACCGTCGGCCTCGGACACATCTCCCGAGAGGGCGAGCATGCGTTCACCGAAAGATTTACTACTACTACCAGAATCGGCATCGACCTCGCGTGAGCATTGTTGTTGTCATTTTCACCAGCTCGCTCAGCCTTGTCGACCGCTCCAGCAATGAGTCGCACAGGGATGCTGATCCGCTTGTCGACGCCAAGGCGATGGATGTCGACGAGCCGGGCTGGAACACATTCCCAGATCCTTCCAGTCGTCAAGACCCGCCGGTATGGCCGCACTCAATCACATGCGATTCCCTCCAGGGTGGGTATTCCAAATACTCGGCCATTGAGCACTACAGTGGCGCGGAGCATCGGCCTTCAAGACGACACCCAGTCGGAGGACACGCCGGCAGAGACAGGCTCATACAGCGAGGCTGATCACGAGCACGCCGTCATCTCAACCTTTGATCTGTTCTCGATCGGCATCGGTCCTTCTTCGTCCCACACCGTAGGACCCATGCGCGCGGGGAACATCTTCGTGGCCGACCTGGTCGAGGCCAACCTGCTGCACAAGGTTAACAGGATCCGCGTGTCCATCTATGGAAGCCTCGCGCTGACGGGCGAGGGCCACATGACACCTTCTGCTCTCCTGCTCGGCCTCGAGGGCGCCGACGTCGAGACGGTCGAGACTTCATACGTGCCGCAACGCTTCTCCGAGATCAAAGACACCAAGAAGCTCAACTTGGGCCGCTGGCTTACCGCAGACGGCAGCAAAGGAAAAGAAATCGCCTTTGATTACGACAGTCACTTCATCTGGGAATGGGGTCGGAAGCTGCCCCTGCATAGCAACGGCATGCGATTCACTGTCTTCGACGATGACGGGTACGTCCTGGCAACCAACGACATGTTCAGTGTTGGAGGCGGTTTCGTCGTCAACGGCGCGCTCTCTATAGCGCCAACTCCATCAACAGACGCAAAGGCTCAGCTGGGATCATCCGACTCGCAATCGGATCAGGTTGGCGTCTCGCAGACAGAAGCAAATGCCGGTCCCGGACACCCGGCGGATCTGGCTGAGAACATGTTCTACAAGGAGATTCGACGATCCGACGCGGCGGGAGATCGGAAAATGGGCGTAGAGGTCAAGCCTGTTGAAGGTGCCACTGACGACCCAGCTGCTCTGATTGGAATTGAAGCGACAGAAGCAAGCAATTCATTGGATACGGCAGATTCCGGCTCAGATTCCAAAGGAAACGGCTCCTCTCCTCGTCCGCCATATCCGTTCCGGGATGCCACCAGCTTGCTATCGCTTTGTCGCAAGCATAACTTAACCATAGCACAGTTGGTGTATGAGAATGAGAAGAGCTACGGCTACACAGACGCGGAAATCTACCAGAAGCTGATACGGATCTGGCAAGTCATGGACGCGAGCATCCAGGAGAGCGTTCAAGCCGAGCCCGGGTCCACGTTGCCGGGATCGCTGAAGCTCAAACGACGAGCGCCGTCTTTGTACCGACGATTGACCCGAGGAATGTATCCTTCATCGTCGCAGGACGCCCCATCCTCATCTGAGTCTGAAAGGAACCACGGCAAGAGCCTGATATCGGCCTTGTCTCCGGCAGCGGGATCGGCTTCGTCTACCGCCCTGGACCACAAGGCCGGTGGTGGCATCCGCAGACGTCAACCTCCTCGCGTCCATGGCTTGTTGGACCATCCCATTCCCCCATCGCCGTCGCGGCGCACAGCATTCCCGGCCATGGACTACCTGTCTGTGTATGCCATTGCCGTCAATGAGACCAATGCGGTTGGCGGTCGCATTGTCACGGCGCCGACCAACGGCGCTGCCGGCATCATCCCCTCTGTCCTCAAGTACACAATCGAGTTCATCAGCGACGACCCCGAACGCGACGTCCTCACATTCCTCCTTACGGCTGCGGCCATCGGCATGCTGTACAAGCGCGGCGCTACCATCTCAGCTGCTGAAGGCGGGTGCATGGCTGAGGTGGGCGTGGCCTGCTCCATGGCAGCCGGTGCCTTTGCGGCCTGCGTTGGCGCGAGTCCCGAGACGATCGAACAGGCTGCTGAGATCGGCATTGAGCACAATCTCGGCTTGACATGCGACCCCATCGGCGGGCTTGTACAGGCGCCCTGTATTGAACGGAATGCTCTTGGCGCTGTAAAGGCCATCTCGAGCGCCAACCTTGCTTTGAGCAGTGTGGCCGGCACCCAGAGGGTGAGGCTTGACGATGCCATCCGGGCTATGCGATTGACCGCCAAGGGAATGAGAAACGAGTTCAAGGAGACCAGTCTGAGCGGTCTAGCAACGAGCGTTGATGTGTACATCCCAGTGAGCGTCCCTGACTGCTAAAACCGGCGCTCTGGATTGGACTATGTCATGATAAGGCTCGGGAAAAACCAATCAGACTTACGACGGAGACGTTACAATAAAAAGGAGGATTTAGATTTCCTTTCCCTAAGCTTGTGTAATTTTACTATTGTCTCAGTGACGGTGACCTGGGATGGACATCCTCCCGGATCTATATAACATGCCGCAAGAATAAGCAGGAGCATCATCTATAATATTCGCATTCGCTACTGTGCCTCATCAAGCCAGGGCGTAAACCCACATGGCATCTAACCCACATGACATCTCTGACATGCAGCTACTATGTAGTCTATGCTATCCTCGGCTAAGAGCAAACAACGCCAGTACCAACTTTCATCAACCACTAAGACCGTCAACTCCACGTGCCGTACCTAGCTCTCTTCCTGTCGGTCGAGTTTGCCCGCCAGGGCGCCCCCGTCGAGAATGCTGCCAAACATGGCGGCCTCAAATAGATAATTGACCTGCCAGGCATGATGGTTGGCATGAGCAATAAGCCAGACCATCTCGAGTACCAGACCCTGGGAGAACAGTTTGGCCATCCGCTGCCGTGAGCCCTCGACAAGTTCGTGTTCGCGGCGCTCATCAACCCGGCCTCCCCTGACATATTCCAGCGGGCCTGTGACCAGGTACCACCAGAGCTCCTGGAGCAGAGGCTCCCCCTTGTGGCGATGATGCAGAAATTCGTCAACGTGATCGCACGTGTCTTCGCCGTTGCACGAGTATCTGGCATCCAGAGGCCTGCTGAAGCCTGTTGTGCGGTACTGCTTGTCAAATACCTCGTCGAAATCCGCCTCTCGCTGAGGCCGAGCCGCCGTCTTCCGGGCTTTGGGCCAACCCAGCACTGCGCGCCGGAAGAACATGTGTCGATCGTTCTGGATGTGCCATGTGTACAGTGCGGCGCACATCCTGGCCACGGGCTCATGCCACCTCTGTGTCAGCATCCTGGCCCCCGTCGCGGCGTAGGCATCGTAGACCTTCCGCAGCACGTCTTCGCTCACGATGCCCGTGTCTGCAATGTCGGCTACGTTGAGGAACGAGTTCATCACCTCGGAGTTCACCAGGTCGCATCCCACGTCGACCACGTCGGTGCCCGGCGAGCTGAAGACTAGGTCGCTCATAACAGCCCCTGGGTCGAAGCCCCGTGTCGTCGCCTCGGACGCCATGCCCAGCAGGCTGCTCTCCGACAGAGAGACAATCTGCGCAGTACGCCGACTCATCCGTGCTGACCTGTTCGTCAAGTGCGCCTTGTGCTGTTTCTCCAGCGCGATCTTGCCCTGGATGTACCGCTTGCCGATGCCGACAGCGTCTCGCCGTTCGCGCCCCCCCGGGGTGCGTAGCGCATGCGGATCTGTCAGGCCTTTCTGCAGCAGAGACTCCAGCGACGGGAAGACGTAGTTGTAGCCGTGCTCATAGTAAAAGGCCATGTCGGTCACGTAGTTGGAAAACATGGTTGACGCGTCCGCGGCGCCCATGAGCAAGCTGGCAATGCCGCAGCCGAACAGCGCATTATTCGTCTTCAAGGCTTCGGGCCAGCCCGCCGCGCCGAAAATGTCGAGGACTGTGTCCGACGCTTGGCTCAGTCCGGCGCCCTTGAATGGCAGAATGTTTCCGGCTGCGTGTTGATCTTCTTTCCAGCGCTCGAGGTCGGAGGATAGCCGCAGTTGGACTAACATGGGTCCCGATTCCGGGGAAGACACGGATCCCGTGTCACCCAGGGGCGAGGCGCTGTCTGGCACATCCTCGGCGTCTCCGAATATTTGGATGATGTAGTCTCGAGCCTGGAGGGATAGGGCTTCCAGATCGGCCGTGGTGCCATCGTTGATTAGAGTCCTCGCTTCCGAATAACCAGGGTGAGCAGGCAAAGGGTTCTGTTTCGGCTTTCGACCTAGGAGCCTCCTAAATCGGTTTCGGAACCCCTTGCCCCAAAAGTACGGGGGGATCCCAGCTGGGCTGCCCTGGAAAGCGTCGCTCTTGGGTTCTTTGACCTTGATCTTAAGCCCCTTGAGGGAAAGCTCACCCCAGTAGCTCTGGCGAGGCAAGGGTAGACATAGATGGGACACCATTTCGATCGACGCCAGGAAATTGCACTTGGAATGAGACAGGAGTCCGAGCGTTGGACTCTTCGTCTATTTGTACTTTCAAGGAGCGCGTCTTGACTATGCAGCACGTTGACCAGCTTAACATGCACCTTGCCATGCACCTTGCCGTGCACTATCCTGTGGTGTAGCCATGACGACACGTCGTCGAAAAGGCCGCATATGAGCATCTGCAGTTAGGAGGAGCCTCTCGATACAGTAAATCAGGGAGTTGATCTTTGCTTGACTACTCCGTACAGTACGTTAGGTTTCCAGCTGTACAGGAAAACCCACAAAATTTCCCCTCCCTGGCCTTGCAAACTACATACTTTATCTCTTTGGCAGGGTTGGAGGGTCTGGTCTAATGTGTACATACTACGACGCCATATTCGTCCAAGGTTGCGCCAATAAACCTGGAACGTGAACGACTTGCGGATACAGTTGCATGGAAACAAGGTTCAGCAATCCCCGTTACCGGGAGCCGTGGAAAGAGTACTGCGTACAGTACTGGGTTCAGGGCAAGGTGATTGCATTCTTGGAGTTGTGCTCGTGTTCTGGCGTCTGATGAAGCGCAAGTCGATACTGGCGCAGGGAACGACACCTGGGTTGCCTGACCGATAAGGCGATTTCGACAGGTATTGTGATGTCCGTACGGAGTAGAGATCATTGGGCTCGAAGATTGAAAATGAGAGAAGGTGGGTCCAGATTGACCAAGGCGGTTCTGGTGATAATTAACTACTCCTCCATACAGAGTACTAATGGGTTGACGTGGCGAGCCACCCTGCTTGACATTTGGCAGCTACTTCCGAGATGGCTTAGCATCAGCTTTAGCGTGTGATTATCACTACCTTAATCCGCCACTCCCTAGACCAGTCGGACTAGTTATCTATATCAGGAGACCACGTCGTGCGAACTCCAAACCCCTGGGACCATGCGGCACACCGCTTGTGGGCCTGTCAAGCCAGTTGCGGAGCTCGGAAATGACATGTCTCTGATTTTATTGCGAGGGCTGCCGGTCTAGTTGATAAAACGATGAGTTGGCACCTGGAATTGCCTGAAGTGTCTAAAGCTTCTCTCCGGAGTTCGTTCTGTTTGCATTCGCCTCGGCCTGGACCTGCATGAAATAAAGCCATGCAGTCTCGCCCACAATGACGCCCCCCGACGGCGCGACGACATCAATCCGATACCGTTCTCTCGAGCGGAACGAGGTGCGGCTGCTCGAGCTGCAGCCAGCTCCGACCAACGACATCCACGAGCGTGTCGTGTGCCGCTTCGTGCATGAGCCGCTAGACGACTCGCCCGAGTATATCGGCCTCTCGGCACTCTACGGTGATGTCGCCGTCACCGAGTCCATCGTGCTCAATGGGTCCCGAGTGGCTATTCCCGTGGACGTCGCCGAGGCTCTGCGATATGTCCGAGCCGTCTTTCTAGCTCCTTCACCGCCAACTCCCGATTCGTCATGCCCAGACCTCTCAGACCTCCCAGACGTCCACGCCCGACCCCGCCACGAACCGCTCCCGCCGCTGCCGCCCAAGAAACCCCCTGGGTGGCTCCGTTCCCTCTTCAAGAACTTACGATACATGCTCGCCGAACCACCCCCGTCGGGCTCGGCGCGCGTCCGCAGACCGCCTCTCCGCATCTGGCTCGACTTGCTCTGCATCAACAGACGGAACGCACGTGAGGAGGCGGAGCAGCGCGCCCACACGGCGCTCGCATACCGTCACGCCAGGATGGTAGTTGGCTGGCTGGGGCGCAAAGACGCGACGTCCGACCTCGCCATTGAGATTATCCGCGCCTGGGATAAGTGCATGCCTGCTTCGTTCGGCGAACCCGGCGATCGGGAGGCCCACCCGGAGAACTACGCGCCCATCATGCAGTGGATGGGCCCCGTCGCACACTTGAGTAACATTCCCGAGGGCGTCACGGATCCGCGAGAGGTGCCGAGCTACAAGGCCATCTCTAGCTTCCTTAATAGGCCGTACTTCCGCAACACTTGGATTCTCGAAGACATGGCCATGGCGCGGTTCCCGGCCTTTTTGGTGGCCGACGACATCGTGTCCTGGATGCAGGTGCTACGGATCAACCGCGTCAACGAGGAGATCAGAGACCACGGGGCCTCTATGTTCCCAGACGAGTTGCGGCCGCTGCTCGAGTACATGCCACTCGGCAGTGTCTACGCGTTTCTAAAGGAGTTTGATACGCGTCAGAAGATGGAGGGCAACGCACCGGCCATGCTCACCAACACAACGACGAGCTCGACAAGGAGTTCTTCATCGATGAAAGGCCTGCGGGTGCCACCAAGACAGTAGCCTAGTAGATTTGCTTTGTTTGAGTTGCCTGATGATATATCCCATGTAGCCCTCGAGGGCATAACTAACCTGCTTCTGAACCCTTAGATAGCCAAAAAGAACACGAGCTTCCATGCCCTCCTATTCTATCTCCACGTGAACGTGACATGAAGTTTTCTTGGACCTGGCTAGAGATGAATATGTCCGCGGCAGCTGTTGCCATTGTTGTATTCCGTTACATCAATGTGGTAGTCTATGTCCAGTGTTTATTCGTATGGAGGCTTCGAGGGCAAGGCCCGCTTTTCCAAAGAGAAGACTGCTGATGGATGGGATATCACGGTCGGCTTCGGCAAGTCGTCCCCGTGCAAGGCCAAGTGACAAGACTAAAGGTGGCAATACGCAAGCGGATGCACTTGGAGTGAGTCCATTGCAGATGCAAGTTGAGAGACCTATACGAGTAAAACTATGTACATAATGCATTCCGGTACAACTACTGCAGTGCTTTTGCTGAATATGAAGAGTTCTTGCACCGGTGTGTCGCTTCCAAGTCTCCGAATAAGCCCCCGGGAGAAGCCTATTAAGTTCTTGCAGCTTCTAATCAAGTTAGTGACCTGAATTCGATCCAGATTATGACTTCTTACCAAGTAACTTCTCTTCTATGTATTCAATGGATACCTGATCACCCTTTGCGCAGGATCGAGTGTATAATGCCTGGGTGTCATTCCATAGCACAGCCGTCACACGCCCTTGGTCCGCGTTGCCATCCCCCGGATTCACACACTCGCCGTTCGGGTAGCAAGCTCGCGCACGCAGGAATGACGCAACTCCCCAGTCTGGGAAAATAAATTGCGGTCCGTTTAGATATGTGCCTGCCTCAATGATCCTTTAATGGGTCCAGGTCAGCATCAGAGGCGATACTAATTTATTCGCCTTGGCTTTGACTTACCACTCTGCAGACGTTCCTGCGGCCGGCCAGGTAGGACCGCGCCACGAGACAGGGGCATCCTGACTGTGCGTATATGTACGGCCGGTGTCCAGGTTTGTCAGGGTCGTGCTGCCGTAATACCCTTTGTCGGATGTGTTCAGAAGCACATGGATATGATGACCCTCTGCAATGGGCAACTGGGATGGGCTGATTGATATCGGATCTTCAGGGATCCTGCAATCAACCGATTAGTGAAATTCCGGGATTCAAACTGAGTCGACGTACCATTCATGAAATCCTGTGTACGCGGCTGTTCCGTTAGGCCATACCGACATGAGGACGCCGGCCTGCCAGAGTCCATGGACTTGTCCAGGCGTCGACACGAAGCCGTCGAGTCCAATCCAGTAGGACGCTGTGTACTGTTCGGCTTTCTCGCGCGGCTGCTTTGGAATGGACAGATGCGGCATAACAAGGGTTGCCTCAACGACAGAGAAGCCTTGAGAGCTGCCAGATGTGTTGAATTTGTCTGCAAACCGCACCGGGCCAGCCCATGTCTTGTCGTAGAAGAGCGGGTATTGGGCGCATTCGGCCGCTGCGCAAGCGCCAGATAAAAGCAGTGCTACAAACGTTTTCATTGCCATCGCCCTTGTAGGTGAGAAAAGAGCATGGGGAAAATGCAATGCTTGACGGAATACGAGGGATCGCCATTACTTATACTATTTATACCCTTGCCCTGTCGGGTCGGTGTGACAAATCAATACGAGGTACGACTTGGTCTGATGACCCTCTCGGCGATCCCGAACTCTTTAATAGCCTTGCCTCTAAAATATTGATTGAGTAGAAAATTAGGGAACTGTTAAGGATAATTCTACAAACATAGTCAATGATGCTACTAAGAAGATGTATGAAGTATGATTTATGAAAAGCTACTATATATCTGGCGATGGGGTTGAGAGGGCACCGCCTATCCAGATGGCTGGCGTATTGAGAGCAAGAGTAGACGTGATTCGATCAAAATACCCATTGTACTTGGGGATGGATGTTGAATTCGTTAGTCATTGAATCATCGTATCCAAGGGTCTGGAAACCGTTAGTTGAGTTGTCTAGTTGGAGTTATATTTATTTAATGTTTGAGTGATGGCCTGGGTTCTAATGATTGCGCAATCAGAAGAAACCTTGAGTGAGGCACTCGATCGAACTTGTTCGAGATGTCACTCTTGAGTTGAAGGCTGGCCTCAGGGCAACTTGGTTGTGCGACTCTGTTACAAGTCAACTCAGATGGCGGCTTGGTCTTATCCAGGCTAGCTTTAATTGACTGGCCCATCTCCCTGTCAGGTCTCTGGGAGCCGTAGTTTGGTTGATTTTACAACTATCCAATCCTGCCCCCTTTTTTTCTGTGTCATCTGAGAATTTTCTGACTCAGCTCAATAGTAATTAACATCTTTCCCTTTCCTCTTCTCTGTCTTCTTTGCGCTTACTTGTTCATGTTCAAACTGCCCACGCCCACTTGCTTAGCTACCTTAGCCGCTGGGGGTGGCGGGGGTGCTGTCTTCTTCCTCTTTTTCCCGCGGGACCTCAGCTTACCACCGTAGGGTGTGCAGCAGCTATGGGACCATGTTCTCGCAGCGATACGCCAACCAGGATTGCAGGACTTTTGCGATCTGGAGCTCTTCGTGGAGGAATCCTCTATGGTTAGATGTACTGTCTTACCAAGGAGATCATAGACGCCGCTCGCATGTTTCCATTTCAAAATCCGGCTCTACGGCACTTAGCATTAGATCCTTGGCTCCATCATGGTGGGCAGAACATACGGGTCGAACCAGTAAGTCTCCTCATCACTTTTCCGTATAGTGGCGTTACTAATACCTTCGCACGCGTTGCACGTGGGAATCTAGTCCAAGTCAACAGTAAAGGTAAAGATAGCTTTTCTAATATTGCAAGAGTATAGTGAATAGTTTCTATTAATTCTCTGCCTTTAGGTCCAGTTGGGTTTTCCCCAATTGTGGGGATCTTCCCAACGCTGTTTAAGCCTGGCT
Source organism: Neonectria coccinea (assembly GCA_019137265.1). Lineage (NCBI taxonomy): Eukaryota > Fungi > Ascomycota > Sordariomycetes > Hypocreales > Nectriaceae > Neonectria > Neonectria coccinea. The sequence continues at coordinate 22,362 of WPDF01000109.1, read as the reverse complement.
AGCCAGTCCTCTGCATTAATAACCTCCTCACCTACATGCACCTGGCTTCTCCGTGAATCGATATAGCTCGCCCTCGTCCACTTTTCCAGCCGCAACCACTCATGATCCTTATCACAGCTGGCATAACGGTTATACCCAAACTCGTCTTTCTTCAGCATGCTGAGGCAGTCGTCGCTGAATCCTTGGTTGCTACAGTACTTGCAAAAGTTGTAAGCATTATCAAAGCCCCAAGACTTGCCACAGGTGCCACCGCAGAGTGTCACAGCGTCCACCGACGTCTCACCGACTTCCATCTCCCGAATTCGAGACCCAATCTCCCGGTAGGCAACCTTGGTTTCCTCATCAAGAATGTCATCCTCGGCGTCAGTATAGCCTGGAGGAGTCACCTTAGAAATTGCCTTGAGGAGGGAATCCAGTTGCTCTGTTAGGGCAACATCGTAATCTGGCAACGCCTTGATCAACTCGGCGCTCAGAGTCTGCGCCACCTCCCCCTCGAAAGCAAGCAAGTGGTGCATCTCGCTTCTCCCCAATGTGCTGGGTGTCAACAGGGATGATGCACACAGAGCGCCATCGTCATCGCCACTAGATCGGAGAATGGAGGCCAGTTTGACATATCCTTCCCAGTCATTGTCCTCAATGTCGTCGGAAAGCAGACGGATAGCAGCATCAAAGGTGTCTTTCAGGATGGATCGAGACTTGGGAGTGTCTTTTAGAACCATGGCGTAGTAGGCGGCGAGATAAGTATCTGACTCGAGAGTTCGAAATGAAGCTCTTCTCTGCGTAAGCTCGTGCAGTTGTCGGATTCGATCTTCGGATGCGGCTGGGTCCGAGACATGTAAAGTCTTAGCCTGATCACAGTAGACCTTGCACGTCCAGGTGAGCGCGTTCTGTTGCCATTGCCGGGTCGAAGAAACAGTTTCAAAGCACATCTGCCAACTCTTCAAGGCGCCTTCAAGGTCTGGATGGCCACCCCTGCTGTGGTAGGACACGAGCCCTGCGCAGAACAGCAGACGGCAATCTTCTGCTCCCACTCCTTCAACTGCGTTTGTCACCTCTGCATTCACAGCGGAAAGGATGTCGCCCTTGTCCGAAATGGCTTTGCAGACGTTCCACAATTGAGTGTCAACCCCGTCATCGTCATGTATGATCAAATCCAGCACATTCGACAACTGAGTGTTGGCCTTATCATGGCCGTGGATGATCCAAGTCAGGATGCGCCCAAGCAGATTTACTTCTTTCTCCGACTGCTGAGTTCGAACTGCCCTTTCGATCAGTTTTGCCACGTCTCCTAGCCGATTGAGGCGGAACAGGCATAGCAAGTACTGATAGCAAATGCTCTCATCGTATGACCGAAGCTCCAGAGCCAACTCCATGTACTTGATGGTGCTTTGGTCCTGCTTTAGCAGCGCATACCAAGCCGAGAGATGACGGTAGGCAGCTAGACGTTCCGAGTCCTGTCCCTCGCCCAGTTCCTCGAGAGCCTCGCACATCCTGCTGCAGGCCTCAGAGTACTGTTCGTCCATTGCCAAGGTCGTAGCCAGTCCTGCCAGGCATTCGAAGGCGGGCTCTTGTTGAGCGATAGCTTTCTTGTATGCCTCGATTGCTAGCGACAGCTCTCCTCTGTCGCGGTAAGCTTCTCCAATGCGCTCATACACTAGAGGATTCTCTCCTTCTGTGATTTTGAACTTCTCGTTGCACCACTGAGCTACCACTTCGACACTCAACTCTTCGGGTTCGCTCCCCGAAGGGGTGGAAGCACCGTTGTCGCGTTCATACTCATCTTTGGCGTACGCCCTCAGCCAATAGAATGCAATCGCCGCGTCCCACGTTCGAGAGCATAGCCATTGTTTCGCAACGGCCTGCATGATCCATACCAGGGTTAGGGTTAATTCCAAAGAGCCTGGGCATGTCCTACTATGTATCTGATCTGCTTGCTGCTCCTAGGGCAGCCTTGTTTCCACAATAACAGGGAAAACAGTCGGGCATGATTTACATTGATAGGTAAGATCATCAGGGCTTTCAGTCGCGGCTGAGGGTTTACAGGGTTACGAATAGTGAGGCAACATGTGGAAGATATGCATCATCAGATTACTAATACTTGATTTACCACCCCTTCAAACGATAGATAGCGTCTTAGAAGTCAAGGCAGGGATATGTAACCAATTACAATTAGAGGAGGGTACATCTGGTATTGCCTCCATTTCCCTTGCGGTACCGTTCAAGATCTGTGAATAAGTCCCCAGGCAGCTCCTTGGTGTTCACTAAGCCAATACCAGATGTACCCTCCTCTAATTGCAATCACAGCGGAAGGGCCTCGCCCCCCGGATCTAATATCTCGTTAGGATGTACGTCAAGCAACTCAAAGAGGCTCGCTTGATCACTGACCGCCGCTCGGGCCTCCCTCAAATGAAGTATGGCCAACCACGCGCCCTCGCAACCCCCTCAGTAAGTCACCTCAGCTCGACGACGGCAGAGTGTATGACTGTTTTGGTGCTGTTGCAGGACTGGGCATCAGGCAGCAATGGGTCAATGCATTACACGCCACATTCTGCCGGTTTTATCCGCCTTGGCTGCTGCTGGTAGACAGAAACTTATAGGTCATCTATGAGGTAAGACGAGAAGCTCGGTTACAGCCAACACCTGCAATGCTGCAGTAAGCCTTTTGTTTTGAGGATAACACAAGCCGGGGCCGGGCCGGTTTGCCCTACCAGATCTGACAAAGGTGTGCGGGTTAAGCGATCGTGTCAGCTACCCACCTACTAAATGTAACCTTTAGTATCAGCTGGGATTGAGACGAGATAATGGCGATGGCCAATGATTTCCAATCCTGTCGCACTCACTGTTGGGTCGATAGTTCATCCCCTCACGGCGCCACCATGATGTCGTATTATACCACTTCCTTCAAAACGATTGCGCCTTACCCCTCCCACACCAGCCAGAGACCGACAAGCCAATATACGCTTCCCCGGCCTCAGGATCGCCTACACCCACGCTCGCTTGATCAAGCGCAACCGAGGGTCCAATACCATGTCTCCCCACCACGACTTGATCAGCTACCTGCAATTAGGCATCTTGGCGTGTGCTCATTTCCGCTCTGCATGTAAGATTCGACCCCTGCGACGGGCTGTTTTGGCTGCAGCTAGCTAAACAAGCCGTCAATGGGGTCTTCGACAAGGGTCCCCAAATGGATCGATGCAGTTTTCTCTTTCCCCAGAGAGGAGATAACGTAGATCACCTTAACTATCGTAAGATAATCATAGCAGAGCCTCATGGATGGCCTAGACACCTTGTCACACACATCGGGAGCTAGTGGATCTTGTTTGTACCCTTAACATTAGCCCGTTAAGCAATGCTCCATTCGCGTCTTCGTTTCTATCTGATCAACATGCATAAGTACGGGCCAACTTTCATTATATAGTGCTACTTTTTCTTGCCGCCTACCTCCCTTTGTGTGTTCATATGGCTGCCGCCATCATGTCGGCAACTCGTTTCATCTGGGAACTTTTTCGAGTGTGGCTTCTTTAGCACTAAGCAGAAGTAGCGCTCATTAAATATTTTGTTCTTCTGCAGCTGCATGCGGTAATACACCATTGTGACTGTAACCTTTAGGGTGCTTAACATATTCCACAGTCTCCTTGCAAGGGATCACCGCAGAACCTAGAAAATGTACCAAAACACACCGCCATGTTGCATATATGCTGACCTACCACGGGAGATGGATATCGGGGAAATCGCATTCCAGCCTCGTGTATCGACAGTCACTACCAACTGGACAGCATAATAGAAAGCAGCACCAAACTATGTTTTGAACCTCTGGTATGACTCGACAACCTTGACATACCATCACTCTGATAGCAGAACACAACTCCCCACATAACATAAGAACCCAAGCAGCTACACCTTATGGATAACGTCTTCAAGCTCCAAAAAGAAGCTAAACGAGTCTCGGAAGTCCCATTCACCCTCTTTCCCGAGAAATTCTTTGCCAACTAGAACAACTCGTCGAATGGCACAGTGGCCATGTTGATCCCGATGGTCAATCAGAATCCGCATCAAGATCCTGCCAAGTTTGCTCCCGAGTATAGCATAGAATGCCCTTTGTTCTTGAGTAAATGTGACAATGCGCAGCCCGTCTCTAGTGCGGGCTTTGCGGTCAGGCACCGACCGATGGAAAGCCTCCTATGCCACAATCTTGGTGTCTTCGTTGATGACAGTATCCGCCCAGATTCGTCGCATCGAGGACGGTGGTCTGCCCTGCCTAGTCGCGTCTTCCATGTAGGAGTGCCATAACAGCTCAGACATGCGAGACTCAGTGCCAATTATCGATGTATCATGTTTTCGGTCAAGCTCATTGACGACGAGAAGGCCGCTGTGGGCGTCAGACTTAGTCAAGGTGACATAATCTTGAGGAGCGTCTCTTCGGCTGTAAATTTCGCACCATGATAGTCTGTTGGTATCGAACTGTTCGACTCGCATCACTGTATATGCTGATGGCCCGAGTATCCGTTCTAGAATGGCTCTAAACTCCCCGTAGACAATCCTGTAGTTCGTCCCGATAGGAGGATGCACGGGCGGGGGGGTAGTGATAGTGTGAAGCTGGGTGACTAGGTGCTGTCCAGTATCGAGGGCTTTGCGGTACATATCTCAGCGCTCTCCTGAATCAACGGATGGCTTAGTGATGGCCATGCTCGTCTTGGTGATCGAGTCTCAGGAGAGGGGGAGTAGGTGGGAGGAGGTCTGTAGTATATAGTCAGCAATGATCAAGATTTCGCAGGGTTGAGAACAACGTACTATCAACGACAGCAACAGGACAAACGACAACCTGACCGTGAAAGAAGGCTGGTTGAGGCTTCAAGATAAAGACAAGACACACACAACGAAGGTGCTCGCATTTAGAGTTGACGGCCAACCCAAGTTGGGAAGATGATATCATTACCTAAGAACCTCAGCACCATGAACCTTCCATACTTCCGTGCACTTTCACTTGGGAGGTATTGGAGAAACTAAGTTCAGTCAAAACCTTGACCTACTTATGTGACTCATCACATCCCTGGCCAGGGGGTATAAAGCGCTCTCAGTCCTCCCGGCCCACTCCCAGTCATCTTAACAATTTTATCGCCGCCTCAAGGTTTCAACCGTAATGCCGAACAACTCACTCAAGCCAAATGCCAAGGATGCGACACAAGATATCACATCGATATCATGGCAGTCGGAATTTGTCTTATCTCCCTATCTCACTACAAGCATCTCGAGGGTTGGAGATCGGACTATACCCAACGACAGCGCGTATCGACGAGATCTTGGTTGTGATCCGAGCTATCTCGAGACACCATCATTACACTCTTTGCCAGAAGAAATGCCGGACCTCATCCGGCAAGAGCTACGACATATCTTCTTTGAAGTAACGGCCCTACACTTGCGCCACGAAGACGAATACAAGATCTGGTGGCGTCAAGATGGAAGCATGACATGTCTGGATAAGCGACGTCAAGTCATTGAGCGAAAGCGCGTCTATCAGTTCTCAAATAAAGAGCTAATGGTATACTTTGAAACGCCATCAGTTGATGGTACCTACAGTGCCAAGATCTGCCGTTATATCTACCGAGAGTGGTTACATCTGCACCATGGGCGGCCACCTTTTCAACGAGGCGGCTTCTTCGCCAAAGCGGCACACATCAGCAAGAATGGACCTCAAAACCTACAACAACTTTCAGCCTTCCATCGCAGGATCTGCCAACAACTATCGATTCGCTTAGACGATCTCGTCGATTTCTATCCAGCCACAAGGCCAACAACACCACGATCACGTTTCTTCGAGCCGATACCCAGCAGAAAGATACAATCGTGGCGAGACAGCGGCTATATCATGCGCCATCTATTCCGTGCGCTATATATAGTTGTCGATAGTCAGGCTCTAGTAGAGCCGGAAGAGTCAGGCCCTGTCAAACAAGATCCCGACGATACAAGTGTCTACCTCGAAGGTATTCATAACCGAAGCATATCACGCTGTACTGTGCTACTAGTCAAGACAGGTGATGAGGCGCACCTTTACTCTCCTATTAGTTTCTTACCCCTATTCGACGCTGGACTAGCGTTAAATGTTAACCGTGGGGACTATCATGGTAATGAAGAAGAAACGGTGGTGCGCGTCAACTTGGATGTTGCTGTGCATTTTGTATGGGAACTCTTGTGCAAAGAAGAGGAAGCCCTTGACGAGATTGGACAATTCGCCGAGGGGTTAAGACAGGAACAGGACGCATTTTGCAACGCGTGGGTAGAAAGGGTTATGAGGCATTCCCACCAAGCTGGCATTAACAACAACGGATATACATGGCTGGCTATTCGTCGGGCCCTGGCTAGGATGAACAGCGAAGCTTTCGAGGAAGATCAAGTTAGCCCGATTTGGGAGCACATAAGGAAATGGATATGATGAGACTGAGACCTCTAGTAGGAGCTTCATTATGGCAAACTGAGTCTTACCTTGCCTATCTTTGCATGGGCTTGCTAGTTATTATGTCTTGCTCATGATAACTATATATTATTATATACTACAATCGAGATGGGTGACTCTATTTCTTTGTTCTAGAACGATGAGTTAGACGTAGTTGATAGAAAAGGCAGTATTCCAAACGAGTCAAGACCGTCCCCTAAAGACTGAAGAAACTACGTGATATTTCAGTCAACCTGATTTTCCCTAGCAAGCTTGCAATAATCCATATTTCTAAAGGTCGCACACTGGCCGGCGAAATGTGAGACTCTTGGGCTGGCGCCATAGCGCTCTCACTCACCAATAGAGAATCACTGCAGAGACTACAGTTGGGAAAGGCGTGTTGCAATCGATGCAGGTATTCAAAAAGGACCTCATTGGCTTTGCTAGGTCTGTCTTACCACGTGCCATTGAGAGCGGCAAAAAGCAGGGTTCTGTAGTATAAATCTGAATGTCCTAACTACTCAATGAATGGAACAATAAGGGCGGTCCGATATCTCCCTCCCGTGTGAATGACGATTTCTCCCTCATTAATCGTCTCTAGGGGAGGCAAGCCAGGAAGTTCGGAGTGCACAGGATGACTAGAGATGATTAATCGCAGGCTCTGACCAGCCTCAAATATGATCCCGAAAGGCCTCATCTCAATGCAGAGTTTGACAATCTCGCCATGCTTCAATGGCTGGGAAACTCTCTGCGTGTACCGAGGATTGTGAAGGGTCGACTCTTCTGATGGTTCGCAATAACTGGCTCGCAACGGCCATGAGGACCTTCGGAAAGGAAGATGCCTGCCATGGGCGTGTTTGGATTGTCCAGAAGTTTGCTTCACTCCGCTTCAGGGTTATCTTGAAGGTAACCCAGATCAATATCTAAATGACGGAGCACGGTACCGTCCGGTGATAGCTTGTTCATAGCGCAAAAGATGTCAACATCATTTGTGCCAATAGCCTCGACGTAGAGTTCAAGCGCAAAGTAACCCGTCAGTTCAACTCGTCTGTGAAATACGTAAATGAACTCAGTAGATCCTATCTAAGCATCGAAGAGCGCCGAGGAACCAGATGGGGCCGGGACATCCCACGTGAGGGAGCCTGATAGGGCATCTAAGTATAGTGTCTTTGTCTGCTGTCTGGAAAGAGGAAAGTCTGTTTCCGGCCGGTTGATAATATCTTTGCCCTTATAGTTAAGGATGTATAGCCGCACCTTCAGAGTGACCTCCCAGCTATTATTATCATCCTTAAGATAGTGATGGAAGAACTTTCAGATGTCCTCCACATTATAAGGCTAGTAGAGGTCTATTCGCGAACTATTAGTTTCCTAATTTATTAGCCTAACTATAGCTAGCTAACCTAAGGGGGAGTTGTTAAAAAGAGAATTTTATAACTTAGTAAGATTAATAATTTAAGTTATATAATGGATCATATAACTAAGATAAGAATTAAATCCTATAGAAGAGGGGTTAAGCAAGAATAAAGACAGCCTTCAATATAGTTTCGTAGACAATCACAGCGACATCCACACACAGCCGGTCAGACACCTCCCACAACGAGCCGATGACGTGCCGGAAGCCCGCGAGCCGGCACGCACTTCTTCGGGCGCGTAGGGGAGTCAGCCGCTCCCTAGCGTGCTCTCCATTGACACGAGCACAAACTTGCACGCGGCACCTTGGTGGTTCCGGGACTGTAGCGTCTGCTGGGCTGCCTGCTTCGCTCGCCGAATCTCTGCCTTCGTCTCTTGCCCGTAAAGGATCTCCTCCACAGACAAGCCGTATGACGAGACATCTCTGTCCATGGCATAACGGCCAGAACCTTCGTGGTGATAGCCAGCCGCATGGATGGGCAGGAGGCGGAGCGGCCCAGTTGGCACCCAATATACCTTGGGCCACTCGGCGTACTCACATCCAACGCGCACTTCATCGGCGCCGAGTTGCGTTAAGATTCTCTCTACAGCGGCACCCCATAGCCATTCCAGAACCTCAAAGGCGACTTGACGGCTCTTGCTGCCCCTGAAACGCTTCGCCTCCGAATCGATTACTTGGTGCGTGAGGCTCGGGAGGTTGACGACGCTGATCTCGTTCGACCGGATCAGGAAAGCGTCACAGCGGAAAGAAGCTACATTGATGACCGCGATCGTCTCATTTGGCTGCGCCGCCGACATCAGCTGGTCCGTTGTCGGCGGCAGGAGAAACGTCTTGAAGGCATCGTCTCCGCGGATCTGCTCAAGAAGCTCGTTCAACTCCTCAGCCGCCCCGTAACGGTCCTTCGGCGGCGATGCGACCGGTGTCGGTGTGTGCCTAGAGTCACCTAGAGCACCAGCTGGCGCGGCCAAGACAGGGGGGTCTAGTGCGTCTCGAAGCTCTTCGAATTTCTTAGCCCACTTTGGATGCTTGCGCTGCAACGAGCTTAAGTTGCGCCGGTTCTGCACCAACGTGCTGGTGATAGTGCCACGTCCATATTCCAAAAGCCCCAGCGCGTGTTCCTTGGACTTCCCTGTTAGCAGTGCCGCCGCTGCCGCTGTGGATGCGAGCCCGGCGTACCGGCGCAACATATATTGCTGGTCCTCTTAGCGGAGGGCCCGGGGACTCACGCGTCCTAGCAGCTCCGTTGCTAACTGAGTGATTTGGTATAAATCTCGGCAGTCTTAATGGGCCTTAAGCCATAGAATAGCATCGAACATAAAGTTAGGGCGGTGCGAAGGTCTCAGCCACAGCGGTATAGGGTGTATTGATGCTCTAGGGCTAGGCAAAACGTTTTGGTTACCTAAGACCTCTCTATTAGGTTTAATGCTATAGTCCGCTAAGCCGTAATAGTGGCTTTTTCGCCCCTCTCGATTGCCTTGAATAAATCTCGCTCCTGTTTCTCCTTCTTGTATCTCCGCTAAAGCTACTCACTAAGAATGTAGAGAAACGAGGTATAGCACTAGTGATCGTTTAGAATCTCACTAGTACCTTCCTTAGCTAATAGCGCGGCTTGTGAAATCTAGCCCCTCTTGATTGTAAGGTTAATCCTAAGCGTAAGAAGGATAGTAATATATTAGATCTTAAGCTATTACCTCTCTATTTAGCTAGGAATAGTAGTAATAGCCTCTTACGCACACTCTATAGTAAGATTTAGGATTTATTTATCTTTTAAGTATATAAAATAGTATATTAGGTTATTAGTAGAGCTTAATAGGTAAATAGTATATATTATATTATTCACTCTTATTACTATAATAGCCTACTTAGATAAATTAGTAGCTTATTATAATAATAGTAGCTCCCTTCTTATATTATATATCTATCTAAGGAAATTAAAGCTATTTTTAAGAGTTATTAAAGCTATTAGCTAAGAGGACTAATTAGAACCTTTTATAATTCCTATAGAATATATACTATTTAGGCTAATAAGATTATACTAGCTTATTTATACCTTAAATTAAGGTTATAATATAAAATATATATAGTATCTTTATTTTAAAGCTAGCTAAAGGGTAGAAAGGTCTTAAATAATAAACTATTATATATAATATATTATACTAAATTAAATATCTCTATTTAAGCTCTTTTAGTATATATTCTATATAGAAAAACTCTTATATAGTAATATATACCCTAAGACTGGTTTTTTACTATTTTAAATATATTTATATTTTATTTTATATAGATTCCCCTTTATATATAGATATATAAAGGTATTTTTAGTATATTTTAATTCCTTCTAGTTATAAAGTTATAAATAAAAGTATATAAGTAGGGAAGTAATCCTTATAAGTCTTAATAGTGAAAAATTTAAATTTAGTAATTAGTAAGGTAGGCTAAAAGGCTTAATAGTGAAAAATTTAGATTTAGTAATTAATAGGGTAGGTAAAAAGGCTTAATAGTAAAATATTTAATTTAGTAATTAGTAAGGTAAGCTAAAAATTCACTATATTTAATAATATAGCTATATTTAATAATTTAGCTATACTACCTTATAGCTTAATTATTAATAGAACTTTAGCTATTAAAAGGTCTCTTAATACTATAAAAATATATTTTAAATATTAACTTATTTTATATTTCTTTTAGTATTTTTAGTAATATTATTAGTATTTTTTATATAATTATTCTATTTATTTCCTTAATTTATAAATATTTCTTATTATTAGATTAAAATATATAGAGTAACTCTAAGAGAGATTATATAGAACTAATAAATATTTACTAAGTAATACCTAAAGAGGAAGATAATTACCCTTAGTAGAATCTTAATAGCCTTACTTTTAGGATTATATTATAATCCTAATAAATAGTTAAGAGATTAAAGGGAGAGAAATAATAAATATATATAATATATATATATTTAAGCTATCTAAGTGTTATATAAGTAATTTAATAAATTTATCCTCCTTTTAATATTAAGGTAGCCTTTAGGAATAACCACTAGGAAATAAATATTAATAATTCTTAATAATTATTCTTAAAGGCTACCCTTATATACTCTTTCTCTTCTTACTATAACTAATATAACTTATATAAAATATAGCTTAATATTATATTCTAACTCCCCCTTTATTATATAATAGTCTAACTAATAATTAACTATATTAGTACTATTATATAAGAAATAAGGCTAATTAGTACTTTAGTAAACTCTAGCTAAAGAGTAAGCTATTATCTAAAAGTATAATTATATATATTATTACTATTAGTAGAACCTTATATTATAAATAATATATAAACCCTTTACTAACTTTATTTAGTTTAAATATTTAATATTAATACTCCTATATATCCTACTAAATATTAATAATACTATTAAGCTTTATATTTATTTACTACTTAATATCCTAATTAATTCCCCTATTTATTCTACTATTAACCTAACTATAAGGCTATTATTATTAAGTAGTATATTAAGCTACTTAATAACTATTATATATATAGCTATTAGCTTAAAACCTAAGCGTATAGCCTACTATAATCTATTATATAATCGCTAGCTACTTAATAACTATTTACCGCTTAATAACTAGTTAATAGCTAATAGGGAGATAGTATATAGTGAGAAAGGTAGGGTAATAAAGGGCTAGATAAAAAAAAAAAGACTGCTCTAGTTCTACTAGTTATAACTACCTTTATTCCCCCCTCTCCCTCTCTTAGCTTTAGGCTATATTATAACTAGTAAGGGGAGAAAAAAGGAGTAAGTAAGTTAAGTAAGTAAGTAAGTAAAACGTAAAAAAAGATAATAATAGTATAAGCTAGCTACTAGCTAGTAAAGCTAGTATAAACTAAGAATAGAAGGCTATCTAATAGTAATAGTTAGCTATTATAGTAAGCTAATCCTTTTAGCTATAATACTATTTAGCTTATTATACCCTTATCTACTAAGTGTATAGCTATATTATTACTAATATATAGAGCTACCTATAAAGAGAGTATATTAATCTAAATAAGCCTATTAGTTAAGCTCTTATATAGTACTATAAGGGGTAGGACCTATATAGGCCTAACTAATAGTAGTAAGAGGGCTAAAGGAGGAAGGTACTAAATTAAGCTATTACTATTATTATTAAGCTATTAATCTATTATAGCTTTTACTACTAATAATACTCTAATTTCCTTATAATTAACTAGAAGTAATATAAAATGTATTATAGCTAGGTCTACTAAGCGAAGGATAGATAAGCCTAATTAGGGCTTTAGTACTTAGTTTAAGCTTAAATCTTCTTTATATAGCTATTTAGGTAATTCTTCTTCCCTATTAATATAGCTACTATTATTATTATTACTACTATTACTATTACTATTACTATTATTATTATTACTCTTACTTTATCTTTAGCCCTACCTTTAGCCTTACCTTTAGCCTTACCTTTAGCCTTAAGGATTAAGACTAAGATTAAGATTAAGACTAAGACTAAAAAGTAGTAAAAGGCCTAACTAGCTACTAGCATTTAGTAGTAATAGGATAATAAGTAAGACTAATAGTAAAGTATATAGCTCTAAATACTAAAGAATAGTATAAATATATATAAAGTAACTAACTAGCTATAGTAAGTAGGCTAGATTAATTACTTTAGTAGTAAGGACTTAAGCTTTATCTACCTAGCTAGCTAGATACTTAGGCTAAAGAATAATATTACTCTTAAGCTTATAATTAAGGCTTTAGACTAGCTTTTCTTTAGTTACTATATTATTAACCTATAAGAGATACCCTTAATTAGCTAGCTATTCCTTACTAGCTTTTACGCTTAGAGCTTATATAGCTAGCCCTTTAGCCCCCTTTAGGAAAAGACTAGTATAGACTACTATTTAGGCTATAGTAAGTACTTTCTTTACTACTATATAAGGGTTTTACCCCTTACTACTACTAACTTAGCTAGCTAGTATAGCTTTTCCTTTACCTTTCTATAATAAGAGGACCTATTATAGCTTTAGGACTAACTATAAGAAATAGTTATTACTATAGCCTATATAGATCCTAGTAAAGATAAGGAGAAAGTAAATATAGCTCTAAAAGAAAGAGTCTTATAAGTACTAGCTTACTTTTAAATATAGCTACTACCTTAAGACCTCTTTACTAGCCTATTATAGTATTTTATTATTATCCTTAGTATTAATAGTAAGATTAAGTAGCTATAGCTAGCTTACTACTTTACTTATATTCTTATTAGCCTTATCTATATAGGCTAAGCCTTATTAGCTAAGGCTATTCTCTCTTACTAAGGCTAAGCTATAGCTATTAATCTACCCTAATAGCTTATTATTACTAGGGAAAGCTAGCTATATAGCTTAAGCTATATACTAATAGGCTATATCTTAAGCCTTTTACTTTATAGAAGGAAGATTACCTTTAAGATAAATAGCTAGCTTATAATTACCTAAAATAAGGAAGGAACCCTACTTTATTTCTAGGGCTAGCCCTTTACTATAAAGATAATCTATTATATAATAAGGTAAATAATAATAAATATAAAAGACCTTCTTTAGGATAGGCTTATATTCTAGCTTAAAGTAGCTAAGCTAGCTATAAGGCTAGCTTACTACTTCTTAATCTCCCTTACTATTATTTAGAATAACCTTACCTAAACTTAGTATAGTTAATCCTTTATTTATACTAATAGCTTAGCTAGTAAGGAGAGAGAAATACTATAGAACCTAATCGCTAGGCTATTTAAAATAGAATTCCTTAATAGCTAAAATAAATAGAAATAGCCTTAAGTATAATAGTACTTTTAAAAGGTTAAGAAGTTTTAAGAGCTATTATTACTCTTAGTATACTTAATTAACTACTTACTTAAGAGTATAAAGATAATTAAGCTATACTTTATTAATAGTATTAATAGGGATTATAGCCTCTTTATTATTAATAGTAAGGTTATCCTTATTAGCTAGTATTATAAGTCCCTTACTTACTTTAATAGCCCTAAGGTAATCCTAAGGATCTTACTAAGCTATATTAAGTAGCTAATAGTAATATATATAATCTATATTTAGCCCTTTATAAACTACCTTTAAGCTAGCTATTAAGCTTCCTTTAGTAAGGTTTACCTACCTAATAACTTTATTTAGTATTATAAGGAGAGCCTTAATAGCCCTTAGGATAATAGCTAGATATCTTAAGCCCTTATAAAATAAAGCTAGTACTATAGCGGCTAGAGGGTTACCTTATAATAATAGTAGTATATAACTATTACTATTAGTAAGAGGTATACTAAAGCTAAGGGAGCTAGCTAAGCTAATTTTAATAAGGTAGAAAGGGGTAAGAAGGATAGAGAAGAAGCTAAATACTATAAGGATATAAAAGACTTAATTACTACCTATATAGGCTATACTACCGCTAGCTATAGGGTTACTATTAATATCCTAAAGTAGCTAATACTTAAATCCTTAGATATCTTTAGCTAGGCTAGCTACTAATAGTATTACTTCCTTAGCTATAGGGATAATAAGAAGGGGCTTATAGTAAGGCTTTAGTCTAAACCTAAAGGTAAGGGAAAGAAAGGGAAGAGAAAAGAGAAGAGGAAGGAGTAGGAAGGGGTAAAGAAAGAGGAAGAAGAAGAGAAAGAGAGAGAGGGAGAAAGCAGCTATTAGTAAGGGAGAAGAAAGAGGTAGATTAAGAAGAGGCTACCCTTAGGGCTACTAAAGGCTATTAAGCTAGCTACTATAATAATAGGGAGAGAAAGGGAGATTATTACTCTAAATAAGTAGCTTCTACTTTAAACCTTATAAAAGGCTCTTTAAGACTATATAGCTTAATTCTAATTAGTATAGTAGAAGGAAGCTATATAGCTAGCTATAGCTAAGTAAACACTCTTAATAGTAATCTTACTTATAAGTATTAATAAGAGTCTTATCTTTATTATTTTAGCCTTATTAGCTAGGGCTAGAATAATAATTATTATTACTCTCTATAGGGTACTAAAAGACTAGCTAGTTAGCTACTATTAAGAGGCTAGCTTAAACTACTATAGCTAGCTAAATGTATAAAAGGCTTAACCTATAGTAATAATAGTCTTAGCTAAGGCTATTACTACTAATAGCTTCCTTTAGTAAGTAGTAAGCTTAAGCCTAAGTAGCTAGCTAGACTAAATAGTCTTAAATAAGTACTATCTAACCTTTATAGCTACTTTAGCCTATAGGTAGAAGCTAAAGAGGCTAAGCTAGCTATAAGGCCTTAGCTACTCTTTAGTCTTCCTTATAAGAACTCTTCTATTATATAGATAGTAAGACTTTAAGGTAGCTATACTATTATAAACTCCTATCTATATTTAAGCTTCTAGTTACTATACTAATTATAGCTTTTAGGTCTATTAGGTTAGTAATAGCTAAGGGATTAAAAAGGTTAAATAATAAGTATAAGCTTAAGCTAATAGCTTAAAGGTAAAAGATAAAAGTATTATCTACTATATTAGCTATACTAGCTAGAAGGCTTTAGCCTACTAGCTAGGCTATTATTACTATTATAAAGACCTAAAGGACCTTAATGCTAACTTTTTAGCCTAGTAAGAGCTTAGCTATATATAATAAAAGAAAGGGAAAAGCTAGTATATAATAGCTATTATAGCCTTAAGTACTAAGCTTAATATAGCTATTATTATCTATATAGTTTACCTTAATAATAGAAAGTAAAGAGTATATAGGAAATTAAGTATATAATTAGGCTAAATTAGGAAGGTAAGGTAGGAAGGTAGGGGAGTATATAGGTATATAAAAGCTAGATCTTATATATTTATATATAAGATTAAGACTAATAGGAAGAGAGAGAAGAAGGGATCTTACTTATATAGGGGAAAGATAAGTAAATCTTATATATCTATATATTAATTCTTAGTTAAGAGACTCTTATATCTATATATTATTAGTTAAGAAAGCTTTTTATATTTATATATTAATTCTTAGTTAAGAGAGCTTTTTATACCTATATCTATTTATAATATAGTATAAGGCTACTATTTATAATATAGTATACTAAGCTATAACCTTATATATNNAGCTATAACCTTATATATTTATATATAAGATCTTAACTAAAGTATATAACTATTAAGGTTAATCTTAATCTTTACTATATTAAGCCTAAAAGGAATAAGTATAAAATTAAAGTATTTACTAAAGGACTTACTTACTAATACTTACTACCTTTAGGTTCTATAGATATACCTAAATATATACTTTTTAGCTTTTATAATAATTTATAGATAATAAGGTTATAATAGGTTAACTTAATAGGTTCTATAAGAGTAAGTTAACTTAATAGGTTCTATAAGAGTAGGTTAATTTAGTAGGTTCTATAAGAGTAAGTTAACTTAATAGGTTCTATAAGAGTAAGTTAACTTAATAGGTTCTATAAGAATAAGTTAACTTAATAGGTTTTATAAGAGTAAGTTAACTTAGTAAGTTCTATAAGAGTAAGTTAATAAATAAATATAAGTTAAAAAGGTATTAATACTTATTATATTTATATTTATAGATAAGTCTAAATACTTACTTCTTAACTTTTATAATAATTTATAAAGAATAGAAATTATAATAGTTTAACTTAGTAGGTTCTATAAGAGTAGGTTAATAAATAAATCTAAGCTAAAAGATATCTTTATTATAACTTATTATTATCTAAAAGCTATTTAAGTAAGGCTAAATATCTTTAAGTATAAAATTATAAAGGAAAGCCTATATAATAGTATTAAGGTAGTAAGGAAGTAAAGGGGTATTTATTTTTAAGTTTTATAAGGGCTTTATTAAAAACTTATAAATAAAGAAGTTAGGAGAGCTAAAAAAGGATAAAAAGTATTAAGATATAAATAGAGGAAAAAAGTTAGGAAAGCTAAAGAAGGATAAAAAGTATTAAGATATAAATAGAGGAAAGAAATTAAAAGAGCTAAAAAAGGATAAAAGGTATTAAGATATAAGTAGAGGAAAGAAGTTAAGAGAGCTAAAAAAGTTAAGAGAATTATAAAAAGATAAAAAGTATTAAGGTATAAGTAGAGAAAAGAAGTTAAGAGAGTTATAGAAAGATAAAAGGTATTAAGATATAAATAGGAAAAAATAGAAATATATATTTATATAGTAGTATTAGAATAATTAGGAGGTAGAAGGATATTTCTAAAGTGTATAAAGGTATTATTAAAATATATAATAAGAAATATATATTATAATCTTATATATAGTTATATAATAGCTCTTAATTATATTTAGCTAAATAGCTAATAATTATTATTAGTATATTAGTAAACTAATAACTATTACTTATATATTAGTAAACTAATAGCTATTACTTATATATTAATAACTATATTCTAAATATAGCTTTCTAAATTAAGTTAGTATTATAACTAACTATATTAACTTTACTCTTACTAATATATTTAATCTTAACCTTTTTCCTCTTTTATATAACTTACCTTTTACTATATTATATATAACTTATCTTTATATACTTATATATAATATTATAAGTATATATATATACTAAAAGCTTTTACTATCTAATTTATTATATAAGTTCTTCTTATACTTAATATACCCTTACTAATAATACTTACTTTTAAACTATAATCTTAAGTATTACTATATAAATTATATTATCCTAATATTTATAAGATTATATTATTATACTACTATTTATCCTACTTATATAGTTAGATATATAAGATTCTCTCTCTTAAGCTAATATAGTATAATACTTACTCTTTTTATTATAATTTAATATAAAGAACCTAAAGGTTATAGCTTTTAACTAGGAAACTAATAGTATCTTACCTAATAAGACCTTTATATTATAGACTAATAATAACTCTCTCTCTATACTACCTACTAAGGATCTTAACTTATAGCTAGCTAAAGATAGTATAATATTAGTTCTATTTTAACCCTAAGAGTAGAAGAAACTTATAACTTAGTCTAATTAGGATAAGTTAGTAGTTAATATAAAGAATACTAGCCTAAAAAATAAAGCTACTACCTTTAAAGCTACTACTTTTATTAAACCTATTATTATTATTAAACTTATTATTATTATTAAACTTACTATTACTATTAAACTTACTATTATTACTAAACTTATTATTACTATTAAACTTATTATTACTATTAAACTTATTATTACTATTAAACTTACTATTATTATTAAACTTACTATTACTATTAAACTTATTACTATTATTAAACTTACTATTACTATTAAACCTATTATTACTATTAAACTTATTATTACTATTAAACTTATTATTACTATTAAACTTACTATTATTATTAAACTTATTATTACTATTAAACTAAATAATAATAATAAGAATATATTAACCCTAAATAGTAATTTAACCTTTAGGTTTATTAGTATAAGCTAACTTAAGGATATTACTAAGAAATATAAGATACCTACTTAGTAACTTAAGCTTAATTTTAAGTACCCTTAGTATATATAGAAAGAAGTAAAGGATATTATATTAGCTTAGAAGGTAAAACTCTAGCGCTAATAGAAGGCTATTAACTACCTAATTAGAGTACTTATATAATATAAATAAAACTCCTTTATTATTAACCTTAGAATCCTTATATAGTATAATAACTTTATAAGTATAGTATAAATAGTATTATTTATTAATATTATTAGTAAGTCTAGTTATAATTATACACTCCCTTATATTAAGCTTACCCCCTATATATTTAATACTAGTAATAATCTTATACTCTCTTATATTAACCCCTCCCCCCCCCCCTATTTATACCTTTATATATTAGATATTAATAATTATTATAATTACTAATATTATTTAGATTATTAGTTATATTATAAATTAAAACTTTACTATTAAGGCTATAAGAGCTAAAATAAAGACTAAAGGTTTATAGATTTAAGTAATTATAAACTAAACTATAAGTAAGGGTTTAAATAAAGATAATAATAATAATAATATATAGAGTAAGCTTTATACTACTTATATATAATAAATCGCCTTTACTATAGTTAATAAGATATCTAATAAGATATTTACCTATTTTAGCCTTAATACTATTATTACTATAATTAAAAAGAATAAATACCTTAACCTAATAGATAAGATTATTAAGTTCTATTTATAACTATTCTTTATTCTATATATTATAAAAATAACTATAAATAACTAAACTAAGTTAGAACTTAATCTTATTATAATACTAATTATTATAGTACTTTAAGTACTTATATTCGTACTAATTAAATAGATATTTAGTATTAAGTATAATAAGGATTTAATAGTATATAACTATTAATACTTAACCCTTAATAAAGATTACTAAGTAAAACCTATACTAATCTATAATAAATTCTCTAATAAAGACTTAAACTATACTATCCTTCTATTATACTTCTATAAGTTATATTAAACTAATAGAATCTTATTTATTAAGAGTAAAAAGCTACTAATTAAGGCTTATAAGTAGCTAGGATATATAAATCCTAACTTTAATCTTAGTAAGGCTTAAGATACCTTAGTTTAAATCGCTGCTTATTATACTATAAATAAGAACTTAATATTTAATTATAAGATCTAAAAGATAAAGGCTTAGATAAGAAGGGAAGGGAAAGAGTAAGAAACTATTATATAAGCTATTATAAACTAAGAAGAAGAATTACTTACCCTTTTAGAGTCTTATTAACTACTAATAAGACTTAAGGCTATTAATATTAGTATAATAGCGATAAAGGTAATATAATCTATCTATATATAGCGAACTATTAAATAAGGGATAAAAAGGCTAAACCTAAGTGCTTAAAGAATGCTTAAAATAAATAAGGATATATATAAAATACTAATTAAAACTCTTAAGGGTCTTTATTTATTTCCTAATTAAGAAACTATCCTTAAGTCTATTAAGGTATAATTACTATCCTTTACTAAAGCTATTCCTATTAAATCTATAGATAACTATATATAGAAATAATAAGAATTATTATACATTTAGGACTTTACTATTAGAAACTAAAAAAATATAAATAACCTAATAAATAAACTCTAAAAGTAGTATACCCTAAAGATCTTTATAAATACTATCTAGCCTATTTAGACTAAAAATATTAATAATATCCTTATTAAATATAGTCTATTAGTATTTCTTAACCTTTTTTTATTTCTAAAGAGTAGAAAAATATAGCTACTTAAACCCTTTTAGCTCTTAGGTAAGTCCCCCCTTATACTAAATATTATAATTTAATATTCTAATATATAAGCTTATTACCTTATATACCCTTATATAAGATTCTAACCTTAGCTAACTTCCTAATAGATATAGTAAAACTAGCTAAATAAAATATAGGTTTACTTTACTATATTATTCTTATAAATAAAATAAGTATAAGAAAGACTAAAGTATACCTTAGGTTAATATACCTATTTATTAAATAACTTATTTAATGCTAAAACGCTAGAGAGGAGATTATATTTAGACTAAGCTTAATAATAATACTTATAAATTCTATCTTCTAAATATATAAGGAAATAAAGAATAATTTCTTATTCTTTATAGTCCTTATATATTATAGGTTACTAAGGTCTTTTTTAAACCTTAAGGCTATAGTACTATTAAGATAAAAGCTTATTAAGCATTTTATAAACCTAAATATAAAGATTAATAAGTAACTAATAAGCACTCTTATTATTTTTTCCCTCTATTAAGCTTTACTAACCTTATTAAACTAGCTAAATATTAGTCTTAATAACTTATCCTACTTAGTTATTATATATAATAGTATATATAAACTAATTATTTCGCTTTATAAAGAATACTATACTTTAGGCTATTTAGGCTAAAAGGGCTAAAGCTTAGTAGGAAGCTAATAAGGATAATAGTAATAATAATAATAATAAAGATAAATATAATATTAAGTATAATAACCTTAATATTACCCTCCCCTCCTTTTAGTATTTATTTATTCCTTACTATACTTAGAACTATATAACTAATAAAGTTAGAAATAGTAATATTTAGTATCTACTAAAGGATAACTATTATACTATAAATAGGAATATAATTTTATTTATTCTAAAAGATAGTAATCTTTCTAATCTTTATTTTAACTTCTTTATTATTAATAAGGCTTACTATATTAAGAAGAGAAGTAGCTCTTATTATAATATACTAAAGCTCTTTAAGTAAGAGTACTTCCTTTAGGTCTTTAGTATATTACTATTTAGTTCTCTAAAGGATATTTTAACCCTACTAAATCTTATATAGAATAACTATAGTATTAATTAGAAGTACTCTATAGACTTAAGTTAAGTGCTTAATCTTTATAATCCTATATATAATCCTTATAAAAAGGTTAATACTATTAGTAGGAAAATATACTATAGTATCTTTACTATAAAGGATAAGCCTACCCTAAGATTAAATATCCTTTAGAAGGCTTTTAATAAGAACCCTAAATACTAACTTTAAATAATATTACTTAACCTTCTTTAGTATATAGTAAAGAATCTATAATAGTCTAATAATCTTAATATATATATTATATAATATATCCTTATAATAATATAGATTTAAAGAACTATAAGAACTAAAGTAACCCTTCCTAATAGTAAAACTATCTTCCTTACTTAAGACTTCCTACCTATTATAATATAAGTTAAGGAGTTTATATATAACTAGACTGCCTTAAAGTATAAATAAGTAAAGAATATTAGTAAGATCTTTACTAATTAGCTATTTAATATAGAGAATAAAGCTAGGCTAAGCACTTAAGTAGCTTAAGAGTTAAACCTTAACTTTAGTATCTATTAATAGGTAATACTCTCTATATTTAACCTAAGAAGCTAAACTATCCTAACTAGTAAGGATTCTATCTTATTTAGCTATAAGATAGCTCTCTCCTTATATTTCTAATAGGCTAAAAAAGGGGATAAACCTACCTCTAAAGAGCTAATCCTTAGTATTAACTATATTAACTAATTAGTTAAGTCTAACCTAAATAGAAGTCTAATATACCTTTACTATTAGATAAAGAAGGATAAGTATATAATACTACTAACTAATTATACTAACTTTATTTACTAGCTCTATATTAAATCGCTTATTATAATTTACGCTTTAGAGCTTATATATTATTATATCTATAAAGAAAGGGAATATATCCTTATATATATTAATATACTATAGATATAAAGGTAAGTTTATATTAACCCTTAATAATAGAAAGCAGAGAGTATATAGGAAATTAGGTATACAGCTAGGCTAGATTAGGAAGGTAGGGTAGGAAGGTAGGGGAGTGTATAAGTATGCGAGAGCTAAATCTTATATATCTATATATAAGATTGAGACTAGTAGGAAGAGGGGGGAGAAGGGATCCTACTTATATAGGGGAAAGAGGAGTAAATCTTATATATCTACATATTAATTCTTAGTTAAGAGAGCTTCCTACACTTAGGTATTAATTCTT